>OZ018299.1:9013426-9442847 GCA_963969485.1 Nomada goodeniana
TTTTTAAAGACAGCAGAACAGAGGCAAGATTTTGAGGAAAGCATTTTACTTGATTCAAAGTACGTTGCACCTGCGGGCAATTGACGCATCGACTATTTTTGGTATGCCGTGGAGAATACCCGTCACAGTCTTTTGGATGTTTCGTTCAGCTCTGAGGAAGTTTTGCCCTTGCGATTAATTTCAATGAAATCCTTGCAATGATCAACTCGATTCAACGTTTGGTCGTCCGTCGAGGTGTGCAGAATAAACCGGCGGCAAACCTAGCCAAGTTTTAAATGCCCGATAAGCGACTATCATCGTAGACATTTTACATTAATTGATGCGTTGCGGTGAGTGTTCTATCAAGTTTAAAACAGAATTTCATTTTACAACCAGTGAGCAAACACTACTCTCACGGTAAGTACTACATTTTCATTTCCAATGACCCGACTGCCATGCAACTTTGGCACAATGTCAATGGAGGACGTATTTCTGCACGAAAAATTCATATAGATCTTCGCTACTGGATTCGTCTATTCTTAAGGAGTTCGGATATTTTTTTAAACAGGTTTCGCATTCTTGTTTCCTTCGAAGCCGTAAGTAACGACTTTGTACGACCAAGTATTTCCTACGCCATTTTATGTTTTTTCTTTCGCAGTCAACATCGCGATGGTGTAAAATATGTTGCATATTTGTTGTTTGGCTGCATTCCCTTTTTTATAATCGAAGAGGTCTTATTATTGTTACACAGATATTTATTTAATGCATTCCGGTTAGTTCAGTATCGCTGTTAAAATGGCAACTTAATAGACTGCGAAAAATTTGGGACACTCATTTGAATACTGTGATTATTTTTAGTGTGATTATTTGCAGGCTGGTTTTCTTCGATACAAAATTTGGAATTATGTATATTATAAAAGCAGTCACATATTTTGATGTTTGCGTAAAGTATTTATTATTTGCTTATACTGTGTTAAATTAAATTTTATTTTTATCCTACATTGAACTCCTTTTTTTAAATGCAAATTAAATACGATGAAAAGTATTAAACCACTTTTTGTAATTTCTGCAGCATTTCGTGTAGTTACCTTTGATACTGTTACGAGCCGGGGCTGTGGGCAACGCCTAGACCGGCGAGGTTGATGTAACCCAAGGAATACGGTTCAGAATTTATTAGTAAGGTGCACGGACGAACCCGATGCGAAATCGGGGAGCCGCTGGGATATGTGTAGCGAGGACGAACCCGATGCGAAATCGGGGAGCCTCAGGAATAGAGTGAAGCGCGGACGATCCTGATGCAAAATCAGGGAACCACTAGGAAAGAAGTTCGCAGACGAACCCGATGCGAAATCGGGGAGCTGCTAGGAGGTTGGCTTATTCACAGACGAACCCGGCGCGGAGCCGGGGAGCTGTTCGGAGGTTGGAAAACGTACGGACGAACCTGATGCGAAATCAGGGAGCCGTAGGATACAGACGAACCTGGTGCGAAACCAGGGAGCTGTAGGATGGGTTAGTGATGTTACGCGTGACTATGTAACTCTGAACCGACGAGGGTAGAAACCAAAGGGTTTATATACCCCCGAAATGCACGGAAACGCATTAGAACTATCCATATAAGGAAATTGAGGAGTCTTCGTCGGACCACGCCCGTCTTGGTCATAATGCAGCTGGTCGAACATGTGCTCAGGACCCCTTTTTCTGTTTATGATAACCGAAAGAGTTTTAGGGCGTTTTCCCATCACAGACGCGAGCTCGAAAACGCGTTGAGAGCGACGTATGGAATATTCTTCATACGTAACAACACACTCGGAGCACGTAACAAACAAGTGCAATTTCTGAAATTAATCTTCCGCAGAAACATTTTATGAATGAAGGAATTGCACACAATACATATCCTGGAAACTTAATATGCGCTTGGTAGGTTCCTACTGCACTGCCTGTTTACAAATTTTCAACGATTCGTAGATATGCATGTACCATTGTAATACTATACTATGGACATGTTTTTAAAGCGTTTAGTTAGTCGTATGCAGGAACGCGAAGCGGAAGTTGAATGTGTGAGCGTGCGATTTTAAGTGGACAAAAGAAATGTTTGTTACGGAGAACCGAAATAATGAAACGAAAGGGGTAATGTTCTTGGCGAAAACGGAAAAGAATAAACGCTGTACATTTTGTGTCGAATATGACCGCATCACACTTCAAGATTTATCGTTAATATTTCAATGTACGTCTTTTATCGTTACGTTCCTACATTATAACAATTAGTACTTAAAATTGAATTTGGTCGCATCTTAGCGGAAGGAAAACACATTTCGACACTATTTACTTCAAGCTGTTTACTCATAAATCAATATTATTACACGAATAAATGTGTGCCCAAATATTAATCAAAAAGAATGATAATAAATATAAAAACCATTTTAATGTTCAGTTTATTTTGTTACATGGAGCATACAGAAATTTGCAAATAAACACAATTCTGAAGCTGTCTCGAAATAGATCTGAAATTTCATTACAACCAATTCGTGCAAATCGATCGCTGCTACTATTGGAAACTTCTGTAACAGGATACGAGTTCCCAAACCAGTATACATTTTAATGTCTTGTCGCTAAATCTACCAAAACCGGCTTTAATGTTATTCAATATGCTATTTCGAAATTAATTGCAAGAACACTAAGTGCACTGCGGCCCCATAAAAATTCCACTCTTCTTCCCTTTTGTACCTGAAGAATCACATTTCTCAATAATAACGTTAAAGTTTACTCCAGCTCCATTACGAGCCGGCCAGCCGTGAGCCATTCCGCAAAGTGTTTCTAAAAAAACATCCTTCCTGTCACCGCCCACAAGCAACCAAAGCTTCCGCAACCACTGTCCTCCATTTTCGCTCAGTAACAATCTCGTGGGCAAGAAAGTCGCCGATTTTTGTCCATTAAAGCGTCCCAGTCTCGCTACAAATTACATCTAAACTGCGAACCGTGATAGGATCAGCTCGAAACGCTTTGTCCCTAAGCCGCAAACTTTTTATTAAATGCACGGTTTCAAATAGTTTCATCTAGCGAGAACGGTACCGAAGCGTTGCAGTAAAGCGCAAAGTGGCTGGGCTTCTTCGCAAATGTCGGAGCTCACGACATTTAACACATTGGCTGCCAAATTAGAAAAAAAATAGCACCTTTCGGGCCACACATTTCGAATGGTGGTCGGTGTCTTAATTTCAATGCCCTAAGCATTAATGGTAAATGATTAAATGATGGGCGATTAAACGATGTCAGGATTAGCAATAGTAACAGGGCGCACTTATTTTCACCCCATGATTTCTATCACCCTTTCTATCATCTATTCCACTCAGAATATGCGATATATTTAGCTTCATGCGCACAATGAAATTCTGCTGAAAGAGATACTCGCCGAGCTGGGTCTTCGCCTTTTTATGTTAGCTCTCTCTCCCCTTCATTTTTCCAACCGAGGGTAGCGAGGGGGGCGGTACCCGGACTCTTTGCTGCGGTCCTCTTCGGCGTCACCTTACGCTAGGTACCCGCGAAAAATGAGGGTGTCAATTGTTAGAGGCAACCATGGACTTCTAGGGCAAATCACATACGCATCATACACTCAAGTAGACTGAACGTCGAGTCACCCTCGCGCTTATGATCTTGCAATTCGTATCAAGAATCAGTTTTCAAGGAAATATCTTGACCAAACTTAGGTCAAGTTATCCGGGAGCCCATGCAAGAAGTATCGGTTATTCATAAGTATGAAAATATTGATTTGTTTATTTACTTAGGAATTAACGGGCATTGGCCCTATATGATACAAAAGTGGAGAAAAAAGTAGTTACATTGTTGAAGCGGTCATGTAAGAAATACAGCAAGAAAAAAACCACTTAATTAAGAATTAAATAAATGGAACATGGAACGTTCGAAGGTACACAGAGAACCAGAGAAAAGGTCGACTCGGCCAGAAATACCATTCGCATAATTGGACGTTGTGGCGAAGGTAACTCGAAATCTAAGATCATTCCTGAATAAGTCCAAGCGGAAGACAGAAATAAGATGACTTTAAATAAGAAAAGAATGCAAGGAACCTTCCTCTGGTCCTTGAGCGTTAGCATATTCATATTGTGCAGTGCAATGTCAAAATATGATCTCGACAATGAATTGGACAGCCAAAGAGGATGTGATGTGCGCGAAGTCTCAGATGAGTAGATTTGGCTCGATTAGGGGACAATATCACAACAACTAAGGAAAAATAGAGAAATTTCTTCTGAAATCCTTGCAGAATCGGAAGATAAATCCAAAGGACCAGTTCCCCTTCTTGCACACCAAGATCAAATAGGTACATTACTTACTAAAGATAGGAGAGAGGCATCAAGCTTGCAAGAAAACATAACTTTAAACTTGCAAGCCCCTATCCTGAAAGTTACGAACCCCCGAAAAAAGTGTTTTTACCCGCCTATATAACTGACACGGCCTGTATAATTGACGCGTTCAATGGGTTAATACGGGCATGCAGGAAGGGCGCAGTTAGCCGAAAGTAAAAACGATTAAATAGGGTAATTCCATCGATTGCGATCAACGTCAGGGGACCAGAGGAAAAATGATGGCGCGGGTGTCGCACGGAGATCCGGAAAGTAAGTGTACAACCGTTGCAGGCGCCGTTAACGAGTGGCATCGCTCAGCCGGAGCTTAAACCCTCGTTAGGAGGCTAACAACCGACCATACGTCTTCCGAATCGCTGGTCCAGGCTAAGAGGGGCAGCAGCCTCGCGCCCAGACCGAATCTTTGAATTTATGCGGTCGTCTGAACACGACCGATCCAGACGATCGACAGCGTACGAGCTGCCCAACCGATGGATCGGTCGTGCGGCGAAGAAATCCAGCTGGATCGCGCTTTGCCTCGACATTTCGATGGAGCAACTCGTGTTCGTGGAGATTTTTCGGAAGGAGAAACGAAGGATCGGTCGACGGTCGCTCGACCTGGAAGAACGAACGACGAACCGCTCGATTTTCAATTATCGTAGCCCCGTTTACGATTTAAACGATCGCCCCTGGACTGTTATGGCCGCTTGTTCCCGACGATCGATAGCTCCGCCGGTTCTCGACTCGCTGGAAATCGAGTTTGGATTACGCCTCGACGACGTCCTCCATTCCCAATGCTCTTCGTACGAAGCATCGTTTTCCGCGTTCCGATAACGCCCGTGAAACGACAAGCCGTAATCTCATTTATCGTGGAGCTTTTTTGAAAGGCGGATACAGAAAGAAAGGAGAGCGGAGAACAGAGGTAGAAATGAAGGGAGATGGAAACACGGGGACGAACGAGTCGAAAATCATCCCTTTCGGTTCGAACTGCTCGCGTTCCCTATATAAGAAATCTCACGGACAAGTCGTCTTTATGCGATCTGCGTGGCGAACTGCTACGCCAACTAGATCGTGACCAGACTAGCGACACCTCTCCCCGCCGCCTGGTCACGACCTCGGCGAATATCTTATTTTCTGGTGTATCGGCGAATCCCACGAAATTTTTCGCGACTCACCGCTTCGATCTTGCGAGGAATAATTTGTTTTCAGCTGCGGGCTGCACAGTTTCCTGCGAAACGGTCCCCGAGCACTGTTTAAGAATCTCGTTATCTCGCGACGAGACAGCCTCGCGATTGCTCTGCCTCGAACCACTTCGATGGTAATAATTCGATCCGGTTGAATTCGTTTCGAATGATGGAAGCGTGGCTGTATCGCAGCGGATATTCGAGCTTTGAATTCCTTGTATCGTGTAGATGAAGGCAAGGAGTTACGATAGCAGTAGAGTGGCATGATTTTAAAGCGGGCAAAGTGCTGGGAGGTGGTTGCGATAGAGATAGGTGTGGGCATAGGCGATTGTTTTGTGACCAGTAGCTGTGGTAGGGTTTTAACAATTTTAGTGCGGAGAATTTGTAAAAAAAAGTGTTTGGCAGAATGGAAAATTTCGAATACGTTATGGCGAGAGTTGTTCTCTGGTTTATGTTTTCTCAGGATATGGGAGATTTACGTGGTAACGAATTTATTCTTCAGAAATAATATTCCTTTGTAATGCAATACCCGTGTAAACCTAGTATGCATAACGTATAGCATGTACTTGGAATACACTGTATAACACAGCTTGCAATTCCGTTTTCACAGTTCCTTTATCGAAAATGGAAATAGGTTAAGCAATGTATTGTATGTTTAGAAAGAGACAAATCTGTATAATATTAAGAGAATAATGTGGGATTGGAAACTGCGTGTCTGTTAAAATGGTTCAGGGGTGTAAAAGATGTGTGTTTGGTGTTGGGTGCTTGAGAAGATCGCGTGAACAGAGGGTGCAGCGGCCCAAGGATTCGGGTGGACGTGACCGACCGTCGCCAAGGAATGTCTGTAGTGTGTATCCTAAATGAGTGAGAGCAAATGAGGATTAGAATCAGGGGGAAACTAAGAGTGGAAGAATATACAGGGTGTCTCGTAACTTATGCGTGCGCGAGGCAGAGTGGAGCAAATCGTTAGCAGGGTAGAAGAGAATCGTTTGTTGAATAGAGGATATCGTAAATCGCGGGGTAGTTGACACGTGTCGACGTTTTATATTAAAGAAGGTAGTTGAAGAACAAACAGTTGAAGAAAACTCAATTACCTTACCATCTTATTACCTTACCAGAATAATAACAAATTTTGTTAAGCCTTAACAATAATGCACGTCATACCCCAAAAAACAAATGACTATTGTATCGTTGGCGATCCAAAATATATTAAAGACTGAAGTAAGGCTTCCTATGAACCTTGAATAATAAATGGCAGTTAATGAAATGCATAATTACAAGAAGATATTAACGCATACCAACTGTTATGCACATTAAATCATAGTATTCTCCAACGTACGATTGATGTAACAGTTGCAGATCAAATCTAGAGTTAAATACGAAGACGGAGTGTTCGTAACATCATTTCGCACTGTCTGCAGTTCAGATGCAAGACGAAATATTCTTCCCCTGACGCTCTTGGAAGTCTACGAGTTCAACTCCAAATATTCAGGTATGTACTTCACCGTACTTAATGCCGCGATATCATCTACAAACGCGATGTAAGATAGTAATATCTATTAAGCAAGCTTGTCCCAAAGGCAGGCATTCATGTATACACTGGTGTGGATTTTGTTTCTTATCTTCGTAGCTCTACGGTAGCTCTAATCTTTGCAGATTATCAATTCAATCGGAATCAACGTGTACAATTTGAATGGGCTCTAATAGTTGGAAAAATATCGTACTAAAGTTATTCGTTTATCTGATCGCAATCTTTTTGTTGTTGTTGTATTAATCTTATTTATCTACTCACTTTTAATACGTGTACGTTAAATAGAAACAGATGACTGATAAAAATTAAATATATTCGTTAAGTATGCCATAAAAACTAGCTACTCGTTACCTGATCGTTTTTAGAAATATGCATATAGTAGATACAAAGGTAGAAACTGGTCAACTTTAGAAAATGTGTACAATTAAAATAAAGAAACGTATTTTCATTAGCAGCACTATACCTCGTTTTACTAAAATCACAATCATCCGCTAACATGTACTATTCTATGTATTTTGCAATGAATTTTATATGGATTTGGAAGTCCATGGAACCATCACGTTGTTTGAATAAATCGTGTTAGATAATCCATAGAAAGGGATCAGAAGAATCTACTTATCTGAGGATTAATATCGTTTGCCCATTTGACGACAAATCTTCCGTTTTATTACACAAGCACTGAATGTCTCTGAATACATGAATCCCTAATCCCTTGAGCAGAATTATTAATAAGTTCAAAATTAAAAGCTACAATGTGAACGTATGATGTTGGAAATCATAATACTGAAGACAAATACACAAGGAATGATAAAACTGGGTATAATACCTTTACTAACAGAGAAATCTTTCTGAATCGATTATTAAATTGTTATTACAATTCATCGACGAACATGCTGTACATTACTTATCTAAATACTTAATGAGGCTGAAATCAATATTACTACGAACTATTCTTTTTCCAAAATGACAGTAAAGATATGCATGTTAAGTAGTTAAACGTCGGTATATTTTCCTTACTGTTTACTGTAGGTCACAATTTGTTTGGAAATATACGTAATATAGACCAAAACTTTGGGAGCACCCACTTACTTTTAAAATTGTTTACCATCCCCGTAGCTAACTATTTATTTAAAATTAAAATTACGGGCAACTAATAGTAATTATCTTTATTTTCATAGGTTTTAATTTGGAA
Source organism: Nomada goodeniana (assembly GCA_963969485.1). NCBI lineage: Eukaryota > Metazoa > Arthropoda > Insecta > Hymenoptera > Apidae > Nomada > Nomada goodeniana. The sequence goes on from OZ018299.1 coordinate 9,021,665, forward strand.
ACTACTTACTTGCTTTCAGACTCAATTAATTACCTAATTATTAATAGTATTCATACTATACTCAAATCTTTAGCCGGTAGTATACATCCACCATTTATACATTTTCTGCTATATTAAAAATGCGTTTCTGAACAGCAAATTGATTTTGTTTCTATCCCTAAATCCCCGTTATTTATTCTATAAGTATATAAGGTTTTATTTCAGGACGAGATATATAAGAATCGTTCGAATAGCTGCAACTACAAGAGTCCATTTAAATAAAATATTCTACCGAAATGAAATCATATATTAATAAAACCGTAGGATCTATACATATACTTACTTGAAAGGCCATTCTCTTGTATGGCACTAAAAATGTTTACGAACAGTAGCTTGAAATATATTTATTGCCCGAACGGAGGAGCTTGAAATAACCACATCGCAACGTTATCGGGGCTTCTCACTTGGCTCGTCGTTAAATTAATGCCCCGGGAATGAAATACGTATAAGCAATATCTCTCCTTCGATTCCTTTCGCTTCTCCTTTTTTGAGTTCATTCTCCTCGCCGGAAATATCACCGTGAACGATGAAAATGCATTTATTGTTGTAACTGGTAGGGAAACACTGCTGGAAAACTGGAGCATTGGAACTGCTCTATTTCTTGGAGAACCAGTCGCATTCGATTCTATTGGATGTCTACGCGATTCGTGGAAATGTGCCGCTACAAATTATAGCCTTTTCGAAATTGTGTGTGCTCGATTTTAGTTCGATACGGCGGCGCTTTAATTGTTCAATACAAAAGTTATACCATGTTATCGAGACTATAAATTGCAGCAAGTTATCGACTGCAGTTCTATTATTGACTATAATTAAGTAATTATGAGACATAATTTAACTGAAATTGCTGAAATTGCCCTGTATCGTAGACGAAAATAACCAATCTTCAATTTTGTAATAGAATAATTGCAGTAAGTTATTGAAACCATAAATTGATACAACTTATCGTCTCCAGTTCTGTCATTATCTCATCGCCAGTGCCTCTTCTGGTATTCATTCAGTATTCGAAATATAAAGACAGTGGCTCCAAAAACTTTTTGTACACCGCACTTAATTTTTTCCACAGAGTATATTAACAAAAAGAAGTATTCTCTAATATCTGTTTTAGCAATGTTTCGTTGGCCATTTCAGTGAAATCGTAATTTATTTGTTTCTTGTGATCAGTCGGTAACTTTAATAACTCCTCGCATTCGTTTCTGCATAGTAAAACATAATTCTGACGTTACAGTAAACTTAATATCCTTTCCGATTTTTAATGTCGCCTTTTAAGTTTTTCCCAATAATGTTCCAGATGATTTGATACATCTAGTAACGCCAATGTTTCTTCCGCAATAATGGCAGTCAACCCAGTTACAATGATCAAATCAGTAAACAAGAATGAAGCATCAATGTACTGTGATTCTATGTGCCAAATATGCAGTGAACTCCGTGCCACTCGTAGCTCACATTCGCCCCGTTAAGGTAACGCGAAAACGTTGCTTAGTAATCGCCACGAAATTACACGTTGCGCTTCAAGTTTAGCGCCTGAACAACTATAATGAAAACTCGCGTGGAAATGCGATAATGAGCATCGTTAACGATAAATGAGGCTTTTCTGAGCCACTTCTTATTCGAAACCGCGGCAAACCACCTCTAGCTGGTTGGCTGTGTGTTTCATGCATTAATTAACAGAGTTCGACTTCCGCCGAGAAGCTTGGTTCACTCCGAAGCCTTCGGTTTGCACAACCAGATTTGCTCATCGACTGGTCGATAGCTCGTTCGAAGTGTAGGTATGATTGTAAAAGCAGCGTTCGAAAATGTAGCTAAAGCGTGATTACTGCGGTTGCAAAGTAAAAAAAAAGGGGCAAGCAATATCCTTCCTTTCACTTGCCCTAATGTTGCATTTTAGTGTACCTTTCTTTACAATTGACTGGCACTTAGTGGTATGAAAGTTGGAAATAGTGTGTACGAATGTTACCTTAGATAACTTCTTAATTTTTTGGCAAGAAGTCCATGGAAAAAGATGGTTAAACACTTGCATATCTCGAATTAACACTGAGATGCATAAGATGCTAAAAGAAATGACGAGATAATCCTTATCATTCTCTAGTTATATTAAATTCTCGGTTCTTTCTTAATGAATGTTTTGGATATTTCTTCCACAATTGTTAGAAGCATTTGCAATTTCTCGTCCTGCATATTCGTTCGATATGTGTAAATTTGTAGAAAACAATCTAGGCTTACATGCATTAGTGTATACAGATAAACTAATGCAAAGCAGCCTTCTTTCGAAGCAAAATATTGAAAGAATAAATGATTGCTTCAATTGTTTCCAGGCGTATAATTAAATTCTGATTTAATAGCTCAACGAAAAATAATAACCTTTTTCATTTTAATTATGCATATGCTAACACTACAGTACGGCGCCCTTTAATTAGCGTTCGTAATATTCTTGCAGAGGAAGATTTATTGAAATAAATCTGCAATGATATGGAAATATTATCTTATTATGTTCAGTATATGCGTTCATGTTTCAGTATACATTTCATCTTGTACTTCGGCACTGTAATACAGAATATCAAATTTACTATGACGCTGGATCATATTAACATGAATTTCATCATGGCACGAATCTTTCTGATATTTTGCTCATTCGAATATCGGTCACGGCCGTATTCTATAGAATATAACCAATACACTACTTTTGATCAATAAATGTCGATATAATATCGTTGTGGCTTTAATGATGTTTTCGGGTGGCGCACAAACGTCCAATTTTTTGCGGCGACAATTCATCCTGCAATATTGGAAAATGGTTCATGAGATTTCGCTGCCGCCATGAAGGTTCCATCTACGTTTTTCCCGTATTCGTGGTATAGTTAATCCAACGGGTTTTCAGCTAACTCCATGAAACATGGCGCGCATTGCGCGTTGCGAATCAAACGGAGGAATCCCAGCCTAACAGGTTGAAATTTATACACAATGCTTTGTTCGTTGTTGTTGGTCGACGTTTATAAAAGACCTGTTACAGAATATAAGCGGATAACCAGAAAATTATAGTACGGTAGAATCGATGTTGTAAAATGGATGTTTGGACGACAACCTTTTAATGCGTGTGAATAGATGTGGTGTGCAAGCGAATGAAACTATCTATTGTAAATGTTTTTCATGCATTATTTATTCAGCTCTACTTCCGTGGTCGAAATTTTTCGGCTCGCGTACATAATTGAATTGCAAATCTAAGTGTTTTACCATTTTTGTATGCAACTTTTCCCAAAGAATCGTTCACAGAATAGTCGATAAAAAGATGTGATGTTTCATACATGAGATAACCAAACGAGATTCAGTAATTAAATTCCATGCAACTCATCCACTATTAAGCTTTTGTGATGATTGTGTAGTAGTCTAGTAATACCAATTTCTAAATATTAAGGAAATATTAAGTAACGTATAAATTAATAAAGAAAATTATTGTGCAAGGAGATTATCGTCTTCTAAAGTAACACAAGATCGTCGTCAAGTGGCTTAGCACGATACGGGACTTGCTTATACGTGCGGCGATCAGGGCACATAGTCCTGCCAGGGATCGACATCCCGTCGCCAGCGAGGGTCACAAGGGCCCAGTCTCATTCAGTCATAGCCAACAAGTGTCATTTATATACATTGAATAAACGTATCTTCTATTTCACTACGAGTCTTTCTCATTTTACTGGACACTTCCACCTTCTGCATACAATTTAATGAATAACAATAATTCAAGACCTTTTTAATTTTCGTTAGAGCGTAACAGGTATTACAAGTTGTGCATTACAAAATTGCACTACCGCAAGTAAAAAGTCCTTACTACAATTTCGATTAATGCCAGAAATTGATCAATTTGCACATAAAATTGTCAACAAGGTACTGTTATTGATATTACAACTATACATTATTTAAACGAATATTTTATTGCAATTACTACTATGGTCTACAATTGCGTTATGAGTTGTGCCATAAGGAATGCGGTGTCTCTGAACCACGAGTTTAAGCAATGCAACTTGTCATGTTTATCACTTGCCTTATTTTTAGACAATGTTGCACCAAACATTCGCAAATACAGATCAAATTTTACAATTAGAGTGGAACCTTCGTTATCCGAATACCCCTTTATCCGAACGTTCTACTATCCGAATATTCTATTATCCGAGCCGTGTACTCTCCTTAATCGCAACAATATAAACAGACTGCTTCCGTTGCAACGTCCCTGAAAACAAAATTTAGTTTGAACGTGACATTAAGAAAGTAGAATGTGGGGGATAGTGTTTCAGCATTAGCAAAAGCAGTGGCATTATAAAAATGAAAAGAGTGAAATTCAATATTATTTGGAAGGAACGCATACGTCATGTGCGTATTCTAGTAGGAGAAGTTTAGGATAAAGTAAGGTGCAGATCAAGGAATACCAATAACCGGGACGATTCTGTGCGAAAAAGCTGTAGAATTGAATATGTAATTAAATGCGACACAAATTCGAAAGCAGGTACGGGTTGGCTAACAAAATATAAATTCCGTCACTGTATTCGGCAATTAGGTAACTCTGGGGAGACATTCCTCATCTTGGTATGTTAAAAAGTTTGTGCAATGTAGCAGGTAAAAAGGTATGAAATTCGTACATTTATAATAGAGTAAATTGCGTTGTTAATTTTTTAAAAATAAAGGTAGAATAATTTGTCTAAAAAAGTGTGTTATATTATCCGAAAATTCTTTTACCTGCACGGTCTTGTCTGCGTATTAGTTTGGATAACGAAGGTTCTACTGTTTTACAAACATTTAAAATGAATTTAATGTAGGAACATATTTAGCATATTAATTTATATGGGTCTAATAAAGATAATGCATCTGCGGGGCTGGAAAGCATATTTTAGGCGTCCATATCCACAAATTATTAATGTAAGCCAGTATCAAAGATGGATACTATTTCCAAGCAGCAAGCTACAGTTTCGAAGGTGAACCTCATAACGCGGGTTCTGAAAGGTTTGCGGGTCACTTTTGCACAAAAATATAGAAGAAATTGTTGAAGAATTTTCCAAAAACTTGATATAGATTAATCCTTAGTCACCCACAGATAATTGTTTGTATTTCTCTAATTCAAATATATGTCCCAAAAATCGACTTACTTATGGGATGACATATTAATATTCATAGTCGGTGTAATATAAACCACGAAAAGACTAGATTGCATTCTGAACAAAGCTCAAGCTAGTCGCATTTCTCAATTCTACAACCTATGCGATGCTTCCGCATTGCATACCTATGCAGCAGGTCTATGCCGCATTATACAATATTCAAGAAACGGGACAAAGACGCATTGGTCTCCTGAATTCATGCTTGTGCCAACAGATTTCACTGTCGATAAAGAGAGAATTAAACTAATGTACAAAATTTACGTTTCAAAGATTATTGTAAAACAAAATATATCAATCCCCAGTTCTGAATTGAGCACGTGCACTAATATGTTAATGTATTATTCGCTCGTAACAAGCTATTTTTTCTTCCTTGTTCAGTGCAATTATGCGCGCACGAAATATGAATGAGCATAAAATTTCTTTGCCTGCACTAATTACTACTCCATTTTCTACAAAATTAATATAAGACATATTGATTTATTACTGTTCAGAAGCCATTCCTTTACCAATTTGGCTTCGATTTACACAAAACTCTGTTTCTGTCCTACCTCCAACTTACTAAATTTTAATCCTTTGTTACTTGTGTCAGGCTAGACAAAAATTTCCTCAACTATCTGTCCTAAACATATGGTATTAATATGATACAATTCAGGGATTATACTTGGGATACTGAACTCGAAACATCGGCAATGACCCAATACATAGATTCGCAACAAATTATCGAGAAATCAATATTATTAGGATAGCGCTCGCCACGTTCATCGAAATGAGCGCTTGCACCACAATTTTGAAACCATATAACTTGATTCCACTTCGACTGTCATCTACACTCGTCAAATTCCGACACGTTTCATGGAGCTCTCTCCCCGGGGAACTCAATTACATTTCGATTCCAGTCCCGTACAGTTTACGCATTTCATTTCTCACGTTTCGTTTGGCCGAGCGATATTCTTTTTTATCTCCTGCGCGCCCGTAGATCGGTGATCACTTGAATTTCGACCAGGGTAACGATGAATCGATAGCGTGACCACGATCACACGGGTAGAGGGATATTCTGTCTAGCCCCGATCGCTTATCAGGGTAACTTTCGTGAGTGACGTATCGATACGTGCTTTACCAGAAACTGTATAAATGTAACGCCAGTCTCAAATTTTGTTTCGCTGTAAAGCTGTTCATTTTTTTACCCCTTTCCATTTACTATCGGCATATATTTTATGCTCTCGTAGCAACGAGTAACTAGTTTTTATTTTTTATTTCAGTTTTACAAAGGCATAATTAGCTGATTGTTGGAAAAAAAATTACGCTGCGTAGGATCCACAGTTTGCTATTTCAAAAGTATTTTCATATTTGAATTATATTTCAAAATAAAACATAATGAGTAATATATGTATATTTGACAATGCGAATAAGCGTATATTTTATTGTGATCAGGTATTACACACACCATGTCTTTAATAATTACAAATATATTGAATACTACATATTAATGGCTATAAAAGTGTAAGAAAACCCGAGGCTTTGGAGCGCCTCGCTTACTCATCTGGCAAATGTCGCCACGAGGCCGATGGGCGAGCGGGACCCGTAAACATTTCGGGGTCGTAAAACGGACCCTCGAAGGGACTGCGTCGTGGGACCGCGGGCGCGCCTTCTCGGCGGGCAAGAATGCAACGTCGGGGCACTCTTTGGGAAACGATCGACTAGAGCGGACTGATTGTGCACATACCATTGGAGTAGCGAATAATTATAGTTATAAATATTACCGTAGACGAATTGTAAAATTTCCTCAATTATTCGTCTTACACAAGATTTTATTTTATTCAAAGAAGTATACAGCAATATATAATTGGTATTGCAAGGAAATATTAGGTTTCTTCGAGCCGTTTAATCTTTTCTTCTAGCAAGCTTCATTGTCGCGATCTAACTGAAGATGCGACTTCTTTCATGTATGCGTAATCTACCGTCTATGATAACGGTATAACAAACCAGAGCTATCTAAATCCTGGGCATTCAATGCTGCAACTCTGTGTTGGGTGACCAACCCTAAGGTCAACGATAATATGTAAGGCCCGCAGATTACTTCATGTTCCTGATTCGCGCCTTTCAAACATCACTTTCGCGGCTACCGCGTAATTTAATCCCACATGAGGACAGTTTTTTAGTTATGACGTGTAATATACGCCAACGAATACATCGTTTCGTGCAGGTTTGATGTAATTCCAATGACAATTGAGCGATTTATTACAAATTTTGGACCTGCACCCATTCTGAACAATACTTGTATAAACAGTTTTTCTACAAAAAACATGGTTGGTAAAAATAGATCTGCCTCCTTCTTGCTTACTGACAATGAGAATTTGCAGGCCTGTCGCGAGACAAAGTTCGGACAAGCGAACACAAATTCTGACTACATAGTATTTCGTATGTATTACAACTGTGGCGATACGTGGAACGACCACGTCGCCACAGCGAGATCCAAATATCCGCCCGCCGATTGATCCTCTGTTTGGATTATCGGGCGGATAGCATCGAGCAACGATTCCTCGAAAGGAATATCAGTTCCGAGGCCACGGGGCCATTCCCGGAAAATACACCCCCTCTCGAGGTTACATGCTGAGAGCGGGCACGAGGCTCGAACAGTAACACGTGGGGCGAAACCGAGCAGCACGAGCTAGCGAGCAAAATAAAGAATTCTATTCCACTACATCAGTTTTCATTATTTCCGTGTCCCACACAACTATAAGTTAATAATTAATATTTTCGTGCGAAATACAAGTAATAACTGCACAGTTTCGTTGGCGTACAAACTGTTATATTAATTTTCTATGCAGCATATAAATTATATTGAGTTCGTTAGCCATGCACTATGGTCAACTATTCTCTAGCTTACATCATTATCATAAACCAGCTGTCTGGACGTTAATTAGCCGCGGGAGCAGCGCCATGCTGCGATGGAGATTGCGTCCGATCTTTAGACCGTTAATGCCGAAGTCTGGGTACACTAATCAACGCCATATGTATATTTACAGAAAAAGTAATGAAGGATTAGTTACGTGGATGCCAGGTTAAATAATGAACAGTAACATTAAATGTTATTTACTCACAAGGAAACACCGCGAACGCTTACTCCCGGATTTGAACGAAACTTTGTAGGTTTATAGAGTGATCCAAGACAAGAATAACGGTATGCTTCATTCGTGCCCAATCGCCATTGCAGGGTGTGAAAACTAACCTCAAAGTCAAATCGGGTTTCCACTTTTTCGCGTATATCTTTTAAAATACATGAGATGGAAAGAAATGTTTTACGTAAAAGTTTAATGGTACAATGAGCGTTATACTTTAACATTAACAAAATTTTAAACAAACATTTTTTCGTGAGAAGAAAATTTTTTTTACGTTGTTTAAACCCTTATGTTAGCAACCGAAATTTCAACGCCTGTCTCATAACCGGGTACCGGGGTACCCCATACTGTTTCCATCGGCACATTAGCCAAATTGGTTGCTTCCGCCTATTAAACTGTTTACAATTTTAACCTTAAAGTGTTTTATTGACACTTAACTTCTTATATTTATAATAAATTGACTTCTTTTTGTTTTGTGGACTTAACCGACGTAGCCAATGTGGCTACAAGTGGCTGAAATATGAAATTATATTCTTTCGAGACTGTTAACTTTCGTTTCTATAACTCAACAGCTGCAGCATTAAACATTTTGTGCAAATCTATTATATGTATATTCTTATACTAAAATGAAGTATCAGTTTTTTTTAAATATTTTAAGTACATGCTCTTCTATGAAGTCCTCCAGTTTCTCAAGTGTCCAGTTTTCGACTTTGATTCTTCGAATCGTTCCTAGTTCTATTATTAGAGAAAGGATGCTTATCTTGTTTTATAAACAAGTTTAAGCTAGCATCATAGACCATCTCCAATATGCATCAGTTTGTATTCAGTTTTCGATTCGAGACACACGATTCTTTGCAGTTAGGTGAAACGTGCAGTGCTTCCGTGACATACAATTTGTAAGTTTTAGAAGTTTATACTGTAAAAAAGGAAGCATTATCAATTATAATATATTGTCTAGAAAATCAAATAATCGTCGTGTGTTTCTACGTCAATTAGGGGAAGACCTTTCTTTTCCAACAATTCGAACCCGATTGGCAAATGCTCAAACTATGAGACATCTTTCCACAAAATTTGGTGATACAAAGCATGCGAAATAGTCAAATAGAAATAAATGAAATTCGTTCTACTTCTACATAAGAATACGACAACAGTTGAAGGAAAAAAGTCGTGGCATCCTGTTATATGTGTCAGGCTGATCCCGAAAAGAAACGACGAAAAACACGAAAGGCTTGCCGTCCTATTTGTGATAAACACGCAAGTACTATAGCAATATGCAGAAATTGTCCACAGAATTCTTAATTTAATTTAAAATAATTTAATAAATAAATAATTCATTTTAGTTAAAAATTGGTTCATGCCTATATGCATAGAACACCTAAGAATCACATCTCTTATACGGGTACCCGGGTGCCCGGGTGCCCGATTACCAGACAGACGTATAAATATGTTTAAAGCTTTATAACTTGAAAAATTGCGAACCAATTTTGTTTAAAATTGGTGTTGACTCGCGACCATTCAAAATGGTCATATTCAGCACCAATTTTTCCATAGCCAGGTATCGCGACCCATACAGGTAGACCGTGCGGCAGCCGGTACGCACGTGTGGCGCGACCAGGCTATTTTCTAACGGTGCATAAAAACAGTCAGCGCAAAATAGGAAAAACCCGGACCTTGGTACAGTAACAAGAGAATTCACCCCCAGTCCCACTCCTTTCCCTTAATCTCCCCACCACCTTTCAAGGCATCTCCAAATCCAATCATAATCAACCATCAATACCCTTTCCTCCCACGTCCACCAATTCATCCACCAATAGTTTGCATATACCAAGAAACCGAGGTTACATTTTTAGAACACATTATTAACTAGGACAGTTTCTCATTAACAACGCGAGGAGAACAGTTTTCTCACTACAACGCGATCAGTACAAGAGTTTCTCATTAACAACGCAAGGAGCACAGTTTCACACTACAACGCGAACAGTACAAGAGATTCTCAATAACAACGCGATCAGTACAAGCTAATAGGAGAATTTTCTATTAACTCAAACAGAACACATTAATAACGCTCACAGAGATTCACTAACAACGCGAGGAGAACGAACAAATAACACTAAGAAACGAGAACAAGTTAAGAACGCGACTATAACTAAGAATCAAACAGTGTAACAATTACAATAAACTTACATATTTCAACGTGTATATAGTAACTTACAACTACTTGTCATACGTGAAATTATTCGCACCTACATCACATAATTAATAACACTAAGCGTGGTCGTAACGAGTCTGGATACACTCGTACTCGAACTGCTACGCAACAATTGGTATATCGACGTAGAAACATCCAAAGAATGGGGATCCAGAGGGGTTTTGCGATATTCTTACCGAACATACAAACTTCTTGTAGGAAACATGAAATGGGTACCCGGGTACCCGGTTGCTAACATAAAGAATATTTACATTTTTATAATAACTAAAAATATTACGTGTTTTATTCTGAATTCAACCATGTATACTAATGCTACTATACACCATCGACTTATGCAGATACACGACGAAGATCCAGCGCAACCTCAAGAATGTGAGTTTGTTCAGGAAGGTAATATCGAGGAAAACGTTAGTAGCACTTTTGTTGACTCAAGATCGTCTGGCGACACCACGGCCCAATAAGCGTTTAGAGTCATGCTCTGTCGTCATTTCCGACCAATTGGGCATCGCCTGAAAAAGGGGGAAGAAAAAACGTGCGACGAGCATTTGCGCGAAAGCATGCGGTCTGCACCACCTTCATGCTCAGCGCTGAGCGATTCCAGCGGTCACCGATCCATCCGAAACAGTTTACAAAAGTTAAATCAGTTGAACATCTGTATCAATGGGAAGAAACATTGGCAGAGGTGGTACACGCAGAGAGAATACGTAAATCGGGTAAAACCATACATTGCTATGTACAATTCAAATAATGTTTACGACGCTGATGAGAGTGGATTTCATTTGGAAATTCATTCTGGTCGTACGTTATCGTATCGTGGTAGAACGACTATAGAAGCATCCGTGCAGTCAATATCCTCAACCACACATAGTTATACGATTCTCCCTACCATTTCCGCGAGCCGTCAGTTACTGTCACCCTAATATGCTTGTTACTTCAAGTGTGCTTCAAAATCTGGGAAGGTGACATCGCACCATTTCAACATTTGGTTTACAGCAGTCTTTTTACCAAAGACTGAATCTCAAAGTGTTCTGTTACTCGATTCGTGGAGCGGTCATTGTTCTTCGAGCTTTCAGCAAAGTATTCCGGCTGACGAAGAATTTATTGCGTTAACCATACCGAAAGCAACAACAGATTTGATACAACCGGTAGATATTTTCGGTTTTCGGGTGTGGAAAAACGATGTCAGAACTTTTTCAGATCTTTATATTATATGATCTTGCATAATTTTGCATCTGCGAAATAATATTATCAAATTGCAATCTCTCACGCACAACCATTTCTCTTCCCCGAGATTCCGGGAATTATTTAAATACCCTTGGTATAAAAGTGGATACCATGAAAGGCCAGACTAGCAATTTGAAAATCCAGTAGATTTCTGTTTCAAATTTCTTGAATTATATAACCTGCCTTGTTGTAATTTGTGCGAGAAGCCTGCTATTTTAAGATGTGCTTGGTGCAAAAAGTATCTAAGTATAGTACATTTCTTTGACGCACATCACTTTTATGAAAACTATGTTGAAGGAAATACATGTATAAGCGTATTCAAACTGGAATAAAATATGAAATCAGTATGAAACAAATGTTTATGCATGGATATATGTAATATAGCGTAATGTATGTGACATGCCATCAATATTGATGGAATATCTTATATTATGCTATTTTTATGTTATCATACTGAATATCGTCATATATTAGGAACTGCAACGAAAACAAGAAACCTGAATATGTAATTTACTCCGTGTTTTTAGCGCGCAATCACGGGCATGGTGTACGATTCGTCGTGTATCTGCATAAGTCGATGGTGTATAGTAACATTACTATACATGGTTGAATTCAGAATAAAACATGTAATATTTTTACTTATTATAAAAATGTAAAAATTCTTTAAAATAACGAAAAAAAATTTTTCTTTTCACGAAGAGAAACTGTTTTACAATTTTGTTAACATAAAATTATAGATATACGCGAAAAAGTGGAACCCCGATTTGACTTTGAGGTTAGTTTTCACACCCTGCAATGGCGATTGGGCACGAATGAAGCATACCGTTATTGTTGACTTGCATCACACTATAAACCTACAAAGTCTCGTTCAAATCTGGGAGTAAGGGTTCGCGGTGTTCCCTTGTCAGTAGTAGCTATTCTATCTTTGAATAGGTGTACAATATACTTTGTATAATATACATTTTAAGTTAGAGTTAAAAAATTGTTGAAAATAATAAAATATGATATGTCACATGGATCTTCTTATTATTCAAATTACAAAATATACCTGTAAATTCAAATACTTTATGGACTGAATTGGTTCCATGTTATGTATGTACGCAATATGTGAAACATGTACAGAATATCAAATATATATAGGTAATATAAAATAATAAATACCTTTTCATTACTTTTTCTCGTTATGAAAATATTTTTCTATGCTACTATGCTTTAATATTTCACTTATACTCTGCAAATATAGTCTACAATCTACACTAATATTTGCATAAATATTCACCGTTTAGTGAGGATATTATTGATGCCTAATATTGTAACAGAAGGCAGACAGAACAGGCTCAATGCATAATGCATAATAACCCTGTGCTTTTACAAAACAACGAAAACATTTGAGAGACCAGAGCCTAAGAGCCACAAGCCCGGTAAAGCGAATAACGCTCGATTCAAACGAGCAGACGGTCCCTCGTGGAAAACGGCCACGCTTTTTGATAGAGCACAAAAAATTTTAAGGGTGTTCTCAAAATCCTGGTGAAATCGAAAGGGAGATAATACCCGATGGAAAAATGATTCCAAACTAGCCAGGGAAATTTTAGCAACTCCCTTTGCCTCGCGACCTTTCATAATGGTAGTACTCAGCACCAATTTTTTAAGAACCAGGTATCGTAGCTAATAAAGGTAGGCCACGCGGCAGCGGGCCGGAAGCGGGGGTGCAGGCCAGGCAAGGTGACGAGGGCGGTAGTCTAGTGACCGCTCGGTGCACGACCTCCCTTACGCAGTGCGTTACAAATTTGCATCTGTATTTCATGATGCAACAAATTTCAGCTAACATTTTCAAAAATTTCCCATATCCTAAAGTAATTACGCTATTGAAACGTATTACCTTTTTCTTAAACAGTACAAAATTGCAAAACTAATTATAAGCGTAAGCAGCAATAGTGAAGGGTAGCTAGATTGTGTAAATCGAAATAGATGATCGCTAGTTAAGTATCTACTTAAATACTTAAAATATTCAAATCTAGGTTTCTTGAAACTTAATCACTATATAACTAATTTCTCTCTACGTTTTCGAACTGTTTCTCTCACGAGAAATCATCCTTCCGTCTGTGTCACGAAACACCCTCTATACGAGTATTAAAAAAAGAGGTCAGGAATAAAATAAATGTTAATATCAATATAATATCAGCATAAAAATGTTACGAGCCGGGGCTGTGGGCAACGCCTAGACCGGCGAGGTTGATGTAACCCAAGGAATACGGTTCAGAATTTATTAGTAAGGTGCACGGACGAACCCGATGCGAAATCGGGGAGCCGCTGGGATATGTGTAGCGAGGACGAACCCGATGCGAAATCGGGGAGCCTCAGGAATAGAGTCAAGCGCGGACGAACCTGATGCGAAATCAGGGAGCCGCAGGAGGGTGAAACGTCGTGGTCGAACCCGATGCGAAATCGGGGAGCCTCAGGAATAGAGTCAAGCGCGGACGAACCTGATGCGAAATCAGGGAGCCGCAGGAGGGTGAAACGTCGTGGTCGAACCCGATGCGAAATCGGGGAGCCTCAGGAATAGAGTCAAGCGCGGACGAACCTGATGCGAAATCAGGGAGCCGCAGGAGGGTGAAACGTCGTGGACGAACCCGATGCGAAATCGGGGAGCCACTAGGAAAGAATTTCGCAGACGAACCCGTACGGACGAACCTGATGCGAAATCAGGGAGCCGTAGGATACAGACGAACCTGGTGCGAAACCAGGGAGCTGTAGGATGGGTTAGCTTTCGTGGACGAACCCGATGCGAAATCGGGGAGCCACTGGGTTGGAGTATTTGTAGTTATTTTGTTTGGATAAGGCGTGCGAACGAACCTGATGCGAAATCGGGGAGTCGCAGGAAATTTTAGGTTGTCTCGTAACTTTAAATTAATATTCGATACAACTCGAGCCGTTAAGTTGTATCTGTGGGAACGTCTGTGGGAACGTGGGAACCAATCTCACTAGATATAACTGACTCTGTACGATCGTGGCACGACGTGACTCTACGCGTGACTATGTAACTCTGAACCGACGAGGGTAGAAACCAAAGGGTTTATATACCCCCGAAATGCGCGAGAACGCATTAGAACTTTCCATATAAGGAAATTTAGGAGTATTCGTCGGACCACGCCCGTCTTGGTCATAATGCAGCTGTTCGCACATGTGCTCAGGACCCCTTTTCTGTTTATGATAACCGAAAGAATTTTAGGGCGTTTTCCCATCACAGACGCGAGCTCGAAAACGCGTTGAGAGCGACGTATGGAATATTCTTCGTACGTAACAAAAAATAAAAAATGTCAATCAATATAGATCATTACAATTTACATGTAAATAATTACGTTCTGTACTAATTTAATAAATAACTTTAATTCTTTTAATTATTATATCTCCTCAATGTGATATCTAGTTTTGTATTTAAAAGTGTGTCATGTGTAAAAGATATTCGATGTGTGCTCTTTCCATTTGAATACATGGATACATACTTCTTCAAATATAAATGGAGGCACATTCTTACTTCAGAATGATCTGATAAATATTTAGACTAGACCTCGCCAAGTGTAGACTCATGCTACGTTTTCGTTTGCCGCCCCGTTTTCGAGAAAATCGCCTTTGAAAAATCTACTATATAGTATATATGTTTAGTTATGTATTAACAAATAACAGATATGTATTTCAATGGCATGCGCAACTGATTTAATATGTATTCGTCAAGATATGTAGAATTAAAACTCGTGTGCATGTATGCACACTATTATATATCAATGTACAAATTAGTAATGAAGAAGAATAACAATCAATAAATGCAAACATATGAATCGGCAATATCAAGTTACACCGACGAATGAACAACGCTGGCACAAATTGGTAGTTTGGTAAAAATACAACTGGAATTCTTTTTACAAAGAGTTGCGAAACAATTGATTTGCTAGACTAAAGCAAAGAATAGACAGAGCAATTTAAAATATAGAACTGCATTCGTTTACAACAGTTTATTTAATAAATACATGCAAAAAAAGGTAATGTGTTAAGGAAGATCAAAATTTTTCCCAACATCAGCAGTTTACTCATCGTGACTCTCTATTATATTAGAACGAATACGTGTAAAAGCCGTGTAATAAGAATCGCGTAAAAAAAACGTAAAAATAGTCTCAGGTGTATATTTTACTGTATAATGATAAGGCAAACCAGTGCCACGAGTATATCAACATACAGTTACTTTGTATATCTATATGTTTAGAACAAAACAATAGGTCATACTTCACTATTGTTAAATTAACGAAAACATGAAACATGTAATTTTCCCATCTATCAACAATTTCATCACCTACTGAATAATGTTCTGTTCCGTCGATACCTGCAGTGAAAAATTCCGCTTCTCTGAACCGAGCTTAAGAAACATGGTGGCTCACGATTTTCCTCTAACGCTAATTAACAAGCGTACGTTAAACGCGGCCGTCGAGTTTCTGCACGCTACACGACGCTACGCGGCGCGGCGTAGGGAGCCACGCATAATGCCCGAAGCATAAAGAGGTTCCTGCAAAGTGCAAAGTGTCGCGAGTCGGGTTGACTTCAGAATGACATGTTCACACCTTGCGACGACAGACAGCCGCGCATCTTGCAGCTTACCTGAGCGAATTAACGCGAAACCACCGACTGGTTAATGGATCCGTTGCGCCTTTCCATGTTTTGTCGACCGTCTACGAAAGCGTTCATTAGCCTTTACACACTACTCCACGAAACTTCCACCGATCTTCTTCTAGATTGCCTGGACGAATTGCTTGGACAAAACCCCTGAAAAAGGGGGGTTTCAAGTAGGCTTCACACAGGATACTCCACCTAACTTGAGTGTCGCGTCGCAATAATGCACCCCGCAGAGGAGGCTAGAACCCATGGGCAAAGGTTTACGGCACGATCGCAAGTTAAAGCTATTTTTGAGAATAAGGAATTTTTATATTGATTGCCTTTACAACTCTAGAGTAGGTCCTGCCTCAATAGCTTAAAGACATGCCGTAAACCGAAGAGTTTCCGAAGGCACATCTGGATGTAACGGTTCGACAGCCGAAACATCAGCCGACGGAAATACCCATGACGGTCAATCTCGTCGCCAAGGCAAGCAGGTAACCTCCCTCCCTTCCAAAAGACAGCACGCTAAGGGCGTATTTGGAAGGGCGGTGATTATTCTTACTAACCACGCTGATTGGCATTTGCAATAATCGAATGTCAACCAATCAGGGGGATAATTGCCAAAACCGAGGTTTCCTGTAAGCTGCACCGTCAAACAAAACCAGAAGTAATAGAGAAGTCAAAATAACATCAAGTCAGGAACTACCAAGAACCTGACCAGTACTTCAACTCTCGTGTCGAACGGAACTTATCCGGTCAATATATATACACATACAATCTTTTACTCTACGACCACGTTGAATCCTTTTGTACAGTTTGTTAAGTTTACAAATACATACATTTATTTGCATCTACGAACTGTACCTGTCGTTGTGTTTTTATTCGGGAATCAGTGCAACCATTGACCTCCCATCTCGCGTTAAACTAAACGCGAGGAAAATACATTGAGCACGTCAAATATCTCGATTATTCTTAGCAATAGAAAAGGATATCAGAGGAAACAAATGGTTTTATTCTTAGGATCAAATATTGCGTTAATCTGCAGATGTTTGTCAAGGTTATATTTGGCGAGATTTTTAGATTATCCTATAATAACTGAGGTCAAGACAAATCCAATTACCGATGATATAATCTTTACATGACCTTGAGTACCGCAAAGAAAATTTGATGTACATGGTGAAGTCTGCGTGTGTGACAGGCATCGAGAGACGTAGGGGCTCGCTGGCTCCGCGGAAGGAAGCGCGGTAACACAAGAAATAATAGTTGCGCAGTAGGGCGATCAGAAGGCAGTCAGTCGTAAGCGGACGCCGAAGGTGGCTATGGTTTTGTAACTTGCTTAATACATACTTATTGCTTTGGTAAATGTTCCTTATGTTGTGTGATTATTCGTCGTATGTGATCCTATCCACTTCGACATACAATATTTGAGATAAAATGAAATAAAATACATACTATTTTCTATAATATACGTTATACGGATGCATAACTTTGCACTCTGCAAACAAAGCCAAAAATGAGGAAAATGATTTACTATAGTATCGTTTGTAGCAGTTCTCGATTCGCGCAAACAACTTTAAACAAAAGAAAAGTACCCATATCGGTGGTAAATCTGAATGCATAGGAAGGTTGGTCACGTGTGTCCTTTGTGCGGCAACGTGCTCGCCCCTTCCAACGCTGCGTGGCGTTGCGTTTAATGGATAGTTCAGTCGTTTGCTGTCGCATATAAATGCCGGGCGTCATCGCTCGACGTTCCCCATATTTCCCTTTTTGTCGGTCAACAATTTGTACTGCATGTGTGTTCGCGGAAGTGCCACAGTGCTTTCCTTTCATTGTTTAATAAACAAGTGCCCGCCGCGTAAGGTGTCGGTCATTAGGAGTGAAGAGTGGTCTGTCACCTCAACCACCTAGCATTCCCTTTCAATTTCTTTCACATTGTTTTTAAAAAAATACAAACGGGCGTAACTAAACCGAACTTGATGTACGCGTCCAAACACTCGCTGGTTCGTGAACGAGTTGACGGGGGAAATTATGTATAGCCAGAGAGCTGTTTATTAGGTGGACTGTTTGATGTTTCTTGGGTGCGTGAATATCAAGGGACTGTCCCTTCTGAAGATGATCCAATGTTGAATATGTCGAGTGACCGGCGGTTACACCACGACCTTTGGTTTTCCTTGAACTGAAGATCACACCTTTACGACTGACTGTCTTTTAAGGTGCGAGAAGGCAAGGTTTATGGCAGGGCAATTGGCAACAGTCACGGAGAACGTGACTGTCTAGTTTTTCTGCAGATGTGCAAAGGGCGCATGTAATAAGGCTTAATGAAGACCCTGCCGTAAACATGGCTGCACCAAGGCATGACCCGACCTCGCCACCTGGCAAGACATGGGAAATACCCCAAGCTCCGCCAGTGCGTATCCCACCCCCAAGTTCCCCTGTGGAAAATCACCGTGCCCCTTCCTAAAGAACATCACGTCAAGGGCGTAATGGAAGGGGAGAACACGATGTCTTAAACCAGAGGAACTTCGAGAGAAGGGCGGATTATTAGAAACCATATAGTACAGGACAGATAGAAATCAGTCGAAGTACTGACAACCAACATCTACACGTACACGATATCTGTAACAGAACGATACAATAAAATAGTCAGTTATTGTATGAACCCGTGTTAAAATCAAATATTATAATCACGGTCCAAAGCCGTACAAACTTGGGTGGTCCTTCGAGTAAAACCTAGACGGCACTTTGTGCAAATATCCAGGGAAGTTACGCACCCTAACACTGTCCTTGCTCCTGAATGTCGTCTCTATCTTATTAACTAAAATGCTTACGAAATATTAGTCATAATATGTTAAATAATGTATCGCTAAATTGTTTTTTTTTTTATTAAACACACTGGCCGGGAATTTTTGAACACGTTAATTTACTTATTCTGCAAATAAACACCTAAGAAAAATAAATAGCGCCGATTTGTTTTGTAGTATCCTTTCACATAATATGCCCTTATATATCATAGTAATAAAAATTTCTTAACGCTTTTCTTTTGAAAGAAAAATCGCAAAAATCATCTGGCCGGGAACTTTTGCACGCCACTGTATATACTGAAAAGGGAAGCGAAGAGAAAAGGGAACATATCACGCTACTTCCTAGATAAATTAAGAGATAATAAATTCTTGCATAATAATTACTGAGTCAACTGACTCATTTATTATATATTATATATACATATGTACATATTATAATCGGACTGATGATTTTCCCCGCTGCGGTGTTGCCATATCACATGTTCCGGTCTGTACTAGAGGTGGCCGTGGCTTATCTCTTCGCACGGAGGGGTTTTACGTCTAACATTTGAATATTTCCTTCAGATTAAATTGTTGAACTATTTACAATATATGCATATTTTAGAAGATTTTGGTCGGGAGAAACTACTGTTACTGTATGTCAGTTAAACGGGCTGTGTTCGACGAACGTTTCAGGAATAAACAAAACGAAGGAACGGAGGCTGAAGACTTAATCACAAATGAATATTTGTCTTTCTATTCGCCTGCAATTTCTAATATCCCAGACAAAAATGCATTTTGTTCCGTGAACTCGGGAATTGTCCGAAATCCAGGGAACTAAACAAAACCATTCGAAATCGGGGCGCAATTTTCCTATCGACGCGTAAAGGCAGGTTTGGCGGGTCGACGAAAACTGAAACTGGCGAACGCGCCACACCACGAACGAAGTGGAAATACGAGCCACGAGGAAACGGGGACTAAAAAAAGTGCACTCATGGAAAACCAAAAATTAGATTGTCACTTTATTATTTACACAGCCAACATCACCGTTGCCATGATAGGACCGCAGCCGCTGAAAGTGGCGATAGTCGAGGGTGAAAAACTGAACAGGGTGAAACAATAGGGATGAAATAAGAACGTCGTTTGTGAAATCATTCAGTGTTTAACGTGTCCGGTACAACAGGGGCAAACAGTTAGGTACGAGAGGCTGACGAGATCATGCTATGTACCCGTATTGTGGTTTATTTAGGCGACAGCACAGAATGGCTAACTTCGCTTCTGGTAATTGTAAGGAAGTCTAATTATTTCGGGTGTCGCAAATATAATATAATGTGGGATGCGAGAATTCGTAGATGTCGTGAATGAGAGCTTTGTATGGATCGTGTGACGGGATGTATCGAATGTGTCGCGAAGTGTGAACAAAGAGTGTGAGTGGAAATATGGAATGTGGATCGAGTGCATGTTTATCTCCAGGAAAGAGCGAACGGTTTCGGAGAATACACGTGGAGGCTAGAGTGCATGGTGACCAGTGGTCGACCTGTGACACGTGGCAAGGGTGTGTGTGTCGGTCTGTGCCCTAATGAGTGAGAGCAAACGAAGGATAGAATGAGAGGAAAGCTAAGAGTGAAAGAATGTATTGAGTGGATGATGTGTGCGCGAGTCAGAGTCGAGTTTGAATTGAGAGATGAATCATAGACGAAACAGAATCGAACTGAGTCGAGTGAGAATTGAGAGCGAATTAAAACAGGGACGTATTAGCGCGGCTCAGAGACGCGAGAGGGCGAAGTACTTTCCGAGACGTGTATATTAACTGAGTTAGCAGTTGATAAATTGCCTCATTGTTGGATTCCGGGGTAAACGAAATCGTGTGCAACAATTACTTTTGCAAAGAGGTTTTAGTTATATAAGAATACCGTGACGAGTTTGCGCGACAGAGTGATGGTATGCGTCGTGTCCAAAGCTATTCTAAGCAGAATTGATATTCCGCTACTATATATGTTATGAGTTTTAGGGGGGAAGGATGACCTTAGCCCTTGTTGTGTCGCCTTAGCCAACGCGGGGTCTGGCCCTTGCCGGTAGACATATCGCTGACTACTACCTTGGTGCATAATATTGACTCTGCCTAGGCCAAGATCCGCGGGCCTTACATATTATCGGTGACTCAAGGGCTGGTCAACCAACATCATTTTACTCTGCTTCTGATCCCGTCACTTGTAAATCCCATCGTGTAATAATGAGTTGCGTGGACTGAATCTTGGCAAGCGTGTCTCGGCAAACATTGAAAATAAAAGAAATTGGGAAAGACGCAATTTGTAGAAATCTTCTTCCGCTGCTCCGATCGAAAAAGAAAATTGAAGAAGAAGAGATCCTAAGTGTGATTTGAAGCGTCGCGTCGTGTACGTGTAAAGCTTTGTATGCCTACTGCGTTTGCATGACATATATTATTTTGCATTACACGCGTATATGTTATAATTCATGTTTCATTAGAAGTTTCTTGTGGTTCGCAGTGCTGTATAGAGGGAATGGGACAATTTGTTTTAATTGCAGGATGCATTTGTAATGTTATCCATTTAACTATTTGTGTATGGTTTATGCGAAATGAAGCTATAAATGCTTTAAAATTTGCTTCTAGGAAACAAGCGTAACAGTATTTAGTATTGCTTTCTTTACGTTAGATCAGGGATGAGCAACCCGCGGGCTGCGTGTCGCATGCGACCCGCCACACATTCTTGTGCGGTCCTTCAAAGATTTTACATTTTGACATTCACAAATTCCTAGTGTCCCGCAGCCTCATTGTACCCTAGGCGTGTTAACTTAATTTTTGAAAATAGACCAATTGATGGCAAAGAAATAATGCCAACTTTCTCAATAAATAATCTTTTTCCACAAATGTATATCTTTCGCCGTTTTTTCATTTCTATTAATGAGTGTTTTATTTCTGTAATTTTTTACACTAGGTTTATTTTGTGAATAAAGAGATAATTTAAGTTCATCATTCAGTGTTTGTATTATCATAAATTTCTTACACGCGAACCGCGCAATATTTTTAAATTTGTAGCTGGCCCGTTGTTAAAAGAGGTTGCTCATCCCTGCGTGAATTGTTGCCTATCCTTTATGTAACAGGTAACTTCCAATCTAATATTAAGTACTGTAGCCACTGGTTGGTACTCCATTCACTGTATATTACTTATCTTTAAGCACCTTGAGTAGATTGAACCACTTTATAATAAAGAGAAGCTACATGTATTTTTCAAAAATAAACAACATCAAATTATAAATTTATGAAAGAAGAAGATGAAGAATAGAAAAGCTAAGAATGAAAATTTTAATTACAATAGATAATTGTAATTACAATAATTACAATAGGTTATTGGGCAACGTTATTTGTATCTACTGTATCATGTTTCTTCTTATATAAATAACTACTTAACGTTATTTCTTAATACTTGTCCCCAAAAAATTGTACTCCTGTCGTATTCACTTGTAATACAAAGGAATGGAGTAATAAATAATTATGTTTTTTCTGCTTCTAACCGGCAGATGTATGTATGTATGTATACTGTCGGTCATAGGAGAGTACATACAACTTCTGAATATAAAATATTGTATCTACGTATATAAAAAAAAAGTACTTAAGTGATAATTTGGACAATAAATGTGACTATAGTGGGTTTATTTGGGACAGATACTGAAGGACGGAAACAAAAACTATTGTTCAGATTCTTTCCTGTTGAAATTCGCTTTTTTGGGACAGCCTCTTAATTTGAACAAATTAGTCCGATCCCAATGTGTCCCAATTAACCGGACTCCGCTGCAAAATTTATTGGTCTAAATTGATACATTCCTATAGTAATCGATTATAATCGATTGAATTGAGCGAAGTGGATTGGACTTGCCTTTTCAGCTCTCTGTAGATTCATCATCCATCGAGATCCATTTCGACTTTTATTTTCGACAGCCGCACCATTGAATCTTACTCCTCGTTCAATAAGAGATTTCTGATAGCTAATGCCATTTATTACCGACCTTAGTTTAACCTCCATATTCCTTCAAATATGCCCCAATTTTTCAGATAACAATCGATCTTTTCCGTTTTATAGTTTTTGCAATAGAATTCACCTGTTGGACTGCAATAAACTAAATCCTGTTTCTCGCAATACCTTGATTTAAATCCCGTTCGTCCTTACAAGCAAACTGTATTCATTCAAACAGTAACGAACGCGAAGGGTCAGACACGTGAAGCAGAGAAAAATGTTTCCCTGCGCAGAGTCATCAGTCGAAGGACGCTTTCGTCTATCACAGTGCAAATTCACAGACAGGTCCAATTTCGACGTAACGAAATTTCCTTCGGTAACAGCTCGTCGCTGTATATTCGCATAGTTTCGCAGGTGAAGCGGTCGATACCGGAACATTTCCAGGCCCCCCGTATCAGTATGTCAGCACGCCGACGAACAATTGGCATATGTGCTTCCAAATTGAATTAGACACAGTTACGAGAACTCAGAACGCTTCCTGTCTCGAGAAATTGCCGTATTACCAAGAATATGTACACACTCAAAGAATCGCAACGTGAAAAAGGCTTAACGCGATGTTCTTCGTTTCTTCCGTTGCGAAAAAATATTATTAACGACGGATGAGGAATGAAATTGTAAAGCAAATTGCAGAAAAGAAGAATTACATACAGATGGATGCTCTCAAGAAAAGAAAATAAATTCGGGACACCTTTTGAAAATAAATTGTGCTACTTTCGTTGGTCTTGTGTTTTTCTGCAACAAAAAGAGGGGGATAATGAACAACGTATTTGTCGATCAAGTCAATCTTGCACATTACCGCATTTTGTGTTCAATTATTGAAATATATGGGGTGTGAAATATTTTAAATGCTGCCACCTTTATTTATATTTTTGGTGTACCAAATATATATTTTTATTAAAATACAAGGGGAGGAAATACGTAAATGTTCGGCAAACAAAATTGATGTCACCGAAAAAGTTACCTCGAGACCTCGGGTTATATCAGTTATGGATATACATGTATCGAGACCATTCTAATTATAATATTTCTATGAATTTCTAATGCATTAAACTGTCATTAAGAAATATTGTTATCAGGTAACGATGAAAAGTTTTTGAAGATGCAAATTTTCTTGTGTAATTTATTCTATCTGCCACAAAATATTTGTATTAGTGACAATTGGAACACGCTACTATATGTGTAATTACCACGAGTCACTATTTATAATGCTTAACGTTTTCGAATCATGCATCTTTCACTTAACTCCATATTCCTTGACGTAAAATTAGTTCATTCTTATCTATGCATTTATATCAACTTTTGATTGCTATCCCACCTCACGGTGAACAATTATGGTCATAATTAAAATTGCGAAGTATGCCTGCGTCTCAAGAAAAGAAGCTCGAAATAGCTGGATGAAAAGGAAACTTGAAACAGTTGCACGCGAAGGCAAGCGTGTGTTTAACAACGAAATCACGCGAACGTTAATTCTCCACCAAACAAAG
The DNA here is from genome assembly GCA_963969485.1 of Nomada goodeniana. Classification (NCBI taxonomy): domain Eukaryota; kingdom Metazoa; phylum Arthropoda; class Insecta; order Hymenoptera; family Apidae; genus Nomada; species Nomada goodeniana. The sequence goes on from OZ018299.1 coordinate 9,046,336, forward strand.
GAAATTAAAACTGTGCAACGTAACATGACTTTTCCTTCTAATTGTGGTTATAATCATGCAACGGAAATAAAAAAGGACAATCGGCTGTGGAAACTTTAAAAACTTGCGAACCTCGTTGTTTGGAAATAAGAACGATCTATACATATATCTTGAATTATTTCGCAACGCGAAACATTCGGTATAAGATACAATTACGGTAGATTATCACCTTGTACTCAAATATTAGATATTAATTGTGTTTTACAGACGTTGCAGAAAATATTTGTCAATAAGTGCAAAGCTTGCACAAACCGCAAAAATTAACATATGGAAGGTACTTATAAAAGAATATAATATCTGCGAAGAAGAATCTCTGTGGCTGAAAAATTACGAATAGGTACAGTGCATTCGCCAGAAGATGGCTAGTCGAAGCATATTGCGTTCTCACTCTGCTGGTATCCCACGCATTGCCGTTATTGGCTATGGCCAGTGACAAAGGACGACGACGAGTATATCAAGACAAAGTGAAATACAATCATAACTTTACAGCATTGACGTATCCTCCCAATCAACTGTGTACGAAGGAATTGAGTGATTTCCTAAGGCTACGCCTTAGGAAGTGGTTTGGAATCATTCTATTTCTGCCCCGATATGCTCGTCGTCGATCTTTGCTACCGTCCTCAGTTAATAACAGCAACGCGTGCGACAGCACCAGGGTGAGAACGTGTATGCTTTGACTAGCCACCTTCTGGTGAACGCACTATAGGTAAGATAAAATAAGTACCTGTCTACTTGGAACTAAGGCAAATGCAATGGCTCATACATCAACAAATTCACAATTCAGCCATCTAATAACTTCAGTTACACTTTCACACAAATGACAGCACGGTAAGCTGCACTTTAGCAATTTCCATTCTCCTTTCTACAATATCCGAATTCAGGTTACAGATCCAACAATTAAATTGGCCCGCTTTTTTCTTCCAAACATGGCATTCGCATTTTCGATTGTATTGTGACACGCCATCCAACGGAAGCTGTATATGTTGGCAGCCATGAAGTTTCGTGCGCTCCAATAGTGTTGGCGTTATCCTGGCGATGCAAATTTCGGGTACACCTGCACGTGAAAGAGGACGAGCGACGTAATGCCCCCGGGGGTGGTGCAACCACCCCTGGTTCTATTTATCTTTCGAGCTTGGAACGATAGGCGCGACATGCCGTTGGATTATGAGGTACTCGGTGGTTATCTGAAAATTTAAAGGGTGTCTGAATGACGTCATGTCACGATGCATGCTTCTTTTATGACGAAACTTTTCATTACGGCAGGCTTTGGGGCGAGGAAGGGAAATGAGGTATCAGACAAGCGTTCGCTACGTTCATTAAATGAAGTCCAGCTTGCCTGACGCTGTTGCCCGGAAGGTGCGTGGAGGACATATACGTAATTTCAATATAATGTTACATACGCCCTAATGATCTGCCTGATGTTAACAGATTACTTGGGATAGAGGGATGTCTGTAATTGGATAGTGATTTATTATTTTTGTAGGTCATAAAGGTGAGAAACTCGAACAGTATTAAATTCAAAATGATTGCACCTACGGCTTGCATAAAAGTCATTATTAAACATATTAAAAGATTCAAGGAATTTTCGAGGATAGCCAAGGATATAAATAATGGAAAGATATTGAACTTGTACTTTAATTCCATATGCAAAGTTGCAACAACCTCTAGCATAATCGGGTGCTATTTCAACTTTGGTATTATTTGTAATACCTGGTTATGCGTATAGACATTATGTATAATTATGTACACCTATAAGTATGTTGGATTCCGTGTCAAGGGAATCGAGTGTAACACGTTTATATAAATTCTAAGTACTTTCATGAAGGTTTTTATTCGGTTTAGTCCAATCGGTATTTTGACAGGGATTCCGCTCTTAAAACTGATTCTGAATGCCATTAATATTCCGCCACTATTGCATACATCGTAATGTTTAGGGAAAAAAGCCGACCTTAGCCCTTGCTGAGTCACCTTGGCCAACGCGGAGTCTGGACCTTGGTATCGCTGACTACTACCTTAGTGAGTAATGTTTATTGTGACGGGGGCAGAATCCGCGGATCTTACACTTTATTGGTAACTCAAGGGATTGATCATACAACAATTATGTACAAGTATAATAATATTCTGTTAATGAAATTTCGCATACACATAAAAGCATTAATGAGAATACAATATTGTAAATTCTCATGTAAACTCATTATATAACAAAGTTGTTCAGCATGTAAGATTCATTATGCATCGCTATAAATGTACACGTTCTGTATATCCAATTACAATTTTGCATTTCTTTTAAAAGAATTCGAGGAAGGATATAATCCTTCTATCAGAGCATTCATTATTATTGATTGCAATTCCGTTTTTATAAACAATTAGTTGCTATTCTATTACTATAAATACATGATATTTGTTAAATATTCGTAACAACTACAACAAATTAATTTGTATGCAATTCGAAGTAACGTGCACCAAAACCCCGGGCGACAAAAGTTTTACCTGGCAGTTGCTAACATATTTACGCTATTATAAAATATAATAGGCTTTACTCGACGTTGAATATTTTGTTGAATATACTCTATATTTTTCGAAAATGTACAGATTTATTTGAAACAAACACGTAATACATACAAATGCACTGACAGACAAGTGACGAAACAACATTACTTGAGTGTTAAAAATATTTAACAAATACACCGAAAAATTATACAAAAATTATGCTAGCTCGAACCCCCTTTTGTCGAAATTGAATAGAAACTTGAAAATTTCGACAGATACGTACAAAAACTGCGATAAACAATGTACACCTGTATTTTGCTCAATTTTCCTGGGAAATAGAACTTAATTGTCTTCGTGCAATTAGAAATTGTACCTATTAGCTTCGATTGATTCCTTAAAATGACATAGGGGAAATCGTTCACACGAAACTGTTAGAAAAAGTAATAAATAGCCCTTGTCTTTGCAGTTATCAATAATAGAGAATTTTGTTCATAACGGTAGACCTACAGATTTGGAGCACGAACAATCTTGATACAATAGCCGTGCAAATAGCTGTGCAAATTATCATTGCCAAAGTAAATTTCTTCCGTTCCTTTCGCATTCATTTCACAATAGGTGGGTGCGCCATTGTCCCAATGGACGGGGATTCACCTTCCGTTGACTAAAGCTGGCCGTTTTGTTTCCAATGCCGATTTCAATCGATCCAGTTGTTCACAATAGACTTCCCTAGCAACCGTTCAGTTAGATTTCAGCAACTCAAATTGTATAACTTCTTGCACGCTCCAAACTTCATTTTGTCTGTAATACTGAGAATCCCGGATAAAGTTACTGCTTCCAACGTTCAATATCACGATATCTGCTCTTTATCTACCCCTAAAGATGACTCGTACGTAAAGCGAAATAAAAGAGGAAAACATATTAGCTTTCGGCTATATATTCTCTATCTTAAAGCTTTACGTACAAGCAGAGAAAAACTACGCATAAAATTTCCAAAGGACCAATAATAGCCGGGTGCCCAATTGTCCTTTCGACAGTCGAATTTTGCCGATCTATATTCGACGACTTCTGCGACATATCTTAATAATACCTGCGGTATTGTGCGAACTGCACTCGGATACTGTAGTTGTACTGCAGCATCAAAGGATTCCTATTAAAGATCCATATGGAATTGTTCCTGAAGTATTTGCGTCTTTGCCATATGCATAACATATGCAGTATTATACTGAATAATTAAGAAATTCATTAAAGTTTAACTTCAGTAATAGCTAGTAATTCAGCTTCGCGTGGTATATATCTCTCGTTCTTCCACGTTTTGTATATACTGCACATCTTCTTTGTTGCGTTTTTGTTTCTTCCGTTGGGGATATGTTTGTTATAAAATGTCTTTCCTTTAGTCTAGCTACTGTATTGTCTCATGGATGTCTTGTATCTAGGTGTTGTCGAGGATCAAGAACTGTGTCTGCAGCAATAAAGAAAGCATTGCAGATTGTTTAGTTTAAAACTGAGGACTTGTGGGTGTGGAGATACTCTAGAGACACTTTGGGAAAGACATAAGTGTGTGTCGAATTCGGTTCTGCCTGACGCGCGAGGAGAGCGCTGATTCATTCTCCGGGTCAGTACGCGGTACTGATGTCGGGTCGGAAGGGTTAACGAAATATATTTTCAACAAAATTACCTGTGTTCGCACGCATTCGCCCAATACTCTATATGTATAACTTAACGGTCACTCATTCCGTGTCATTTGTCAAACCACAGGCAAGCATACCTAGGTTACGTTTCCAAATACGTTTCCAAAAATGCACGATACAGCATACAGAGTTCATATCGCTACAGACATACTTTAAACTAAACAGAAATTGTATTAAGTTTGTATCCATTAACTTTGAGACACTTAGAATTCACGAGCGTAAATACTTCGACAATTATACTGGCCAAAGGGAAATACTTTTGTGCTGTTGCTGGAAGCGCCGTAACGTGTAGACAGAACTTGCTGGGCTATTAACGCCTCAGGAAAAAAATTCACTTTGCACACGCAATAACCCGATACAATAAATACACGCCGTCGGCATCTACGTACAAACGATATTACGTCACGGAATCAATTATTTCCGCGCTCTTCGTCTCCTTCTCCGCGCGACATGAATTCCTACAGGAACCGGGGCACTTTATCATGAATTATACGACAGACGGCGAGGGTGAAGGGAAGGGATGAAAAGGGCGAGAAAGGCAGACGGAGGAGGGGGCGAGCAATTGAGGTGGTTGCAATAAAAGCGCATGAAAATAGAATGTCCCAGACGATTTCGCGGGAGTGAAGAGTTCCCGCGAACTTCGCCGTAATAAACGGACGATACTTGCGGAAACTTTGATACCGCGCGCGGGCGGACTCGCTATGCGAACAACGTAACCGCCTGCGTCCGAGGAGTAAACGAGTAACGGCGCAATAGGATCAACCTAATCCGATTATCTCGACTTTACCGATCGTATTTCCAGATAACGCGATGATATAAGTATCTGGGACGCTCGTATAATCCGGACAACATCTGCATCCGCTTTCTTTCGTAACGTTTCGACGCGTAATATCGTTAACGAGAACGTATGAACGGCAGATCATTTCGGAGAATCGTTTTCCTGTTTAGTTAAAACATTTTGTTCATTTTATAAGATACGTTGAAACTGCTTTTCGAATGCTTTGTTTATTCGTGGTGTCCTGTGTACCATCTGCTAAGCTAGATTGCCCATTTGGGAACTTTGAACAACTCTGACGGACAACAAAGGCGACGCGCGTTGTGACTGTTGACATTCAACGTAGCGTTCGTCATTTCAACGAACCACTCTAACATGATCTTCTGCCGCGTAAAAGGTGTTCCCCCTCGCGGAATGCTGAGAACGAGTGGACAAACGCGCGTCTGCTTCCACTAGCCAATGCCTCGCCGCATTACCACTGCGACTGGCGTGCTGGCTAATGAGAATGCACGCTCGAAACTTTTGCGAGATGTTTTCACCGGTATGAGAATCAAGCGCGTGAACTCTGGAATGTCTTTAAAGCGGGTGAATTTGGTCCTTGGTATAATTCTTTAGGTGGAAAGGAAATGATTTGAAGTTAGGGAGTGTGGGAGCACTTCCCACATACACCGCTAGGGGACAAACACGATGAGCACGACGATCCGGCTCCCGAAGGTGGTTGTATAGGTCCGCCGGACTATATATACAACCTCCGACCATTCCCTTCTATCCCTATGTCTAAGGCAGGGCCTGCTAGTACGCCTTACTGATGAGTCCGCTAGCAAGCCTAGGACGAAACGCAACTTCTCCCCCTTCCTCTTTCTTTTCCTGTCGTACCTCCTCCCACCATCTCTGTTGTTGTTTCAGAGTAACATATTTACGTTTGAGACCTCGTTTTCGAGAAAGTCCAGTTTGAAGATTGGACTTCTGGCGCGGTCATGCCAGAGGAATATTATACGCAAAAAACAATACATATCCTTCGTAGCTAAAAGAAAATAATAGTACAAGTTTTCGATGAATTCAAGCATTAGAATAGTGTGGCATGAATCCATGTGTCTTTGAAGCAAAGGGCCAAGATTTCAATTCGTTAACAAGGGCGTCACTTTATACAATTCGTGCAATAATGTTATATAAATAGTGGTAATAATGTAATAAATGTATCATGCATGTTTACAAAGGCAACCCTTATTTATTAATATACACCGAGGACTGGAGATAGTCAGGTAAACGCATACATACACAATGGAATTTTCATACCCTACTGTCTCGAAACCGAGGCCACGATGGAAAAGATGTTATTCCTTTTTTCCTACTTACAAGGAAGGTTAAGCTACCCGGAAATTCAGAAACATATGAACCTTTGCATACAAGTAAAGTATGTTATTCGTAATACAACCCTATCATCCGGTCGTGCCATAATTCGGTTATAAGGGACGAAATCGGCCTTTGACAAATTTGAAAAAAATTTGTTTTTTTTTAGAAATCCATGCAAAAACATTTTTAAAAGGCGCGGGTATTTCAAAACGTTTGTTTAAAACAATAATGACAGCAGAATACAAACTATAGCGCTTGTGGGGGCACTTCCCACATACACCATTAGGGGGCGAGCACGACGATCTGGCTTCCGAAGGTGGTTGTATAAGTCCCCGAGACTATATATATATATATATATATATATCCTTCCTTTCTTTGTCTGTCGCTTCCTTCATCCACCATCGTATCTACCGCGATACACGGAGCTGCCGCATCGCTTAATTGCCCCCAGCAAATCTATGACACATATATTAACAATACAGGATAAATCTTGTAAAATGTAAGTAAAAAGAAAACGAAGCAAACTTTTTTCGTCCTTTAAAATTTAGTCGGGTGGAATACAGTAGAGTAGGTAATCGTTAAGAACAGAAAAAGACGAAAACGTTTGTTTAATTCAATTAGACGTTGCGAGGTGACGCACAGTGGGGAAAAACGGCAATTTAGGCGTGCAAAAGTCGAAAAACAAAACACGGAGTAGGCCTATAATTTTATGTGCAATATCAAGCTAGATGTCCGTAGCACCTAAAAATGACATTTTCATTTCTTAACTCCATTGTTGTTAAGCGTGGCAAGGGATAAAAACGTTAAAAATTGAAGATAGTTTAAAAATGAAGAACACTATTTTCACCTTTATTCTAATGCTCAGGACCTTAATGGTATATCTGTTTGCAGGAACTGTGTCAACAAAGATTAGGAATATGTAAAAGTGAAAAGAAAAATTTTATAAAAATTTTTAAATATCTTTTTGCAAGAAAGTTTCAGCAAACTAATTTTCAACGCGCTCTTTTATGAAATACTTTTGAACTCCACTCGCCTTCGCGCTAATTTTTATATACACGTTAAGAATGGGATGTATACTATATGCCCTACAAAATTTGGCTGCAGCCAGCTGCAGCTGCAAAAGTTATTGCATTTTTTATAGAATAGTTCAATGCCGAGAACGTTCGCACTGATGCGGCCTACGGTAGACGGTAGATGATCGGGTCCCCCTTTTTCATTTGTGAACATGTACAATTTACAGAAATAAAATTTACAATAAAAACAATAACAATATGTATAAACACAATAATATTAAATAATAACAAAAAATATTAAATTACATATCGTCATGACGATACGAATAAGCAGACGTAACATTACTCCATAAACATCTACGTGAGAAACGCGCGCTAACAAGAGACACCCTGCGTATTGAGACGCGAGAATATGTTTTCTTGCTAAGCGAAATCTTCCCACGCATATTTGCCACGTGTAGCGAGTAATACTGCGAGCGGGCTGTGGCAGCGATGCAAATTCTGGAAATAACAGTCCAACATAAACGGACGAACGCTTTACGTATCGTCGACGCCATTCTTGAGCCACGGTATTTATCTAAACGATTCGATGTGACAGGCGTTTGTGCACTAAAGCATTTTGGACGTATACGAAAATGCAGAGAAATGGAGGAATTCGAATAAGTCACGTACAATCCGGACCGGTATGATTGCTCGTCTAGAGAACACTCGGATAGTCTAAGTAATTTGGCGAATCAGCAGTACGATGGTTCCATGAAGGAATTTGATTCAGAATGTGCACCGAAATCTGCATTGCATGTTGCGATGATTGTTGACTGGTTATGGGGATATCCTAGCGTGGAACACGTATTTTTCTGTTGCTTTCAAATTTTTGGCAAAGAAACCATAGCGTACATTGCAGTTAAAATTCCGAGGAATAATGATATATGTGTATTTATTAATATTTAACTAACTTTAATAATATTTCTTGTCGATAAACAAATGAAATTGGTGGAAGTGCATGATCTTGAACGCAATGCCTTTAAAAGATCACCAAGTCACGTGGCGTCCGTGATTCCGACCGTTCTGGATATCCAGAATTAATACAGCAAAGAGATTCTTAATTAGAATGAATTGTCTGCACCAGCAGAAACAAGCGGCCTATTTAAAAAGTGGTCCAATTTTAAAATTTGGTCGTCGACTTTGCCACGTTCGATCTTTAGGGAGCTTAGACAAATAGAAGAAGTAAAGATTTTGAATTTATTCTGGTTCAGGTTATAGAACTTAATGCACTAAAGATGCCCTTAAAATTGGAAAGCAATTGGTTAAGTAGATTTTCAAATATTGTAGATGTCCTTTAAATATACATTTGTTTAATGCAAATTTAATGCACGAACAGAATTAAATGCTTTCAGAACTTTTTAATCACTTTCATTATTTCCAATATTCTATAATGCACAGTATTCTAGAAGAATCAACAGAACTGTCCTAGAATCTATATAAAGAAGCACGTAATTAAGAGGACCAAACTGACGTACAACCAACGAACTCGGAAATAATCCGATATGCAATACGATACTGGATTTCACGGCATACCATTCGAAAACATGGCTATTTAAAATTCCGTCGGAGGTCTGATAAAATAACAGGAGTAAAATTAATATTCTTTTCCAGGCGTGCAGGGAATACAATATCTGCACTGGAAGCCACAAAATTATTCGTCTTTACAACTTTACAAATAATCTCGTTTATAGAACGTAATTAATGTTCGGTCGTACACTTCGGTCGTAGGGAGTTTCCAGTTTCGTATTTAAAATTACGTGTATTAAAAATGAAAATCAACGTGCGGCTTTAATGGTTACGATATTTGGAGGGTTCAGAAGCCAATCAGTGTAAGCCCATTAGCATTCAAACCGAGATAAATAAGGTTTTTACAAATTGCTTGGAAAAAAATGACAATGTCACTACTGTCATTTATTGCTCGCGTATGAAAATAGTGACTTGATTGATTTATCAACTGAAAGTTTTAACAATAAAGGGATGTTTGAATTACGAGACTCAGGTTCATGGAAAGTTGGACTTAGATTGATTGGCTTCTAAGCCCTCCATTCAATGATTACTTCAGATTTTCGACACGATTATTGAGCATACATTATGTACGACGAATGAAAGGTAAATTATTATTTTTACAAAGGACCAAATTATTAATACTGTGTTGCTTCGCAAAACGAAGGACCAATAGAAAAGGCTTCTCCTTAAATCGTTAGACCGAGGACAGTACCTCACTTTGGAAAACCTCCAGCGACACGCGTTTACCAGCCTGTTAATAGGCACCGTCATAAACACGCACTTATATTTTTTCATTTTTAATATTTTATTACCCAAACGCCTATTGTATTCGCTCCCACCCCATAGCATACAAGCTGCCAACAGATTTTGATAAATCGTTTTTGAAACCACCTACACCATCTTCCATCGCCTCGTACTAACCAATTAACACGCCCAATGTGTATAACCGAGTTCCCTTGGTTAACACGTTCCGAATCTTCAGTTAATTGCAAATCCACTCCGCACCATCAAACCTCAGAGTTGCATCCGACTAGTCAACAAAACAAACACACACCACCAACACCAGAACCAAAATCTTATTTCCCGCAACTCCACCAATATCTCAACGTGACTCGTTGTAATTAATTTTGTGACGAGACGGCGTTTCAACTTTACGACTTCACTGTATTTTTCAAGAGCGTCGCACGGTGCTAGAAAATTTATATGGGATTGAAAGTGCTGAGAGAATGTTTAGAACTATTGTAAGTGTGAAAGAGATGCGTTTGCAAGTGAGCACTTCAGGTGATCGTGCGAACGCAGGGCGCGCGTCCACCCAAGGATTCGGTTGAACGTGACCGACTGTCGCCACGGAATATCTGCAGGGTGAATTCAAAATGAGTGAGGGAAAATGAGGAATAGAGAGAATGAAGAGGGCGTTGGTAGAGAATGGTCAAAGTCGCGAGAGTGTTGTTAGCGAGTCGTTGTATTGAGTAGGTATAGTGAGACTCTAGTCGTGTGTCGACACGTTATTATTAAACTAGTGAATATTTGTAATAACAGGTAACATCGTATTACCTCGCCTGGCCTCTATTTCACTTACTATGTTGACCAAAAATAATCTCTATATGCATTTATAAATTTATATACATGGAATTAACGGTTTATGCACAGATGCAACTGCGCACATATAGACGATTAGTAATATCGATAGAAGTACCGAACTACATGCTCAGCGGTGATAGATTGACGTTGAGTATTGACATCGGTTTGGGTTTTCTGGCTCTCGAACATTAATATCGCTCTATGAAAGGGATGCTGACAGTTATACTGAGAGCGCATCAGTGTATCCGTCAACAAACGAGATTTTGCCCCTCACCGTGTATCATTCATCTAGGCCAGGTAGCGTCTATACATCTCCCTCATATACTGATAGCTAGGTACTGTAATACTTATCATGCAACATCGCAAAAATATTAACGTATTGATGTATTATTGACCTGCAACGTTAGCTGCGTAGGAGATCTCAAAATTCTTTATTTCTGCGGCATAAATACACAAACATTAAAGAAGAGGAACTTGTAATTAAGAAATTCATAAACTGAATGTTAAGTATGAGAGTTTTGGAAGTCGTGAGTGCAGAGGAAATAATGAATTAGCCGACACTTGTTAAAGCTCTTGGTTTAACACTGAGTTTATTTAAAAAAGAAGGACGGCTGCGCGATGCAGCTGCACACTCGACAAGACGAGTAAACGACACGGAACTGCACGAAAGGAAATGCTAAACAATGTATTAAAGCGGTGATTACCCAACGACTACTTTAACCGGCGCAGAAGCTCAACGGTTACGAACAGAATTGCACGTAACACGGAACGAGGGTTTTGTTTAGAATTGCACGTTGGTCAAAAACTGAGAATCGTTGTGTATTGACTTTACAGGCCGCCATGCGGACTGCTCTATCGACGTTTTTAACGGATCTGACTCAACCGGTGAATTCTACGGATACCGGGTCGGTTTGCCATAGGGACCGGCAGGGGCGACAAAGGCCTCGAATTGTATGATTCCATCGCGCCGCTGCGATGGTCTGATATTTTACCAAGACAGTATTATAGTCAGCCACCGGCGCAATAGGAATAGACAAAACTGGCTGCTACATGATTTTACTGATACACAACGGCTTGCAACGATACGAAACGAGGCCGCTAAAAAGCAGCCTAAAGAATTTGGGGTTTGATTGCTAAACAACAAGGAAAACTCTTATTTTGGTGAAACCTTGTGTCCCATAGAGCTAAGCAATGCTTCAAAATAATTATGAACCAATAATCGATTTGAGGAGTACAAGTTCCGTCCGTTTGTGCGTCCATGCATACCCAGTGTTCCTACTGAAAATGGGGCTACTGTGGTGTCGTATCGGTCACGAATTTCGTGACTTGGATCACAACAGGTGTAACGAGGAATCGTCGTAGTTACTTTATTTATACAAAGAGCAAGACTCGGCTTGCAACCTCTAAGATAAGTTCGGTTATACTCGGAAGTATCAGTTGGTTGTCAGTCAATCGTTTTTATTCGCAAGACATGATCGCAAGACAGGTGTTGACTGATCTATAGCGTAAACAGTTCTGTTTTCTGGGTTCGTGCAAGGTTTTTGGGAAAGTTCGGGTGTAGGTATGGTCTTAGGAAAATGCATATTATTGGTTATGTGGGGTGATAGGAAAACGATCGCGGTCGAGGAAGATGTGGTAGAGTAGGAGACGTACGTGACGTTTGTTGACAGCTATGCTTATGATTTAGCGATGTGCAAGGGCTGCAAAACACCTGGTAGTCAGCTGCGTTTTCCTTCGGTTGTCTGAATCCTCTAAATTACCTTATTTGTAATATTTTAAAACTGCCCTCCGTAGCGCGCCTGTACCTTCGTACGGACGCTTTTGGACGGAACAGATACTGTCGATCAAATTTTTGTATAAATCTCTGGCAACGAGGAAACAGCATGCACAGGGACCAATGCAAATGTTGAGAAGAACGACACGTCTGGATTTAGGCAAGTGACGTACGTGACATCGTGTATGTTGCAAGCGATTAAGTTCTCTGCGGTTTCACGGGAATTCATAATGCGTGTTGTGACCCAGGGACATGGGAAAAATATTCCGAGCTGTCGACACGGTTTTAAAAACACCGAGCTCCTCCTTTTTGTTTCCGCGTGGCAATAACTGTACAGGGTTGTCGTAGCCGCGCTTCGTTCGAATAAATAAACAAAAGAAACGAATAGAATGGTGCTCGCGAGTTTTTACGAGGAACTAAGACTTCATGACAAAAAATAACAACGACCAAGCATTCTATTAGCCGGAGAAATTTTCTGTCTCGTTATGGTTTAATAAGTGTCAAGTTGCATTATTGTCGTGCAAGTTCGTACTTTTGTACCGACAAAAACTGTCAATGTAAAAAAGGTGTCAGTTGGAATATTAAGCGCGCGTCAGAAAGAATGAACTCTGTGTTCGTTTCCGTTTTTTGCGTTCTTTGGTTATCTCTTATGTTAGCAACCGAAATTTGTACGTTTCTTTTGTAAATGTTTCCATCCGCACACTAGCCAAATTTGCTAACTTCAAGTACTGAATCTTTTGAAATTTTATGGTCAAGGCGCTTGATGGGCACTTAACTTCTTATTTTTAATATCAATTGACTTATTGTTGTTTCGTGGAGCTAACCGATTTAACCAATGAGTATCTCAAATATGAAATTATATTTTTTCACTTTCATATTTCTTCGAACCTGTTAATTTTCATTTCTATAACACAACAAGAACAGCTTAAAAAAATGTATGCAAAAAATTATGCAAATCTATTATATGTATATTCTTATACTGAAACCAAGTAAAAGATTTTTTAAAATATTTTTTATTATACTCGCTATATACACGCTCTTCTACGAAGTCACTAAGTTTCCCTAGTGTCTACTTTTCAACTTTTAATTGGTTCAATCGCTTCTGGTTCTATAATTAGAGAAAGCAGGCTTGTCTTGTTTATATCAATAAATCCGAGACCATCTCCAATATACATCAGTTTCTAGTCAGCTTTCTATTTGAAACACACGATTCTTTAGAGTTACATGAAACGTGCAGTGCTTTTGTGAAGTACATATAATTTGTTTCGGCGATTCAGACCCAATTGGCGAAATCTCAAATTATGAGACATTATACCACAAAATTGGCAATGCAAGGCGAGGTAAATTAACGGGTAGAAATAAATGAAATTCCTTCTATGCACTTCTACACAAGAACACGACGCCAGTGGAAAGTTATATGTATATACGGATTCATAATTATAAATATACAAACACAGGATTTATAATTATTGTAATCTGATCAATAAATAAATCATTTCAGTTACAAATTGGTTCATATTTATGTACATAAAATACCTAACAATTACGTCTGTTATACGGGTACCCGGGTACCCCGCTTACCAAGCGTATAAATATGTTTAAAGTTTTAAAAGATAAATGCTTGCGAACAAATTTTATTTTCAAAGCGTATATCAACGTAAACACATCGAAAACGTGGGGATCTAGAGGCGTATCGAATGCGGTATAGTTCGACAACCGTAAATCATCTATAAGTGATGTCTAAATAATTAATATTGTTGGACACTAAACATTAAACCGTACCTCTACAGCATTTCAACTATTCAAATTTTATCATTCGAAATCTATGCAATAGAAAGATACTAAAAGTGATACATATATATTTTCAATACGACGGTAATAATTGTAGAAAGCACACCCGCAATATCTCAGTTGATAACAAAACGTGAAGTATCTTGTTATTCCCTACCCTAGAGGATCTGATACGACCAGTGCTTGGGTCTTACAAAATTTCATCCCATTTGCGACTACAGTTTCCTGTTAAGAGGGAAATTTCCGAGAACCCATTATATTCAACCAAAGTGATACGCTCATTACATGCGTACCCTGGAAGGGGTGTCTAAAGCCAGCCACGATTATCATTGCGGTCGTAAGTGAATAATTTAGGAGCAATCTTCCCATGTTACCACTGGCCCGGAAGAAACCTTACGGAGAGATCCGGTTACACTGTCCCCAAACGCAGTCTTTGTATCATTTGCTTGCAAACTATTAATATATGCGTTTTGAACTCACCGTTTTCGCATTCTAGATATTTCGTAAATTATTAATTTCGTTGGACACAATTAAGGGGCCATTGAGCATATGCTTATGACCGTTTTTTCAAATGATCGTAAATCTGTTTGTGACATTTTCTGGTAGAAGAAGGTTGAATGAAGCGATGCACCTTAGGTACAATACCTCTACCATGGCTGCAGCGACACTGACCGCACATGTGTGCACTATCATAGAGCGACAGTACTCTCCTCAAAAGCAAAGCGCATCGCTCCGCAGCAACGTCGATAGCTGCACCAACCGGCCATAATACAAAGGCTTAGGCGTCACTCACCCGTACATATCCCACAGTATTTTTGTTTGAAAGAAACGATTACATATTCTGTTTTAGAAGGCAACACAAGAAACCTAAGTGTAAATGTAGAAGGAATTATAATTTTAGATTCTGCGGAATATTTTCAGGCATACTTACTTATGGCTGAAATATATTTATTTGTCTGGTGAACATAAAGTGTACATGGTTAAATATTTGACGCGCATGTATTTCAAGTTTATGGGAAGAAACGTACGAAAAATCGGACATGACGTAAGATAATCGACGCACCGTTCCTGTCGTAATAGGACAGATGGATTACATCACATTTTATGTATTTCCTATCCCACTGAATTATTTATTGTACAGTGAATACTCGTTTATGTCACATATTAAGATTTATGGTTATTTATAAATGTGTACCATATTGAAAAAGTTTGTTCGTTAGACGTATTAAAAAAATTCTTCTAGATGGCTTTATTTAATATATGTATTGCTTTACCTTGCAGTTTGCGCTTTGCCGAAGCTTTAATTCTTGCCCCATCTACTTTCAACATTATTTTGAATTACACGTTTAATCAATCTGCAGAAATTTTGTGTATAATTATTTATAATTTGGGAGTCTGAAAATCGGAAACAATATCCAGAGCTGTGTTTTTCGAACCGTATAACTTCTTGGAAACAAGTACAATGTTCATATTGAAACCTTCGCAAGGCAATGTAAAATACAGATACGTAAACGTAAGAATAAGAACATTTCGGTTGTCCGAATAGTTATGGCTGGTCCTGCGTGTCTATTCTATTGGAAATATCCGTATTGGTGCTACAAATTTATAAATTAATGATTGAGAACTGAGATACTGAATGGTTACATTTTACTAGTGCCCGCATTGTATTAAATATCTGCTAAAACATTTCTTAATATCCATTCGTACGGCAATTGTGCGATATCATCTCTTCGAATTCAATAAATGCTACCGGAAATATAAAAATTTGGGTACAGCGTTCGATAGTAAACTTGGAGACTAATGTCATTTCGAACCTTGTGTGCGATCGTAGCCAACCACAAATCGAAATCTGCTCAACGGTACTAGTCTCTTGCAGAGTTTCGTGCACTTATTGAAGTTATACTTTGACTGCAAACTCATTACAGAGATAAACGAATTTAGTGGAACATATTTGTACACATTATGATATACACTGATCTAAGCTATTTATATAAGCCCACTTACAAAATAATTAGAAACACTGTTAATTGTTCATGGATCATGGGGTAATCCGCTACCTATGTTAGTTATTAAATCATTTCCTCAAGGATTTTCTGTTCCGCGTTAAATACTGTCATTAACTAGAAATAGATTCAGAAAAATCGCACTTTTAATAATTAATAATATTCTAGTGTGCACGCAAGGTTAAACAGCTTCTATACGGCCCTAACCCGGATGAAGCTTCTTATTCCAGATCCATAGCGACAGTCTACCTTTCCACGTTGTTCAAGACCCATTACTGAGAAAATGGATCTCCTGCCGTAGACATGTTCAAGTTCCTCATACTTGGCACTTAAGATTCCTCTACTTCGACCTAAGTAGTTCGTCCAAATTTTCCAACGCTACATACCAACTCATACTTTTGAGTTACTGATCGAACATCATGAAGCTGCATGTCGTTCGATATTGCAGCTGACATTGATGATATATTGCTGCAAAGTCAAATATGTATGTGTGTTAAAGCATATAAGACAGTTGTCAGCTTTATTTGATAGTTTATTGTAAATGATAAATAATTAATGATAACTCCAGATCCGGCTCGAAGGACCAATGTTCAGTCCTTCCTATTCCGTGGAGTTGAATATTTGGCACAGGATAATCTCTGCTAGATCACAGTTCAATGAAATAAAGTATATCTCATTCCAGTAGATGAGCATAAGCTCTTTAATTATACAGTACAATATTATTGAGTGAAACTATATACTCCTGAAGTAAAGGCAGGGCCTGTTAGCATGCCTTCCTGACGAATCCCGCTAGCAGTCCTAGGACGCAACAGCCGCCAATCTTCTTCCTTCCTTTCTTTTTCCGTCGCTCCTTTCTTCCACCACCGTATAAGCTCGTACCTGAAGCTCCCACAATATATAATCCCCTAGACTGGTCGGCGTGAAGAACGAATGTTTGGGATTATCGTGGAATCGCTTAACACATGTTGTTGTGAATCGTTGTTTATTCAAACTTAGATTTTTGTTACAATGCTTTACAGGTTTGGTTTTACTTTCAGTCCAGCACCGTAGAGTTTTACAGGCCTACTGACTATTCGCTATTGACTTGCTTTTTACTACTGAAGTTTGTGGTACTGACTACATTTTTCTACCGAACTATCTATGTCTCGCGAGTTTCCTTTTATATTGGATGTCCCGGGTCACATGCCCAAATATGCTTGTGGAGAGGTGAGGTTTCGACGGTCGGTTGCATGGATGGTGGAAGGGGGTACGACGGGAACAGAAAGAGGAGAGGGAGAAGATTGCGTTTCGTCCTAGGCCTGCTAGCGGACTCATCAGTAAGGCGTGCTAGCAGTCCCTGCCTTAGACACAGGGATAGTAGGGAATGGTCGGACGTTATATACAGGGTGACAGAAAACTCAGGGAACATCGAGGATTGGGGTGTAGCTGGGGTGTTTATAAACCACTTTTTCCTTCATAATAATGTTGTATATAGTTTCGTTTTTGAGTTATTAACGAAAAACACTGGCCAATGAGAGCGCCCGTCGGGCATCGGCCAGCGCGAGCACGGGTGCGAACCGATCACTTGCGGTAGGTCGTGATGGGGGCATCGAGGGTACCGAGATAAGCATGCGGCAAATGTTACATCGTCTTAATTAAGAATAATGTGGAATTATTCATTATTCGTGAATATGAAATACACTAATAAGTCGTGTAATAACCGTGTTCGATACGTTTATTCATTATCCGAAAGGAATGAATTGTTTTATTACTTATGAAAAAAATACTTTTTCTTATCAGTACGTTTCCAAGTGGATAAATTATGTTTTAAGAAAACCGATTCGCATAACTAATGTTAGGAAAAGCTAGTTAAACTTACCTATTCGTCCGCGAATTAACCTGCCTAACATTGTGTGAATCCTGACCTAGGCAACGCTCAACAGCTGATGCTGTTACGGCCAGTCATTGGCCAGTGTTTTTCGTTAATAACTCAAAAACGAAACTATACAGGGTGACAGAAGACTCAGGGAACATCGAGGATTGACATATAGCTGGGGTGTACGTAAGCAACTTTTTCCTTGGTAATAATGTTATATATATAGTTTCGTTTTTGAGTTATTAATGAAAAACACTGGCCAATGAGAGCGCCCGAAGGGCATCGGCCGGCGCCGATTATGTTTTACGAATTATGTTTTAAGAAAACGATTCGCATAACTAATGTTAGGAAAAGCTAGTTAAACTTACCCATTCGTTCATGAATTAACCTGCTTAACATTGTGAGAATCCTGACCTAGGCAACGCTCAACAGCTAATGTTACGGCCGGCTTAGTATCCTTGCACGATCGGTTAGCAGCATGGCTCTGGCAGCTTAAACGTTCGCACTCGCTTCCACACGCACACATGTTCTTTAATGTGATAACATTGTAGTGCCAACGCCCGCGCTGCGACGGAGTCCACGCAAGGGCCGATGCTGCTCTGTGTGATCGGTATCTGCCGCCGATTTCCACGAAATTTGGAGACGGTGTGTGTGCGTGTGCGTGTGGAAGCGAGTGCGAACGTTTAAGCTGCCAGAGCCATGCTGTTAACCGAGCGAGCAACATGAATCGTACAAACGCAGAATATTACAAAATGTTCAAACGTAGGAACAATAAATTGTTTTTAAGTACCCCCACATTTCACAGTGGCAAGTGAAGTTATCGTGAAGTGAAGTGATCGTGCAAGGATACTAAGCCGGCCGTAACATCAGCTGTTGGGCGTTGCCTAGGTCAGGATTCACACAATGCTAGGCAGGTTACTTCGTGAACGAATGGGTAAGTTTAACTAGCTTTTCCTAACATTAGTTATGCGAATCGTTTTTCTTAAAACATAAATTATCCACCTGAAAACGTACTGATAAAAAAAAGTATTTTTTTCATAAGTAATAAAACACTTCATTCCTTTCGGATAATAAATAAACGTATCGAACACGGTTATTACACGACTTATTAGTGTATTTCTTATTCACGAATAATGAATAATTCCACATTATTCTTAATTAAGACGATGTAACATTTGCCGCATGCTTTCCTCGGTACCCTCGATGCCCCCATCACGACCTACCGCAAGTGATCGGTTCGCACCCGTGCTCGCGCCGGCCGATGCCCGACGGGCGCTCTCATTGGCGAGTGTTTTTCGTTAATAACTCAAAAACGAAACTATATATAACATTATTACAAAGGAAAAAGTTGCTTACATGCACCCCAGCTATATGTCAATCCTCGATGTTCCCTGAGTCTCCGGTCACCCTGCTTGGGTGACAGGATTCTTGGACAGTTGGACAGGATAAGGAAACGTATGGGGGATATTAGGTGGGAGAGTTGTTCGAAAGGATGACAGAAATATGCGCCGCGTGAATGTCTAGGTTTGGATGTCGATTGCGGGCGGGAATGGTTTTGAGAATGCACATAGAATCCTGAGCACATGGTGGCCCGTGGTCGACCTGTGACTCGTGGCAATAGTGTGTGTTCTATATGAGTGAGAGCACATGAGGAATAGAATAAGAGGTAAACTAAAAGTGATCAGTATATAGAGCGGATGATGCGTGGGAGAGTTGGTGTAAAACAGAGAGTTAAGTCAGAGTTAAGACAGAGTATGCAGAGTTGTCGTGCGAGTTGTAAGCATTAGAGTCGAGAGAGAGCGAAGTATAATTTGTTATGGGCTGATGCCCTTCCGGAAAGTGAAATTGCTTTCCTTACCCGCTCCAGTATGTTCGGCGACCCACCTATCTTTAGGGATAGATGAGCCTGATTTGAATAAGCGATTGCTATGTGGTAATGGTCTTTATTGCATGACTTTCGCTTGTAGACTGGTCGTTTCTAGTTATTCGAGCGCGAAAATCGTAATACAAACAGTGGGGTTACGTGAGGCCACCGATGGCCCAGCGAAAACAAAGAACAGCGCTCCCGTGATTAAAACTCTCGCCATAATTATGGAGACGTTTAGGAGTATACATATTCCTTTCAGTTTATAACAAACTTAGTTAACGGTACGCAAGTTGCCTGGTTATCTACCCTGCTTCTGATCCCGTCGCTTTTAAATCCTCCAATATTAAATTTGAATTTCGAGTTCTCTGGCATTCGCATTTTCTGTTCTACTCGTATGTCGCCTGGAGATTGCTCGGCCAGACTTTGTACATTGTAGTGGCCCTGAGAGAGGTCGATTTTATATGTGTATGCTAAAACACTCGAACATGACGTACTTCCATCCAATAGCAAGACGTTGGAGATCACTGTGACTTTGGTAAAAGCGATTTATAAAAGCATTTCATATCCTGAAGTTACCTTATATAAAACACACATTTAAGTAGACTATTGAAAATGTTCCGCCGTCGGCTACAAAAATATGTAATAAAAAGTATAAAGCCCCATTGAAACACCTAAACCGAATGAATTGGGGAGGTTGTTCGGCCGGACTAGGCTTTAGAATGAACTCAATTTTGAATAAATTTTTCCTTCCTTAACTTAATATCTCGATAGTGGTGTGTGCAGAAAACATGAGCCACTAGTATATTAAAAATGTTACAATGTTAGCTGCAAGACTGTGGAATCTGTTACGAGCCGAGGGCAAAGGAGCACGGCTGCGGAATTTATACTCGAAAATTAGTCTCAAAAAATGGTGGGAGCATGGAATCTTCCATGGGAGTCCAACGATTCTACTGAAGGTACTGAGCCATTGCGTCATGGCCGAAGGGGTGGTTTGACTGCATGACTCGACACCATTGCCAAATAAAGGCATAGTGAAGGAACGATGGAAACGAACGCTCTTTAGGTAAGAAATACAAAAATATATGTAGGATTGGAAATACTGCGTGACTGTTTAGAACGATTGCGATGTATGAAAGGTACGTTCGGAGCTGAGTACTTGAGAAGGTCGTGTGTATGGGGGGTACAGCGGCCCAAGGGTTCGGGTGGTCGGGACCGACCACCACCGAGGAATGACTGCGGGGGTGTGTCCTAAATGAGTGAGAGCAAATGAGGAATAGAATGAAAGAGAAACTAAGAGTGAAAGAATATAAAGAATGAATGAGGCAGAGCTAAGGCAGAGCTAAGTGAGAGCTAAGTAAGAGTTGAACCAAAGCGTAGTGAAAAGTATCGTGTGTTTGAGTAACGTCGTGTGTCGACGTATTTATAATAAAGCTAGTGTTTTAATGAGAGTAACTGAAGTCTTATTACATCACCTGTCCTCTATTCCCAAACTACGTGGGGTTTACGAAAAATAACTTCTACATATAGTTTCCATTTAAAAATATACACGCGATTTTCGCAGAGCTTATCAAGCTCATTGTAAGGCCTTCAGACATCGTAGAATATTTGTTTAAAGATTTATCGAACTGATACTAAATTCTACTGCTGCTTCGTCCGTAATCATTGTTTTATCGCAAATGATACACTCTCTAAAATATTACATATAGGTACCATATAAAATATACGTAGGATCCTATGTTATTTATTAATCCAGTAGATAACATTAACAAAACGTGTTTAATTTGGATAAAATGCAATACAATAGGGAACAAAGGTATTAGAATGCTTCCGCTCAACTGGTTCGTCACCAACTGCCTGTTGCCAGCTCGCGACACGCGCGAGCGAACGCAGCGCGCGAATCTTTTGTCTTCCTACATATATGTATAATCAAATATACATATAATTCACAATATACAATGAGTTACAGAACTATTTATGCTTCCAATTGTTAGTTTCGAGCGCTTGACATTTTTCTTAAACCTAAAAATAAGTTTTAAATACAAACTTCTGCGGCCTTAATTCAATGATAATCTACTCACATTCTTGGTTTTGTTACACTGGATTGTTATTTTACAATAAAGCGGATATATCCCACTACTTAAGATTTTTAAAACATATATTTTCATAAATATTGAACAATTCACTGTGCACGAATGCTCCTGTATCTCATCGTAAGTATATTACATGAACCTTTGAAGCAAAGTGCCGTACATGAAATAGCAAGTGCAATCGGAAATCGCATCATAAGAGTGGAATACCGAGAAATCCGGTTAAGCCGGTTCCGTGAGCAGTCGTTGTCCCGGTTGATCATCGTACATTGTACATATACATCGATGGTCACGATTATTAATTACAGTACAACTCGACGGCCGAATTTAGAGCAAACCGCTCGTATAGTGCGCAAGTTCGTACATTTGCATATTCAAACGCTGTGTACGACATGGCGATTATGCGACGAATCTCGCTCACGTACCAATGACGATGTACGCTCGCCATTCATTGTACGACGCTCGCCTTGCGCAACCGATGCAATATGCTTATCGACCCTATTAATGGGTTGCAGCGGTGCTCGTTTCTCTGCCCTGGACAACCAGATTCCGTCTGCTGAAACTTTCGCCTAATCTCGTACAAAAATTAACGTGAATATCCAATTGTTCGCTGATGGAACGAAGATTGGCTGTTCCGTGCTTCCACCTTCTGTTATGTGAAGATTTTTGCATCCATAGTGCGAGAGTTAGTTATCAAAATGCAGGAAGAATCAGGTTACTGTATAACATGACTGTTCTTAAGGAAGGTTCTAACAAGTTCCAAATAATAAACTACGCTTTCATGACTTTGGCATCCACTGACCAAATTTGTAAAGAATAACTGACATATGGTAAGTCAAGCCAGACTTCGATCATAAATGCAATACGCACCTCAACGTTGTAGCCAGGAGTTTGATTAAGACTAATATCTGTTTTTAATTCATTTTTTGTGGAAGGTATTAAAATGTTCGGTGTTATTTGTTTGCAACCTGATCTCCTAGCTGTGATAATAATTGGTAAGTGAATGCATATTCGGTTACATTTGCGCCACAGATGTAATGTTCATAGATATGTAACTTTGCTGTAATCAAAGTGAAATTAAGCGAAATTTGCGTCACCATTTTCCTAGCTTACAATTAATCTGAAAGGCGCAACCCCCAAACCTTTCGTCAATTTGGATAAGAGCTTCGCAGAGAAAAATCAAATGAAATTCGCGAATATGAATTGGTAATAAAATATGAGTACTATTAATTGTTTCGTACAGGAAACATTATTAATCCTAGCCCGCGTGTACATGCTGAAATTAGCATTTTAATAAACAGCATATTTACAATTGTTTCACAAAGTACCGCAATTCTTCCCGCGTGCTTAACGCCAGAGTACCCTGCAGCTCCGGGGGGAAAGTATTTCAATTAAACGCAACATCCTACGCTTCGTAATCATTAAAGAGAGACATATTTAATTACAATTTATCTACGTTCCACTGCTTATTGTCGCAGACGGAAATTCGATAACTATGAAGTTTGTAATTATACTAAATAATACCATCTTCGTCTGCAATATCGCCAGCAGCTCGTTTTGTATTATAAACTAAACTGGAACGCTCTTGCTCATCTATCAGGTGGCTCATAAATTCGATCTCTTGAAGGTTTCGAATAAAATGACAGTTAAATTCTGTTGCAGCGAGTCGACCATACACGATACCTTCAGGATATTTAAAGATTGGCTAATAATTGCGCATATCAATGCGCAATCATATAAACTGTAGTCAATTAATATTCTAGCAGAATCGATATACCTGTATAATTCTCTGCGTCTGAAGAAAAAACGTTTAAAAGAATTTATTTTACAGCTACTATATGGAACACCATATTGAAAATTGTTGGTATTTTTATGTGAAATAGGGTCGGCCATAATTGAGGTGCACTGTATTATTTAAGAGTGGAATCGAATAATAAAAATGTCGGGAAATTATTACAAACAAACAGATGTTGGGGGATTAATAATGGTCAATGTAAAAAGGGAGCGAATTTTGTAGCGAAGTAGCTTGGTTATTGTGCAAACAGAAAGTGTAAACTATAGCGAACACAAACTTCCTTAAAACTTCGACCACGTGTAACAGTTATACATTTATTATAAACATCAATTTTTCAATTTTGTTTAATAGAATTCGATTAAACAGCCAAGCTTGCTACCTTAATATAATAGATTCGGCAGTAAGACTATCTAGTAGATTCGTAAATTAAACTTTCGAGGCACTCGATGTTTGCTTGAGAGATTTATTGGCAGGAAACGATAGCTGTATGAGAATTTGTGGGAGTAGGAATTGATGGAAAATCTGCCGGAATCTCGCAAAAGCAGTTACGGCAATTCTGCAATTTGTTAAAGACTGCAATTAGCGTTCCATAAACCTTGAGCAGTTTAATGGAATTTTAATTACATCTTCTAAATAGTAAAGGCGTTAGTCATTGCGAAACTAATTTTCTATGGAATACCGTATACTAATTTGAAATAAGAAATTAGTTCAATATATTTTAATATATTTTAACAAAATATACATCGATCCATCAAAAACTGGCCAGGGTGTAGGGATCACCGCTATCCGTAACAACGTGTAACGTCTGCAAGCAAATTATATCGACCAACCACATACGCTGCAATACTATGCAAGGGAATATTTAGCAATACAATATTATAATTCGTTCAAACATTGTTCGGGCGTAAAAACCCATCGTGCGAAGGGATAAGTGCATGACCAGGTTTAGTTAAGGCAGCCAGATGGCGGACTGACCGCGAACGTCATAGACGACGAAGATCGCGTCAGAACCCTAAAAACCCCAAATGTACCTGGTACCGTTAGCCAAGGTATGCAGGCCTTGCACACCTAGTGCTAGCGGGCAAAGGCGCTGACTGGTCGATCAATGCGTCCCTTTTTTGTATATAAGTCGGCAATTTGAGTCAAAAAGGAAAGACGTTACCGAGGAGCTGGAGCAATCAGTCGTCTAAGTGTACTCTGTAGATTTGAAGAACACCAAGGGTCGTGGTCTGACCGTCGGACACGATACAGCAACCAGGGGTGTGGTCTTCGAACTCTAAGAACACCAAGAGTCGTGGTCTGACTGCCGGACACGACATATCATCACCATCCAAGCAACAATAGAAGGGACCGTCTCTTAATATTCAACGCATCCAAACAACAGAAATACAGTCCACTAACTCAACAACATCTCTTTGACTACACATTCTTTCCTCCATCAACCCGTTCACGAGCCTGCGAGTGTTCGGACACGTACAGACATATTCAAATTACAAGAGCGGATGAATCAATGATTTATTCGAAGTAAAAGGTAATAAAAAGTGGCCCAATCAAAATTAAATTCTTATGAAATTATTACCTTCCGCGTTACCATGGGAAAAAACTTTTCCTAACTTTTGAATACATCAGTGGAATATAGTTGCTTTCCGCTGGACACTTCAAGTATGTTGAATACATTTTAAAAAGCAACAACTCTACGTTAATCTGCATGCTTCAAGAAATTCTGTGTTATAAAAACCATTGAAACCAATCAGCATTGAAACGCGATAAGTCTAAACGTATCAAGTCGGCCATTTACGCCCAACTGGCTTAATAAAATTGTACCTATTTCAAACCACACTCGGTTCTCGTCCAAAGAATTACAAATGTCCCGTTCTACGCTCGAGCTTGAATTACGCGAAGCCACTCCGGCAAGGTTTACACGATTCATCAATTATTCCAATCAAGGTTTCACGGACGCCTCATTCAGACCACCGTCGGAAATCAAACAGCAGGATAACGGTGTCGGGGTGTTTTAAAGAGCCAAACGCAAACGGCAGACGAAGAGTCCGCGCTGATACATATTCATACGTCATCTACGGGCTGACGTTTATGCGTCGAATCGACTTCATCGACTGCCGCGTGTATGCCACGTCACGTGCAATTCGTCTTGTTTAACGGGATGAGTTGGGGACCATAAAGACACGTGGATATCATAAAAGCCACGCGCACGCCGCGGATTTAATGCAACAAGTGCGTAAACGTAAATTTTTCTCTTTAGCAGATAAATTACGCACCGTGTCCCAAGAAATTTATATCCACCGATAGGTCGCGGCGCACAATTGGAC
This sequence comes from Nomada goodeniana, assembly GCA_963969485.1. NCBI lineage: Eukaryota > Metazoa > Arthropoda > Insecta > Hymenoptera > Apidae > Nomada > Nomada goodeniana. Next base: position 9,072,322 of record OZ018299.1, read on the forward strand.
ACCAGCTACGAAAAATAATTCCTGTTACAAATTGCGGATGACGTGAAAATATTCGCCCTTCCGCATGCTAATTGTTGCCTTTCTCAAATGAATGTCCGTTTACGTTCTGCCTTGAGCTCGCTGGCCGTGATTCTGGCTGAGAATCGAATGATCAAATAGGCGGCGAAACTTGAAGAATCGTGCGCGCTTGGTTGGAAAGAGAAACGCGGTGAAAGCGAACAATTGGTTTGTACAGTTTGACTTTCCTTGGTACTACTTTATTTCCGTGTTTATAAAATGCGATTCCAATAGAACGCTTTCAATAGAATTTGATGATTGACATTCTACAATAAAGCGAAACGGTTCCGGCTGGGAAGGATAAAAACTTGTGGTGAAAGGATTGGAACTTTACAGATGAGTTACACAGAAGGGTAATTATACAGCGCTATTTTCTTATGTTTTGTAACGTGATAATATAATCATTTCCATATACTCGTGGTTGGTTTATATGACTTCGTTTCCGGTCAGGTTTTACTTTGCACAATGCAACGTAGCATGGTGGGACAGAAATTGATAGATAGAAGAGGTGGTTAAACTGTCTAGATTGAGCACACTTGGTTGAGAAGAGGAATGTGGCGAAAACAAACAGTTGGTCCTCCTTGAAAGGTTTGCCTTTGCATTTATTTGTTTCTGCGTTGACGCTATAAACTTATAATAATTAAACAAAGTTTTCTGTTATTTACATCTCTGGAGCGTAGACAACAGTTTTTTGGACTAAACACGACGAATGTTCTACTGAAAGAAATCTAACTGTACAAATAGATTTACATTCTTCTTGCTCTGAAACGGATTTCGACAATGCATGACTAACAATAAGCGAAACTTTAAATACCGTACAGCTGACACATTTGGAAGAGAAGCTTCTACATTTATAATTTATTACGCCAAAATTTTAACGCGTAACATATAATAAAGTACGTATTTACTATGATTCTGCTTTTTTAACTAAGAAAGGAGTATTATGACCACTATTCAATATTCAATATTCAATTCTCATATACATATGTATACAACAGTTATTTCTGTAGACAGACGCTCTGCAAGAACCATGAAATAAGATCTTAATAAAATGTTAAATCTCAAAGCAGATCTTAAAGCATTTTCTGCAATATGAAAAGTGATGAAATGGTGTACTAATTTTGCAAAAGCTTATCCATTATCAATATAAAACGCGTAACCGCAAAAACGCGACAATTATAACGTCTGACCAAATATGTCACCAAGCCAGCGTTACATTTACTGACAGTATAATTGTAAAAATGTAATCTGCAAAGCATAACACTTTCACCTAACATTGTTTCCTTTTCTTCCATAAAACATGAACCGCATTTCAGTCAACTGTATAAGTCGCATTATGCGTGGTGTATCAGGTTTTAACGGATGAAATATGTATGTATCTATCTACTAGTGGATAGCGTCCCAAAATTTCACTGACGAAAATAGAAGTACCATTTGGCCACCTTTTTTCTTCCATATTAAATTACCGGTTAACTTAATATATTTTACTGATTTCTGGATAGAGCTTTGGAACCCGTATCTTTTCAAATTGAGAAATAATAAGGTAGATGCTTTCACAGTGTGCCCAGATTTTAAAGGCTGAAAAAGTGTTATGCAAACATAGGTTGTTGTACTTATCCAATTTTGTATTATGCATGCAAATCCAGGAACGGAAAAAATTCTTCGCATATTAATGTCAGTTGGAAGTCCATTCTACCACGCATACTCCATTTCACCAGCAGTTTCATAAAGTCCTCATTCATAGTTTCCCTGCCTGATTTTCAACCACTTACTCCTTACACAATAGAACAACCACACAAAACCGAACGATTTCCATTCGTTTCCCGTAACCGGGGTGACAGAAAAAATGACCAGACCCCAGAGATTTACCAAAACCTGCGGGGCAATTCGCGGTTTCCGCAGTTTCGTATCAACGATAACTTCCGTCCTACTTCCCGGTGATTCCGAGGATATTTCGTTGATTTTCCAAAAGTTTCGCCGATTGTTTATCGCCGCTTTCGAACGGGGCCGGGCCTCGAAACTCATGAACCCCAGGCCTGCGTTTTCTAATTACGTATAATAGGAGAACGGGCGTTGTTACTTCGCGTCGCCGCTTGTCAGCGAACTCGACGGAATCACATGCAAGACAGGGAATTTTCGGCGTCTACGTGCTCTTGCGACCGGTGTCGAGAGTAAATTCGACGACGCGCATCGCGACCGCGTTCGGGGAAAATTAAACGTCAGCGCAGCGAGCGTGTCGAAATTCGCCAGCCGTCGGGGAAGGTTTTACAACGAGCCCTGCCCACCCCCTTAACGCGCAGACCCGATCCTGCATTAATATGTCACCGAACGAGCCTGACTGCCTGCGAAACTTCCTGCCGATTCGACGTGACGATACTTAAACGCGCTTGACGTTTATCACTCTCGTCGAACGTCGACTTGCAAGGTCGACGGGAAAATGGGATGAGGAAACGTTTAACGGCTGGCAAAAGGGAAGACAGGCCAGGAGGTCGTATCAATTTATAGGAAAATAAATTATCGCGTGTGTGACCTGTTTCGCTTGAATTCGCGATAAAATTCCAAGTCCCGTCACGGACTGAATAGGAATTATTTATTTCGTGCCAACTGAGTGGTTTAATTTGTGGGAACTGTAAAAGATAACAGTGCAACGTATTTAATACGTGCTCGTAGATGTTGGGAAACCTATGGGAAGGCAGATTGTGTATGTATTATTTTCAGGGCAACCTTCTATGCTGAAAGGGTGGATACTATTTTCAGGAATGAGAGCGATAATTATGCTTGGTATAATAGTGTAGAAATTTGTACCGATACGGAAATTGTGGAAACGATGGTAGGGGATCCTGGAAAGGCCTGCTACACAGGGAGGCTAGGCACAGTTTTGTATTTCCCAATTAATAATCAAAAGAGATTCATTGTTACAGTATAGTGATCGCAGCAGGTCGCGTTAGATGAGGATTGTTTGCTTCTTTACTCTATACTCTACCATCCGATTTCCTTTGCTTATATTAACCAGGAAATACAGAAGTGTATAGAATATGAATCCTTCCTGCTCCTGTAGGGCTCCCCAACTTTTGTATTTGTGCACAACTAATTTATATGAAAAAACTATCGGTTCGTTTTCTTAAATAGCGTACAAAATGTTATCACGTTTTTCATTCAGTTGAAAGTGTGCAAAAATATATGCGATTAAGAAGAATTATAATATCCTCAATTCATTGGTGAATACTCAAACGGTAAGGAATATATGTATTGTTAGGTTTAGTTCATTTCTGTTAAACATTCAAACTGTTTAAACAAATTTAATACCTACATCCAATTTCCGTATACGTACATATATCGACAGTATGTTTCTAGAATTTTTCCGTAGTTTGGCGCACTCCACAATTATTAAAAAAACTACTTCAGATAGGGTAGAAGTACCTTTACAACCTTTAAGAAACGCGAGTTTTTTTTACATAAATTGTTAGTAAAACGTCTCAAAAGTTTTAAAACGAAATTCAAAGTCCTTCTGATGCTATAGCCGGTGTCTCATCACCGCCCGATGTAGTGCAGTGGGACAATTCTTTTAATGTGTTTTTCTTAAAATTACATTTTCGGAATTGGCGGGAGCGATAACTCAACTATTAGATCAATCTTTCGGAAATTCTGCACCGACATTTATAACAATATTACCTTCTATATGAACCTAAGAGTATGAAATAAGTTTAGTATCAAGCCGATGGGTATTCTTATTTTTAATTGCTCCCCAAACTATCGAAAAAATGTTTCTTCAACTTTTATAAGCTTAAGTTGAGATATGGTTGGAAGAAGTATTGCTGGAAATTGAGTAATGTTGGTGAACTACACTGTGGCCAATTCTCAAGCCACGGCTGGTTTTTATTTGAAATTCCATGTACGTACATTCTGAGTTGCAGACGAAACTCCGTGCAACTAACTAAATCTCTTTTAAACTGTTCACTAAACTCGGCCTAAAACTTTAATGGCACACTGTTTCATTGCGCGAAGCCGGGAACAATTGAACAAGTATGCCTCGTAGCATAAACTGCTATGAATTGCATAGATTTAACTGAAGTAACAATTCAAACGCCATCCATATCCTTTCAAACCAAACATGTACGGTCAGTTCCATATGTAACCGTACTCTCGGTGTCAATAAAACAAATTGGTTTGAATTGAGTGAGCCGTTCGAGAATGTCCAATCAATTTTTTACTATAAGTAAACGCATATATAAAGTTTATACTTAATAACAAAACTATATGAACTTCAAACAGCCTTTGTACACGCCTTTGTCGTTTCAAAAAATATCTTGTATTGACAGCGAGAGTAGGATGGCTGTATATACTTGTATATTAACAAAATCCATAAAATAATAAAAGCATGTACAGTAACAGAAATGATTAATAACAATAACTGTTGCAGCAACAAAATATAATGAGCGAAGTTCGTGTGTTAATAAGATTCTGAGTTAGATTAAGGAGAAAGATAATAATTATTACGTTTATTATCTATTATTTTCTGGTTGAATTATTGACTAAATCCATAAAATAATAAAAGCCTGTACAGTAACAGAAATGATTAATAACAATAACTGTTGCAGCAACAAAATATAATGAGCGAAGTTCGTGCGTTAATAAGATTCTGTGAGTTAGATTAAGGAGAAAGATAATAATTATTACGTTTATTATCTATTATTTTCTGGTTGAATTATTGACTAAATGCGTCATTAGCAAGTATTCATTACCTACAAATGTCTTACATGCGTTTCAATCGGCTGATCATTTACTGCAAAAGGCGTATTACCATGCTCACCATATGTACTTCCACGCCTTTCTCCTGCATCAAGTGATCTATACGCTTTCCTATCGACCGTATCGCTATTTATCATACGCTGTGCAAATTCAATAGCCTGTAAATGATACCCACGGTTCAAGAAATTGCTTCCACGGACGATAAATAGCCGGGCAGGAGAAGCCTTAAACGAGAAACACGAAAAAATGATTGCACGGTAACGCGGAAACTGATTCGCAAGACTGTGGAATATAATCGACAAAAAAAAGGAAAAAAAGAATTTTGTTGAACGTTCGAAGCGTAACCGTATTAGCAATGCGCCGTTCGGCGAGTTTCAACGCGAAATGGAGATACGTCCTAATTTCCGGTCCAGCTGGAACGATTTTTTCGCGCTTTATGGCCCTCTCCGCGATGATAGATACCGAACACGTCAGCCAGATTTCAAACGAACGTATGCACGTACGTTCTGTTTGCACGTCGTGTATCAAATCGGTCCGCGACCGCATGCTACGGCTGCCATCATGCTCGCAAAAAGCCCGCGTTTATAATTTACGAGTATTTCTTTTCATAAATCTTCCGGACAACGTGCCGGACCACTGGGAATGTCGGCTCAGTCATGGCGCGGTCTCCGATTTTCTCCACGTCTGAGAATGTATATAATATAATAATCGTGTTTTGTTACTCGCACCGCGGTGTATTATACATTAAATTAATTCTTTTTACAAAAGAACGTCGGCAACAAGAAAGTTTCGATTTTTCGCACAACTTCGCATATTTGTAGGTGATGCAATGTACAAAACCGTGCTACTAGCATGTTATGTATAGAAAATGGTAGTGATAATATTTTCATGGTTATTTATGCTGTATAAAGCGATACAACTAAATGAACGAAACAAATCCCCCACCACCGTTATTACATGTGACGATAATGGAATTAATATATTTCATGCTGTTATTGTTTACGCTTTTTTTCACCTCGTACAATGGACATATTAAAATATCCAAAAGTTTCGCGCACATTCCGCGTACCTGATGTGGGATCGGTCGTCTCCATCAAAGAACAAAGTTAAGAGGAACAAACGAATAGCGAATATTGGGAAGCGGCCGTGGCGTAAATGGACTGATCCGTGCCTAGTAATACCAAGATCTCGGTTTCGATTCCCGAAGCCTACCCTTCCTTTTTGTTCGGTTCCTACACTAATCAGTCAACAACGTTCGAAGTACGACTAGTCCGACTACAATTGTATAAACAGTACTCTTCCTTCCTCAGACGGAATTGTTTTATTCATTGTTGTTATCTACGCGTTCGAACGATGCAGGTGGTGGGACACCCCTGTCGAACGGGCGGATGAATAGAGGACCCGAATAATTTAACATTATTTTACTGTCTTGTTTACGTCAGCTTTCGTCTTCGACGCAGTCGTGGCTTTCTCGAAATCAGCGACAAAGCTCATGCGTATCCATCAGCTGCCCCTCCTCTTGCAGTGACCAACTGACCCAATGGAACGCATTTTCTTTTTTATTTGAACGCTTTGGTTTTCCTACGCCTGTTAGGAGAACCACTAATCAATCTAGATCCGAGAATTCTTGGAAGACAAAGAATAGACTGACTTTCATTCGCAAGCAATTCTTTAAACGACACCCAGCGAACGATTCCGAGCCGCGACTCAACGTTCGAAAATGATTTATTTCAAACAACACTGCCTAGAGCTGTGTTTCTCAACGGTTTTTTGTACCATGCCCCACCTATGTTTATCTAAAATTCTTATGCCTCCTATGTAACATGTACATAATTTTTAATATTCAGAAATTGCATTGCTCACTGAAGAAACTTAAATGATAGGTTTTAGGAAGAAATCAGTAGGAAATTGTTGAGGAGACACAGTAAGTAAATTTTCAAAATTGAAGTACGAAATAATTTGAATAAATATTTTTCTATATTATTTTAATTATTTGTAGTTATGTATTACTTACATTTAGTGAGATCCTTGCGCATGATGCTCGCTGCAAAGAAATTTTATGTTAGGTTCCAATTTAGGTAGCTTCAGTCTCAAATCTCCCCGTTGTGTTATATGCCGTCGATTTCTTTCTTTTAGCAGCAAATCATTTATGCCACCAAATCCACGTTCAGCTAAATATGAAGATGGAAAAGGTAACATAAGAATCTCCTGTCGACTCGTCAAGGATCGACCGCTGCCGGCAACACTGCTAACATACTCGAATCACTCAACTCTCTAAGACTATATGAACACAGCGCCTTTAAGTCTTTAAGACCCCCCTCGTATCAACTATTCGAACGCAATTACTCGATTAGCCACGATATAGGTGTGCGAAAGGTGTAAACGCCCACAGCATCACCAAACGTGTACATTATCCGACAAATTTACCATAGATATCTGCATTTATAATTAGGTTTTACGTATTCAACGTTTTTATAAATACCGGGTTTGGGTTTTTTTTTGTTCGAACAACTAACGTTTATCAATTTTGTCGGATCCGAAATTTTATGCAATCAAGGCTGATATATGTGTAATATTAAATGTATTTATTTAATATATTAAAGGTACTACGCTGAATTAGGATATATATACATAGATATGTGTATATTTGCTGTCCACGAGACTACGCTGTTTTATTACTGTTGCACACTATGCCGTACTATTCGATCTACACTGTTCTCCCGGTCAATCTACACCGCTTCGCTGGCGAATCTACTTTACTCTGCTACTTGATCTACACTGTCTTCGCTGCTTCACTCCTCACTCAACACTTCACCTTTCCATTCATTCATACATCCATTCGTCACTAGCAATTTCCTTCAACCTAGCCGCAATCTGGCAAAACAGAAAATAGGGGACACGGTTCTGCAGGACATCGCTCGCTGCTCGCCTGCAGACCACCCTTGCTCCAGATAGACCGGTCATAAATGCCCGACAGTAGTCTACGCTGGACGATACGAACTCTAACAATTCAATTGTGGCGTTTCATATAACGTAATAAAACGTTGAATATATATTATAACCTTTTTTTTTATATCCACTATAGCTTGCAAATTATACGGGGAAATAGAAAATACCGATCTACTATTTGTAGGCTTATTTTCTAGGGGAAATTGTGATTGGCTATTTCCCGTAATAGTAATGCTTTATTGGTAAATATCTTTTCGCAACACTCTTCCACGACTCAATATACAGTATCTCAACACAACTCAATTCCCAATACTCTATAATGTTCAATACTCGCAACACAACTCTTCGCTTACGCTCTGTACTTCTCTCAATTAACTCTACTTAGACTCTCACAACGATTCTCAATAAACTCCACATTGTCTCTGCCTCGCGCACGCATCATCCACTCCATATATTCTTTCACTCGCAGTTTCCCCCTCATTCTATTCCTCAGTTGCTCTAACTCATTTAGGATACACACTGCAGCCATTCCTTGGCGACAGTCAGACAGTCCACCCGAATCCCTCCGTTCACGCGATCTTCTCAAGTACTCAGCTCCAAATACATACCTTTCACCCCTCGGAGTCAGTCTGAACAGTCACACAGTATTTTCAATCCCACAATAGCAACGCCAAGTCATATCTTCAATATCTGATGGTGATTGAATTATCCATGGGCATTTATTCGTGAGGTCTTGATAAATCATTATTTATTCATTACACTGCTTCAGAAGTAACTTAATAAAAATGTAATACGGATTCTGTGTCACTAGTTAATGTTAATTAACTGTTAATGATCACATTTGAATGCATGCATATCACTTATTCAAACGAAGCTTACAGGATGAATTACGTATTATATAGTCGAATATAAATTAAGCTATATATTTGCCATCATAAAATAATAAATGGAACCTCATTACTGCATTCTTACCTTCCATAAAGATTCCACATAAAATTTGAAATATCCTCCATCCTCTTAAATAGGATGGATTAAATTTGTTCATAAAAAAACAATATCATATCGTCCACTACTTACAGCGACAATAAGCAAATGAGTAGAAGCTGCGGTCTTGATGAAGTAGTTCGCGAAACTGTACTCTCAATGAAACTGAGGATTGAACAAGTAGCAAAACTGAGGACAGTTGCTGACATCGTAAACACAATTGCAGCTTGCTTTTGTTGCGCGCCGTGATGCCATTATATTAAGTAGCGGCATGTATTATAATCGTTAACCGTCGTTAAACTGTGTCCCTTAACACAGTTATGAAGTTTCCTAAATAAGACCAGTAAGCACAGCAGCCATGCGTAAGCTAAAGCTGCTGACTTTGTTTTAATGCGATGCAAAGGAACCGCAAATGGTATTTAGTAATAATGGTAATAAGATTTTTCAGTCAGTATTACTTTTATACGGGAAGGGGTCGGGCTAAGTATTATTTACCATATGAATTGTTAGAACAAATTCTAATAATTAACTATCGACATCGTACAAGGTACATACATCGATTTGGTATGGGCGTCGCAATCCGAATTAATGGCTTGCGAGTTAATTGATGGTGAATCTGAATTTAGATTTGTAACACGCGGATTGGTTTATTTATTAAAAATTTCGATGCAGAGGGGCGGCGGCCGAAATCGCTAATTGGTGACGAATAACTGTGTAGAAATGGAAACTAACAGACCCTGTTTAGCAGTCACCCTGAAGTAGCGTCTGACCTGGGGCTGACTCGCGTGAAGTTCGCATGTTCAGCTAACAGTTCGCGAGTAGCAAAGTTGTAAAGCACGCTATGTGGGTGTAGAAAAACGTGCTAATCGTCTGAAAATGAGCTACATAAGTTTATAGACATCTGGCTCGCAGCTGCTGAAGGCAATAGTGGTTAACGAAAAGATACTTAAAAGTATTTTAGGGAACTCAATGGCTTTACAATTCTATTATTGCACGGCAACAGATCTCATGTATAAAGTTTTCTAGAGACATAGGACAACGGGATATCGCGATTGTCGTAGGATTAATGTACTGTTGCGTGGAAAGCTCTAATAGCTGAATATGATATATAATTATAATACGATTATGAATAGTGGAATATACTTGATACATTGTACGCTCTACGTGAAATTATTTAAGAAAGTGCAGTAATCAACTGTTGATGCTAACGATGGATTTCTAAATTCTGTTTCAGAGCACGTATTTTGTGGAAATTACCGTCATGGAAGGAAATACATTTTATTAACTATTCCTCCGGATGTATTGCGTGCAACTATTTGTGCAAATCTAGTAAGGAAACAATAACTGGCTTCCATAATTTACAAATGACTTCAACTTTCAAGCACCGAAGGACTGTTTTTAAGTGCTAATATTAAATTACTACGGGTGTTTACAAGAGACCTATCGAAATCTTCCATACGATACAAATAGTGAAAGATACGTCGTGCAACAGCAGTAAAATGAATATCTTTCCAGGACACAATTGTACAGTAGTTACCGTTCTAGTTATTACATATGAAATGTGATTAATGTAATTAATTAACGAGGGACTTGGCATATTAATTGAATCGCACATTTCACATGCAAGGTGTTCCGCGGCACACCCGCGGAACCAACTTATCTTTCAAAATCGGTCCCCCCATAAAAAGGCGTCTGGACATCTGCACAAGGAATAACCTTCAACGTGCAGATGGCTAGAGCGTTTATGACACGCAAGTAATATAACTGTTTTTGAGGAAGGCGTTTTACACTCTAACCGCCAAGGTGCAAAAATTAGGCATACACGACCTCAGCAGTTCATTGCATGCGTCGTAAACGTGAGTTTCCAAAAGGGCCTCGCAGCTGGGCCCCAGATGACGCGGCCAGGTCAAGCTCTAGAACCCTGAGGAAAATTCCGCTGCAGCGTACGAAGACACACCCTCTTTTTAGCAAACGCGGTTCGGGCGCTAAGGAAGGGTGCGTCAACACCTTCGAATCATGCTGATTGGACATTGGATGGTTTTCCTAAAATCCAATCAGCATGCATAAAAAATACTTCCAAGTCGACGTGTAGGATAACACTCGACGTGTAGGATAACACTCGACGAGGAAGGGAGTCGTCAACAAGTCGTCAAACGGGCTTTGCCCCAAACAGTCTTTAACAGGGCTTTGCCCTGACCAGTCTTCAACAGGGCTTTGCCCTAACAAAGTCATTTACACGGACATCTGCTAACTGACTCCGAAGTATACGTCCTCGCGAGAGGTGTAAACATCGCGATTCCACCCGATACTTCGTCACCAAATACTCGTCGAACATTCACGCGCCTAGACTATTCAATCATTGTTCTACTTTAAGTGTCGTTTTCTTAAATAAATACCAACCGTTAACAGAACATCGTTAACATCACTGAGATTCATCCACTACATCAATAATTAATCCTATTAAAACGCAAAATAGGAAAGCCTAACGCACCAAGAGACGTGACCCTAGTCGGAGCGAAGATTTACGACCTTCGTTTTACCTGATCGGTCCTGTCCACAGTTACGTCGCGGGTGCGCGGCGAAACACAAGGAACTAACGTATTCGAACGCCCGCTATTAAAAGTGTAAACAATAAAGATATACATACATGTTAGACTGAAGTTCTGAAAGTAATGTTGTAACTACTATAAAGTACAAGTATCGAAAAAAAAAAAATATATATATATAACGAACGTCACGTTATTCCGTGCCGCTTACTAAACAAGTATGTTTAGCACTTTTGTGTTAAGAGTTAATTATGGGGCAGTTGTTAATGCATGTATTCGTGTATATGCATAAACGTTTTCTCATACACCTAAGCGTAGATGAGAGTGGTTAGTGCATTGTCCCAATGAAGTGTAATAACTGTAGCTACTTAAATGAGTCGCAAGAAACTTTCCTAGGTGAAAACTTAAAAGTATAAGCGCCTATAATAGCAATAAATAGTACAAAAGGTGAAGCTATTTTGAATGTAATTTTTCTACTACATATAATACCTGCTCGGCGGAAGCAGTGTTCTAATTAGCTCGTCCGAACGAAATCAGTTTTAACCATGCAGGTAAAATATTTTAAAATTCTTAGTTGCACACATATATCCTAGGTGCACTTTCCAATTGCACGAGGCCAGAAATTGATTCATATGTAATAGAATGCTTTAAAACTGTCTTGCTTTCTCGCATATAACTCATTCTTTATAGTTATGCTACCGTGGTTTGAGGATATCAATAATAGTTTTTTATAGCTATTTCATCAGGTCCGAAGGATATGTGGAAAATTCGAGGATATCCGGAACTTTACTACGCAAAGCGACAGTAGGATTCCGTTGCATCTTCACAAAGCAGAAATGGTATTGTAAACACGAGCCGCAGAAATCAAGACACGCGTACATATTTCTCCACCCACGTCTGTAGACATTTTTTTCGTTCCTACGAAAAATCGAACAAATTCATAAATTTTGTCGCAATTTTCAGGACTACCCTTTATATATGAAATCCTGTTAAAAATAGACGTGCAAATTAAAAATAGACAAATAGAGATGAGGGGGGTTGCTGTAGTCGACGGACCGTCGTACAGATGGTGGGAGGAGGTACGACGGGAAAAGAAAGAGGAAGGGGGAGAAGTTGCGTTTCGTCCTAGGCCTGCTAGCGCGGACTCATCAGTAAGGCGTGCTAGCAGGCCCTGCCTTAGACACAGGGATAGAAGGGAATGGTCGGAGGTTGTATATATGGTCCCGCGGACCTATACAACCACTTTCGGGAGCCGGATCGTCGTGCTCATCGTGCTTGTCCCCTAGCGGTGTATGTGGGAAGTGCCCCCACAGAGAAATCGTACCACATAACACTCATTTTTGCCCAATTTAATTTAGAAAATATTTACATGGATAGTGTATATCAGAAATATGAGGAAAAAATAACAAAATATTGTTGCGAATATACCATGATGTTTTAGACAGTATTTAGATATTATGAAATAGCTGCCGTTCAATGTAACTCTTGCATTTCGCACAGTACACGTTGACCATAAAATAAAATCGTTGATATAGCTTGTACCAAATTCGGGCCACCATTGCAGCTATACCTTCAAGGTATTTCACACGTCACCCAGTTGCAACAATTATTCTGCTTCTCGTCACAACCTAACACTTTGATCACCTTTTTCGATCGTTGGTGCCATTTTCGCGCGTCCTCGTGGCGCATTCTTTTAATTAACACAAGAGCCACGCCCGCAGCGAGAGGGCGGCTGTGAAATTTCAGCAAACATGAAATTCAAATGAAACCGTCGCGTCGCGCGGAATTTTAAAAGAACGTCCGATCGCGCTAAGAGCACAGTCGCTGGACAGAATTATAGGAGACAGGGGGTTGAAAATAATTTATATGGGTTTATCTACGGCGCGCTGTTGTTTCATTTGTTTAATAGCCAGCAAATACATTATTTACCGTGAAAGATTAACGCCACCTATTCTGCTCATTTTCTTTGTCTTCGTTTTGCTCCCCACTCCCATAGAACGATCGACTCTGAGCCGGTTGATCTGATAAAATTAACTTGAAGCAACTGATTTGTTGGAGGATTATGGTCGAACTCGTTCTATTAATCCCGGCTTATCGATCTCCTCGATACTTGATTAAAACGGTTTGATTATATTATAAATTACAGCCACTTCGATTTCTGTGTCAATAATAGGCGCCTTTAGTCGTTACTGTTCATCAACCGTAGCAGATATTTTAGCCACTTTTCATGTATTTAAACTGTAACTTGCATTGACGCAGATTTTGTCGGTAATAAATATTAAGGAATGTGAGATTATAGTTATCTGGGGGTACCAAACGGGTCTACAATCTACATACAGTCGCATACAGTGGCCCACGAAAGTATTCGAATGCATGCTATTAAAAATGTAAACAATAAAAATATACATGTTAGACTTAAGTTCTGAAAGTAATGTTGTAACTACTATAAGGCACACCTTTCGAGAATATGTGTATACAGGGTGACAGAACACTCAGGGAACATCGAGGATTGACGTGTAACTGGGGTGTATATAAGCAACTTTTTCCTTGGTAATAATGTTATATATAGTTTCGTTTTTGTGTTATTAACGAGAAACACTGGCCAATGAGAGCGCCCGTCGGGCATCGGCCGGCGCGAGCACAGGTGCGAACCGATCACTTGCGGTAGGTCGTGATGGGGGCATCGAGGGTACCGAGGAAAGCATGCGGCAAATGTTACATCGTCTTAATTAAGAATAATGTGGAATTATTCATTATTCGTGAATAAGAAATACACTAATAAGTCGTGTAATAACCGTGTTCGATACGTTTATTCATAATCCGAAAGGAATGAAGTGTTTTATTACTTATGAAAAAAATACTTTTTTTTATCAGTACGTTTTCAGGTGGATAAATTATGTTTTAAGAAAACCGATTCGCATAACTAATGTTAGGAAAAGCTAGTTAAACTTACCCATTCGTCCGCGAATTAACCTGCCTAACATTGTGTGAATCCTGACCTAGGCGACCCTCAACAGCTGATGCTGCTACGGCCGGCTTAGTATCCTTGCACGATCACCTCACTTCATTTTCAATTCGGAAATGAATAGTAAAAATTTACGTCCTACTGTAAAGCACGGCAGTGGTTCCGTGATGGTGTGGGGGTGTATAGCTGCAAACGGCACTGGAAATCTCGTCTTTATATTTATTATATTTTAGATATATTAGATACACATAAATTTTTAAATATTTAAAAAAAAAGTTTAAAAGACAATGCTACAAAATTGGGGTTATTGGGAAATTTTTATTTCCAGCAAGACCCTACAATGAATTATACAAGAATGGTTATTGTACAATATAATACACCACATAGGTTACGTACACCCCCACAAAGTCCGAGCATTAACCCCATCGAACATTTGTAGGCGGAAAGCGGCAAGAGATTAAAAAATTACTACATAACTTCGAAAGATGTACTAAAACAAAAAATTGTTGAAGTATGGAATTCAATCGAACCTGAAATAACTAAAAAGCTAGTGCACAGCATGCAAGAACGTCTCAAAAGCGTAACTGCAGCCAAAGGAGGCCCAACTAGATATTAATATAAAATAAAGGTGACTCTGTTCAGTGCATCTTTGCAACGAATGTTTCACAACTTCTATAAATGTTATCCGATTCGCTTTAGATTTTATATATGTATAGTAGGTACGTTTTAATAATGCGTTACGTACAATATAACTATTAGGGTGGTGGTTATTTTATAACAAAAAATTTTTGTTGGATTTTTCGCAGGGCTTTTCTGTATTTCTCCACCCTTTTTCCACCTGTCAATGTGTTCATCCTCATGAGTAAGTAACATGGTTTTTCTTTCAGTTACATATTGCTGGTGGCTATCAGACATCTTATAATTTTTAAACTCATTCACATGACATTGGAGTACAATTGTAAAGTAAAGTGAACCAGCAACATTTAAGAATAGGTAGCCAATTTACATCTGTGAATATCTATTTCGTAAATAATATTATTAGGCTAGTTAAAATGATTCCTTAATGTGAGGATATTTCTGCCGGAATTACTTGACTAATACGTAATTTCTTATATTAGTAATTTCTAATAACTATGATAGACTTTTATGTGGCGATGTGTAAAATATATTTGTACTGTGGCATTTTATTTCAAAGTGCACTAAAATAACATTGTGCCGCAATGTAAAACCGTGACTGTGCAATCGCCTTTCGAATAAATTAAAGTCCCTGAATACTTCATTTCAATAAAAGTTTAATCTACATCCAATTTAGATAAACTCGCAGTCAAAATTGATGTTCCCACGAAAGTTTTATACATTCGGCGGATTGCGCCTTTATGCTATTGGCAGAATAGTATAGTATATACATACACGTTCACATTCTTCTTGCAATCACCGAATTAAAAAGAAGCTTAACTAGAAGCGTTCAATGCTCAAAGTTCTATAGGTCTTCCCGCCGCGTGTTATGCAACCTTTCTTACATGCACCTTCACGTAAAGTATACTTTTTATTCCACCCAGTGCACTACGACTAACAACGTAACTTCTATGCTGTGTACTTCGCAGCGCCGTGCACTAGCTTTGGACGTAACATCAAAGAAACCAAACAAGAACTTCCCCTTGAAACTCTTAATCACTGTGTGCACACGGTTCTATTTCCACGGGGACGATAGAAGAGAGTTGAGGTTTATTAGTTGCTGCTCATTTTTAGGGCACTGCTGCCAGTCGAAGAAAAAGATTCGATGAAACTTTTCGGGCGATAGCAACCGTTTACAGCAAGCAACTTTTACAGCAAGAGGCTTTCCTTGAAACCGTGTTTGAAAAGCCGCGAAAAAGATTGAAAAAGCACATTTGAACGGAAATAGAATACGTCGCGGGAAGCAAAGAAATCGGAAAAGTTGAAATCCACTCTTTTCCGCGGCTTCGAGCTCAAATTTGCTGAGCGTTACGTGCGTTTACCTGGGGAAAGTGCTGTTCGTTGATTCCTTTTTCCCTACTCTTGACTTGCTATGGAACGAAACGAGCTGGTGTTCCCGAGCTATTGTTAAAAACCTGGAGCTGCACCTTAATTTGTAATATTACATGCTTCACGTGAGCATTCTATTATTCAATACGAGATGTGTATATTGCACCGCGGAACGAATCAACAATGGTAAAGGTACCGCCTAGAACCGTTAGGCTGAAAATAATGCCGAAAACAATACCTCGCGTTGGAGAACCGCGAGCAGGTGACACACGTATTCTTTATTAATTAATACCTTTTTCTATGCTGAACGTTTATTACTCGAGTGCAAGAAAGAACCCTGTGGTGACCAGTTCCACCACCTAGTGCCCTCGCTTCCACCGTCATAGCAAATGCACGCACTACGCATAATTTGTACAAGCGAGCCTTCTTGGTTAATGCGCTTCAGATCTTGAGACAGCTCTTCCGCATCATTCCAATTGAATCAGTCAGCCTTAGTTTTGATTTCACCAAGGAGAAACCTCCTACAGTTGCATCCGACCAGTCAACAAAATAAACATATACCACCAACGCTATCACCAAGTCTTGTTTTGTTCAATTCCATTTACTCTCCACGTCACTCGTCTGCAATTAATTTTGTAACGAGACGGTGTACGAACTTTCCACACCGTATTCCAAAGCGTCGCAACACACGACGCTCAACAGTGTAGCTCAAAATAAAACTGCATAGCTAAACTATTGCTAGTGAAAAGTTTTCAAATGATTCTGTTGAATGAACAACAATTTCTTGTTCATGGATTCATGTGTATATTAGATAATATGATTATAGTATTATTTATGCTATATTAATTAAGCATACGATTAACATGCACATTTATTATTGAATATTTCAAATGCATAAATAAACTGCCGTACACATAAATCTGTCGACTAATTAATAAACCTACACATTTCAAATATGCGAAACTGTTCAACCTTGGCGCTTATAAATCAACACTCTTGTGCTAAAAATAAAAGGATACCCCAGAAGAACATAGATTCAAGAAAATGAATGATAAATGGTCTATATTTGTGACATTATACGGACAGTTCTATTTCAGATGAAATTTATCTACACAGCGGTGTGCAAAGATCGAGATAGAAGTGAAGACGCTCGCAATGAATATTTAAAAGACTTCGTGTATTTTCATCGCGTTTAGTTTAACTCGAGATGGGAGGTCAATGGTTGCACTGATTCCCGAATAAAAACACAACGACAGGTACAGTTCGTAGATGCAAATAAATGTATGTATTTGTAAACTTAACAAACTGTACAAAAGGATTCAACGTGGTCGTAGAGTAAAAGATTGTATGTGTATATATATTGACCGGATAAGTTCCGTTCGACACGAGAGTTGAAGTACTGGTCAGGTTCTTGGTAGTTCCTGACTTGATGTTATTTTGACTTCTCTATTACTTCTGGTTTTGTTTGACGGTGCAGCTTACAGGAAACCTCGGTTTTGGCAATTATCCCCCTGATTGGTTGACATTCGATTATTGCAAATGCCAATCAGCGTGGTTAGTAAGAATAATCACCGCCCTTCCAAATACGCCCTTAGCGTGCTGTCTTTTGGAAGGGAGGGAGGTTACCTGCTTGCCTTGGCGACGAGATTGACCGTCATGGGTATTTCCGTCGGCTGATGTTTCGGCTGTCGAACCGTTACATCCAGATGTGCCTTCGGAAACTCTTCGGTTTACGGCATGTCTTTAAGCTATTGAGGCAGGACCTACTCTAGAGTTGTAAAGGCAATCAATATAAAAATTCCTTATTCTCAAAAATAGCTTTAACTTGCGATCGTGCCGTAAACCTTTGCCCATGGGTTCTAGCCTCCTCTGCGGGGTGCATTATTGCGACGCGACACTTCGTATATTTTACGTAATGTCGGCAAATTGGTCGCGCATAAAGAGCGCAAATATATCACGCGAATACGTTATATAAATCATACAATTTTTTAAATCCGGTCTGCCCCCCGATTATTCATCCCGCATTACAATTGGTCTGAAATAAATGTTTTCACGATTTAATCGCAGCTTGAACACATCTCATCCAGCAAACGAAAATTCCTTCTAATTATAAAAATTGAAATCCCAAGAGGTCTTTCCGAATATTCTTATCCACTTTCCAACATAGGTAGGTGAGAGGCGTGAAAATTTGAAATATTGTTGCAGAAAGTAATAAAAGTCTTATAACATGAAATATAAGTGGAACCACCGTAATTACTATTCAAACACCAGGAGACCTTCAAAATGGAAATGAAACCGATAAAGTAACCATTTAAAGTTTTAAGACGCGAACATAAGGCGTAAAAATAATATTTCTCCTCGTCTAATAGGACTCTTTAAGTGACTAAACGACTTTTAATACCGCGACCAATTTGAAATCAATTATAGGGGGCTCAACTGCACATTTATCAACATAATCGAAATATAAATTCCAGAGTGTCGCCGATTTCCAAATAAATCAAATGCAGACTTGAACTAATATAATATCTTTGGTTACATTATAATTTCAGTTAAAGGAAATGTCTTCTTCACATTTCGTTACGTTCGTGTTACGAGTATACTAACTGATAAACATTTCATGAAAATGAAAAGTTCATATTCGAAATCTTGGAAACCGACAAGAGGGCAAAAGTCGAAAAACGAAACACGGAGTAGGCCCTTAACCCTCCGACAGCGATGCCGGGGTCACTGGCTTGGAGACCGATACGCACACAGTGACGGAGCTGTTTGTGTTAGATGCGAGCGGGCCTTTTTAGCAGTACCCAAAAATTGGAAAAACCCTGAACTCGGCTGGCTGAATGGAGACAAATGTGCAGCGAGGGATTATTCTTGCGACGACCAGCGACTTGAGCGAACCTCTCTTCGTATTCCTTTACAGTTTTCCGTTTTCCTTGAGTCTTATACGTTGCTAAAGAAACTTTTTTGTTGTCATTTCTTTGCTGTTTTTATTAACGCAATGTCTGTGTTACGATCAAAGGAGCAAGTTCGTTTTGGTGATTTTCCGGAAGGCGCCTACAATTTTGACGAATCAACGAATGAATTACAAAATGTATTCCATGTAGCAATTCAATTTTTTAATCAATATAATGTTTATTACAATTCACGAAATTATTATTTTTTCCTATACATTTTCCTATACGTAGGTATAGGATTCCTATACTACACTCAAAGCGAATAGAATACAATGTATCCATGAGGGTCTAGGGACGAGCAACCGTCCCTGGTTAGTACAATATCGGCGACGTTTTGGGGGCTCGGGAATATGTGGTAGTGAAATATTGGTGTGAGTCAATTTGACTCCACGTTCGCTGCCCGAGTCACCGCTGACGGAGGGTTAATATCCAACATTATCCAACATCAACATAGATACACGATGCAGCTAAAAACGACATTTTCATTTCTCATATCCATTATTTTTAAGCCTGGCAAGAGATACAAGCTCTTAGAATGGGTGAGATCCAAAAGTATCTATTTAATCCTTATTTAGTAACACTACTTTATAAATATTTATAGATTTACACTTAATGAATATGTAACTGTATGAAAAACCGCACAACGCTTGACACGACGTCTTAACTTAACATGGCGTCCACTTTCGCTTTTCGCTTTTCGAATAAAACGAAAAGCAAAACATTGCATGATGTGGTCGGCTTCGCGACCGAACAGTATGATTAATCATAATTAATACAACCGATTATTATGATTGCTCTGAAATGATCCAAATTGGACGTGTGTGCAGAAATTCACTAGAAACCCATGAAAATCCTGATCGAAAGCGATGGATTTTGTTTCATTCTATAGTGAACGACACTTCCTATATCGATTCCGGAGCGATTGTTAATGTGCTGTCGTGTCGAGAAGCATGAATCGAGCGATATCGACGGTGCTGTTCGTTCGAACGGAGGATATTTTCCTAACAGGGTGATGCGGTTTAATGGAACCTGTGGAAGAACGTTTCGAACCCACGTAGCGAAGTATAAAAACGAAAAGGTCAGGGAAACGATAGTATAAAAGTATTATATCACAGCGGTAAAAAGCCACGTCTTCATGACAATGTGTAAATGTTGGAATGTCGTATCGCGTAATCGTCTGTAAGTATTACGCATTCCACGGGTATATGTATATGGAAATGTGTTTGCACGGACGAAACAAAATATTTTATAATTAATATGGGATATTATAAGTGTTCCGCGGCAAATCCTTGGAACCAGCACGCGGAATCTATTACCCACCCAATAAAAAGTCGGCTAACAATCTGCAGAAAGAACAACCTTCGACATGCAGATGGTTAAGGCGTTTATGACGCGCTAGCAATAAAACTGTTTTTGAGGAAACCATTTTTGTCCATAATCCGTTAGGATATAACAAATTAAGCATCTACGGCTTCAACAGCCAATTGCATGCGTCATAAACGCGAACTTCCAAAGGGGCCCACAGCTGTGTCCCAGCAGGCGAGACCAGGTCAAGCTCTGGGACCCTGGCGGAAATTCCCATGCGTTGCCAGGTCATTCAAGACGGTCAGGGTGCACCCCCTCCTTCGGAAGGCGCGCTACGAGCGCAAAGAAGGATGGGTGTGTTCTCGTCTTAAAAAGCACGCTGATTGGCATTTAGTCCTCTTTTTAATATCCAATAAGCGTGCCCAAAGGTTACTTCCGAGTCGACGTGATGGGATGCACTCGACGAGGAAGTCAGTCGTGAATCAGGACTTCAAGAGTCGTACATTAGAACTCCTACAGTTACCAAGGACTCATACAGTCGCCACAGAATTCCGTCGGTCGTTATACAGAACTACGTCGGTTATCTTTCAGAACTTAGAGTCATGAGTTAAAGTTCAAACGGTCCATATTTAGAGTCCAACGCTCTCCGTTTAGAAACTGTATCCTCTCCCACTGCAAGACAACAGGTGACGACTTTGACTCAGAAGTTAGAGAAACAGTATAATCTCTTACCTGAAGACATACGGGAAACATTATCTTCCCCCAACATTATTTCACTAGATATTACACACTCAATAGATCCGTTTTATTATTACGTTTTCCTTTATTATCAGTCTATTTGTATTCAGTCAAAAATAAGATTCATTAATTAAATCAACAGTAAAATCAATTTATCACCCCTATCTCTGTAAAAGGTCGTAGGGTCATACGCGTGCAACGGTGTCGATAGAAATCGGAACGGAGATTTACAACCTCCGTATACTGGGCTCTCAACGCATCCTGTAGTATCATCGAAGCCGCGTATTGCGTAAAAACAATAAGTATGTAAATAAATAAATTATCGATATTTTTTAAAATTAAGTTTACACGAATCGTAGACCGGAGGGTGTCAAATATTTCATTTCATTTCTTATCTTTCATATGTAGTTTGATAATTTTATTATAATGTAACGTTATAATATCATTACACAATATTAGACTGGAATGCTATTAAACATTAAAAATTTGGATCCTTATCTTTTTGTTTAATATCACCTCTGGAAATGCACTCCTTGGAAATGTGTTGCTAAATGTGTTGAGTGAAATTAAATAACATCGCTCTCCGCCGTTCGGTATCGAACTGCCGATCTTCATGCGCGTCGCATGGGCCCTGCCTCGATGCAGGGGCGTAACATCGTTTATAGTGACCTACAATATGTATACATATAAATATACAGGGCCCGCAGAGAATGACATTACGCGTTTAATGGGGGGGGGGAGACTCCGAACAATTTTTTCCTTTACTAGAATGTTGGTTGAAGCGTCGTTTTTGAATTATTAACTAAAGACATTGGCCAATCAGAGCGATCGTGCTCGTGGCTCTCAACCGCGTTCGGTTGTGGTCGTGTAGAAACGCGTTGGTCCCCCCCCCCCCCACCCATTAAACGCGGAATGTCATAATCTGCCGGACCCTGTATATATCCGATGGAGTTGAATTTGTAGGGGAATTTACGTAGGCGTATGGTTTGGCTCGAGCCATCATGTTTTACGTTAGGGCGTGAGATAGTCGCGCCTATTTGGCGATGGTTCGTGTCTAATGTAGACCATCTCAAGGGCTGTACGTCACCGCTACGAAGGGACGATCGTCGCCAGGAGGAATGCATTCATTCGTATGTTGGTATTCTTCGAGAAATATTCGTACATTGGTAGTAGTGCATTGTAGAGCACTCGTTAATCGCCCTGACAAATTGTTTATTAAAGTATCCTTTTATATCGTTCATCGTTTAATCGTTTGTAATGGTTTCCTTCCAACAGCCTTTTGCTCCCATAGTTTTCAGAAGTGGGATAGTTCCCATAAATGCATATTCAATTATTTGTACTGTAATAATCTTGTTCAATACGTTGTGCAAAAGTTGTATGAACGCTTAATTGCCGAAAACTACTTACGATAATTTTCCACTTCAAGATAATATTGTGTCATTAATTGTTTGTTTAAATGGAGTTTACGGCAAATTAGTACATGGATGCTTGTTTCATTGATCATGGAATTACAAATGAAATCGATACTGCCGAGGCAGTGCTATTTAGCACATCCTCGAGGTTGTTACGAGCCGAGGGCTAAGGGGCACAGCTGCGCGAGCCGAGGATCGGTTGTTTAAGAGTTTGTTAGTTACGGACAGCCAGTGCGTATTTCGTTACTGGAAGCCGCGTAGATAGGAAGTGCGTGAACTTGCCGGTGCCTGTTTCATCACCGGGTGTCACAGGAAGGTAAAGGTAATCGTAGATAGTGTGTAGATAGAACTGAACGGCAGCTTTTACAGTAGGGCTGATCATATCTAGATATCAAGTATTGGTGAATTCATATACAGGGTGACCCAAGACTCAGGGAACATCGAGGTTTGACATATAGCTGGGGTGCATGTAAGCAACTTTTTCCTTGGTAATAATGTTATATACAGTTTCGTTTTTGAGTTATTAACGAAAAACACTGGCCAATGAGAGCGCCCGTCGGGCATTTCTCTTTATTCAAAACTGTACAGAATAAGTCCTTCTACTGGACTGTTGTCAGGACTGTTTCCTTAGGCGATCGATGCAAGAATGCCCGTTGCATCGTGATCGCCAAAGAGGACACGTTCCTTGGGTTTTTTCCCAGCGCCATGGCTTCAAGGGCCTCGGTCACGTATTCCCCTCGGCCTACGGTGTCCTGTCGGTACGCGCGCCATCGGGCCCTGCGTTGACGTACGCCAGATGCCCAGCTAAGGCGCTCGCAGCCGAAATCTCTTACACTTTAATATTATTTCATCGCGATAATTACATTTGTACAGACGACTGATCTCAATATACATATATATAATTTGTTCACCATTAAATCGAGTAGATTTGTTAATACTACCTTTACTTCGTAATTCTTTATATCAGTAGTAACGTTCCCGCAGATACAACTTAACCGCTCGCGTTGTATTGAATATTAATTTAGAGTTACGAGACAAACTAACATTTCCTGCGACTCCCTGATTTCCCATCAGGTTCGCCCGTACGTTTACAGTTCGTCTAGAGCTAAATGAAAAAAGTGGTGTGGGGATTTCTCACTCCACTAAACGAACTACAAAGCTCGACCGCTCGTCGAACCGAGCAGGGCAGTGCCATGCCAATTTGAAATGGGTGCACATATACAGTATATGATATACTGTTGATCAATGTGTAAATGGTTTGAGACAGTGTCAGTAGAACGGACCCCAATTTCTTGAAGTTCGGGGCTCGCTTTTGTCGGTGTCGCTAGGTGTAAAGGAAAAAACAAGGATAGAACGATGGCCGAGCCATCCGAGAAATTTAAATACCACCGTGTAGGTGTGATTACACAAATGTAAAACGATGCTACACTAAAAACGACACGTTAACTTTTTCATTTTTAGTGTTTTCGATTCCCAACTTTTTTAAACATATTGCTGAAATTCTTCCGATCAAAAGGAGACCAAACATGATATATTTCAGACCACATTGTACCTTTATTTTTATAGTAAGGCATTTATTACATATAATTAAAAAATAAAGTTTATTAATGTTCAATTTATTATGTTTCAAAACCATTAGTAAATATTCAGGAATGATACATATACATATATCTGTACAAATATGTAAAATATATATAAATTAACAACACATAATTATATCGGGGAGACCGATATGCTTTATAATTAAGTATTTTTGTTTCAATCGTCAGATATTTAAATAAATTTCCTCGTGATCACCCACAAAATAGATATCTCTAATTTTAAAAAAGAAACTGATGTTACAATACAAATACAGATGTCTGTCTTCTTTTTTTAATTAATTTGAACAGTGTACTAGGTGACAAGCATCCTTACTTGCCACGAAGTACGAAATTTGAGTCTAAATAGAACAAATAGTAACGGAAATAAAATTGTATATAGAAGTCTTTGCTATTCTAGTTTGTGGTTTTACACGGAATGAGCAGAACATTATCTCCATATTTGGAACATTAGAGTTTGTTAAAACATGAGCTCTATGAGCGTTATATTTCGAAAGTTGTTCCTATACTACAAACCAAGGATAATACTGCGCGAAGGATTAAAATTCTACAAATACTTAAAATATTGAATAAAATGTATAGCTATACTAGTAGTGCCTGAACTATTATGTAATTATTAATATTATGTAAGGCGCTAAGGCCCTGCCGATCGGCGGCATCAATCGGCCGCTCTTATTCCACTTTTTTCATTTAGCTCTGGACGCACTATACCAACCTCCGAACAGTTCCACGGCTTCGCGCCGGGTTCGTCTGTGAATAAGCCAGGCTCCTAGCAGCTCCCCGGTTTCGCATCGGGTTCGTCTACGAACTTCTTTCCTAGTGGCTCCCTGATTTCGCATCAGGTTCGTCCACGCTTGACTCGCATCGGGTTCGTTCGTGCACCTTACTAACAAATTCTCAACCGTATTCCTTGGGTAATATGAACCACGCCGGGCTAGACGTTGCCCACAGCCCTAGCTCGTAACAACACTAACGCGATCAAAATCTAATATTAATTCTTGTTCACTTTTGGTTCGTTTTAAGTGAAATTTTACCAAAGTGTTCGTTACAATCTCCTGATTAAAATGATACCAAACACGATACGGTTTGGACAATTTTTACTTATCACGGTATTAGTAACTTTATTCTCCTTTATTATTATTTTCAATAACAACTAGAACATGTGTATATTAGTTAACAGCAATAAAGTAATTAAAGAATGTTATATTTAGATACTGGGCAAATTTTGTTGTATCGAAGGTTATTCTCGTTCCTGTGACATTACATTCGGTGTTCATAAGAGTTTATAATTTTTACTGATAAGAAATGGTAAGAATTTATGTCTACTTTTTAGATAAAGAAACTACGCAGAGAAGAGAGCTGGGTCATTCATCGCATCAATAATAATAAGTAAATATATGTATAGTTCCAAAATATATGATTCTAGTTGTCAGCGGAATTGATAATAAAGGGGAATAGAATTACTAATACCACGATAAGGAAAAATTATCGAGATCATAGCGTTTGGTGTCATTTTAATCAGGAGATTGTAACGAACATTTTGGTAAAATTTCATTTGAAACGGACCGAAAATGAACAAGTTTTAATTTTTAATCTCGCTTGCATCAGTGTTGCCTCTCACCGACATTCGATCTGGGTTCAGACTACATGCTCGGCGCTCCATGCTTCGCTGGTTCCAGTGGGGACCACCCAAATAGTGGGGATAGAAATGAACACTAATCGTAGGCACAATTTTGAACACTACTCGAGATATTACTGTACTTAGAAAGTATGCAAGTACTTGTTGCGCGGCAAACCCGCGAAACCCACGCCAAAAATAAATAGCTAACCCCACAAAAAAGGCGGCTAGCAATTGGCACAAAGAACAATCTTCGACGTGCAGAGTGTTAGGGCGTTCATGACGCCCAAGTAATAGAACTATTTGTGATGAAGTCGTTTTATTCTATAATCCGTCGAGGTATACGAAATTACGCATATACCACCTCAACAGTTAATTGCATGCGTCATAAACGTCAGTTTAGAAAAGGGCCTCGCAGCTGGGACCCAGCGGGCACGACCAGATCAAGCTCTAGGACCCCGGTGGAAATTCCGTGGCGTTGCCAAATAATCTGCAACGTTTAAGGACGCACCCCCTCCCTTCAGGAAACGCGCTTCGGGCGCTAAGGAAGTGTGCGACCACACCTTGAAAACACGCTGATTGGAGATTGGTCATTTTTCCTAATGTCTAATCAGCGTGCCTAAAACACACTTCCGAGTCGATG
Source organism: Nomada goodeniana (assembly GCA_963969485.1). Classification (NCBI taxonomy): domain Eukaryota; kingdom Metazoa; phylum Arthropoda; class Insecta; order Hymenoptera; family Apidae; genus Nomada; species Nomada goodeniana. The sequence goes on from OZ018299.1 coordinate 9,098,841, forward strand.
TGCTGGAGTACATTCGGCGAGGAAGTTAGTCTAAGACAGTCTAGGACAGAGTCCAAGACAGGGTCTTACGCAGCACGCTGAAAAGGAGAAGCAGTCCTTTTCTCAAAAGTCTAAGTTAGTCTAAGACAGGATCTTATCCAAGATACGGGAAACATTATCTTCCCAAAAATCTGTTCACTGTACAGTATACTACACACTACTGTTCGATCCGGTTTACTGTTACATTGTTTATCATTAGGTCCTCAATATTTTTTAAACAGTGAGAACTCGTTATTCAAACGAATATTTATTCAATTTACCACTCATATCTCCTTAACCGGTCGTAGGGTCATACGTGCGCATCGGTGTCGATAGAAATCGAAACGGAGATTTACGACCTCCGTATACTAAGGCTCTCATTGCATCCGATAGTAGCGCCGAAGCCGCGTATTACGTCAAAACATTACTTTAATCCACAACCCAAAGGGCTTTGACCTCTTATTGATCTTCTGAAGTTGCAATGAAATTCTTCTATGCAACAATACAAATTCATTTCTAACCTCCCCCAACAAAGTAAACAAATGCGTTTCCAATAGTAACTCATGATGTTCAGACATTTCCAGAATCCTCGATAGACCTACACTGATAATCAATTAAAAACCCTCCTTTGTTTTTTGCTAGTTCCATAGAAATTAAATAACAGAGAACCATTAATATCCGTTAGTGGATTATAATATCTGTTTTAATATCTGCAAAAAGTCGCGAATTTATTGACACTCTATCACAACTAACTTTCACTTCGGCGAAGGGGAGGAGATAGAATTTGCGTGCACGCAACTCAAATTTTGACACACGGTGCGTGAATATGGAGTAACCGCGAATCGATGCGGTATCACATTGCGGGAAATATATACACCTACTAAATCGCACATTTATGCATAGAAACGTGCGATCAGCAGCAGACATGATTAATAAGAGATACAAAGCGAAATGTCCTTGGTCCCCACTATCTAATCGGTGATTTGCGGCTGATACGCGACGCAAAGCCGAAAGCATGCCCTTGGGGCGATATACATATGCAATTCGTTCGCATGAACTGAGGTGACGATTCGATGGATGAGATACAAATAATTTCGTGTTGACGACAATTATTTATAACAATAGAAGGGAAGGTAATTATGCAATTACACAAAAGCAGTAAATACCGTGTGATTGCAACGATGAGTAAAATATATATAACGACCAACTGTGTTAGAAAAGCTTAGAAAAAGGAAAAATTTATGGTGTTATATCGAATACGCTTTGAAATAGCTCATAATAAAATGGCTCACTTGTAATGCGGTTTCGCCATTGAAAATTTTTATTTTATAAGATAGCATTACTTAAGTGTATTATATTAAAATCATGATTATTTTGAAATCTGTCCAAAATAAATTATATTGGCGTCGGAATAATTTTACATAATTTCAAATACTTCTATACATACTTATGTATTTATTTAGTTATACAGGGTGGTTTCGGAGATTTTTTGGTCAGCTGTGTTTTTTTAAATAGAATAGTATATTTTTTCTGCCAAAACATGGCAGAACTACCGAGTAATTTCATATTACTCCTTGAATATTGTCTTCGGGTAATATCAAGGTAGAGTATTCAACCTTATCACAAATTTCCGCAGGACAGCGAGATGTTTAAGTGGCAATGTTTATTAACACGAAATCATCTATCATGATCTGCAATCTCGTATCATGTTCGTAATTCAGTATTGAAGTTATGCTCGGTGTTTGTGCGTAATTATCAGTTTTCGTCACGTTACATTTAATAACATTAAAACTTCCGGTTCGTCGAAGCAGATCACCCTCTCAAATATCCATCGGAATGGCTGATTTCGTTCAGCATACATTTCGGCATACATAGCTAATTAGGCATACTTAGCTCTTGTTGCATTTTTACGACACTCATCGTTAACTAAAAGCATATCAACTTTTTCGCTACTAGAAAATTTCATTTTTGCGTTTACCTTCCTGACAATTACGCACAAACATCGAGGGTAACTTCATTACTGAATTACGAACATGATACGAGATTGCGGATCATGATAGATGTTTTCGTGTTAGGCCTTATGAAGGTCAATACCTTTTTACTCGACATTCGACACTATCCCATAGTTTGGTAGAGAAGACTCCATTTAAAAAATTTGTGTTTTCATTTCTATTTTACTCTATCCTCATTTACGCAGTCTTGTGATTTATTATATTTAAAATATGATTTCCAACACAAAGCAAAAGTGTGTCTGCAATTTTCTCCAGCGTGATGTTTTACAATTGTTTATTGAGATATTTTAGTCGGAATTATCATTTCCGGTTTTTGTATATATGTATAATATTTTCTATATTACAACTTTCGTTGCACCGTGTTTCCTTTCAATGTACAAATTGTGGTACCAACAAAAATATTACAATAATTAAATGTCTATGTTACTCCTATTCTCACCGTCGCTTTTACGCAATACACTTCTCACTCCTAGTTTTCCAATATTTCTATTATCACGTACACTTATAAATAAGACCAAGATCCAATTCAGCAGGAAACCCATGAATTGCCAGAACACTTTCTACCAGTGAATTGGTCAGATCAGAAACAGCGCAGCCTCGTCTCAGTATCTTTTCGAAAAATAAGGAAGAATTGTCTCCTTCCTGAACTTAATGAAAATAACATCTTTATGAAAACATTCTCCTACGTTATTTAAAAACGAACAGTATGTAAGAGTACTATTTCTCTTTATTACAAAACAATACAATATAATACGTTCTAGAAGGTAGCTGCGCGTAACGCGCTCTAAGACGCTTAAACCAGCTATTCTTGATTAACCGTTCCGCTAAACTATTGTCAGGACTGTTCCGAACGGCGATCGATGCAAGAATGCCCTGCTGCATCGTGATCGCCAAAAAGGGCGCGTTGTCTGTGTTTTTCCCGGCGCCATGGCTTCAAGGGCCTCGGTCATGTATTTCCCTTCGGCCCACGGTGTCCTGTGGATACATGCGCTATCTGGCCCCGCGCTAACGTACACCAGATGCCCAGCTAGGGCGCTCGCAACCGAAATCTCTTACAAGTACGATCCAGGAAAGAAATTGCCTCATCCGATTCCCGACCTCTCCGACCGAATTCTGTAAAGCCTCTTTCTTCGCAGACAAAGAATATCCCTGATCCTTCGCAAAATGTCGTCAATCCACTAATGTACACGTACATTTCGACTGCACAATAAATCCCCAATTACCACATATCTTCAGTCAAACCTCGAGGGAATTAAGCATACGACTATTACATGGACTGACCCTTGTACTCTGTCAGCCGCGCGAGATTAACTTATGGCAATCGTAGATTACCATACCTTGTCTCGCCGACACCCCCCCCCCCCCCGTACGAACTAAACGATACACCAAAGTGGAAGAGGCTACATTGGGCCGTACCTCGCATCAGACAATTCATATGTGTACGGCGATTCGTCGGAAAAATCGACGGACAAGGGGTGCGTAGTAACCGACGCGGCTGGGGGGGGGGGTGTTCTACGAGGGGTCTACGTCAAGCAGGTCGTCTCCTTCATTTTGATACTCGCACGACGTTACGGGTCCACCGGGAATATACCGACGGATTATGAAATGTGGCGCGCAGTCCCTGGGGAAAATAAGTTTTCGAGCCGCTGGAATACATCAGGCAACACGTGTCCCGCAAAAAGCCGAGTTTCGCGGGCTCGACAATAAGTTCATGGAAATATAGTGCGCCGTCGGGAGTCGGTCGGCGGTATTAAAACTTTTTCATCAGTTAACGTATGGAGTCCGACGTAATTCCGGCTGGCATCCAGGCGTATTGTTCGAACGGTATTAGTATTTATGCCGACGCCACGGTTAAGGCGTATTATGTAGCGCCGTTATGGCCTTCTGGAACGGTGTCGTAAATCGCGGACAATTTTCTCCAATGTGCTCGTCAGTTGCTCGACGGCCGCGTCGTACGCCTCCTGTTATATTTCCTTTACTGGTCCTTTGTTTCGAAACTCTTCCAGCCGAAGGTCGTTGATAGAAATAATCTCCTCGTCGGAATAATCCATATTAACGGGAACTTGTCGCAATGAAATGCAGGAGTCTTCGAATAAGTGATTGCGACGGCGGTTTCGCTTCTACCTACTTATCCGCCGCGAAGTAACGCTTTTTTTTGTTTGTTCCTGTTTCCTCTTGCTGCCTCCGATGCCATGCCACAAATAGACTCAATGTATTGTATGGAAGGGAACTGAGAGTGAGAAATATCGAATGTACCCGCATTGTCAATGTGTATGTCGGTCAAAACGATTACTTGAGATACCCAGCATGCATCGATGATGTGAGGAACATTATTTTTTATATTGTTATAGTAACAGATGCTGAGATTTTCTTAACTATAATGGTGCAGTTATGTTTATATTTCGGCCACGTTTGGTCGCATGCAAATTCTAAACCTCTTCTTTTTCGTCTTTACGCCCGCTTTAAATAATGCGATGTTTTATCTGTACAAAAAGTGGTTCATATTTGGCCTCATCATAGTTGAGAGAGGCTCAGCCATAGCTCAGCCATAGCGTATACAATACTTTTCGTATTATATTAAATTTTATCAAATTGTAATTCGTATGTTATTTGCATCGTGAATCGATGCGAAATAGTTTTTGCTACTTTACAATTTCAGATATGTTCCAGTTGCTTCCAGGAGATCCGCTCTCAGTAGTATGAGGTCAAAGTTATCGAACGCGCTGGACTTTGCGTCAGCTTGTTAAACTTTGCGTGATAATTCTTAAACTCGATATTATTCCACTCATGTTAAAATTTGGTTTTTGTTTTAATCAAGATTATCACTTATATGTTGTAAAATTGCAATTCTGTAGATTTTGGCTACACTTTTATCCTTTTCATAGAATGTTTCTGTACTTCCAATTAGATCACGACAGGATTGACGAAGGAATGATTGGAAGTGGAACTCCGGAGAACAGATGTTTTCCTTTATTTGGCAATAGCAATACTCGGCTTGCACCTCTAATATAGGCTCGGCTATACTCAGTGTTCCGTCCTTAGACGGAACTTGTATTTATGTCAAGGTGCCAGGATTCTGGAGTATGGCGAGACTTTTCATAGTCGAGGCGCCAGTTTTCCGGGCGTACAAAGCGAAGTTAAGGGCCTCTTTGTACTCATTGTCAGGCGATAAGGGCCTGTGAGGCCCGATGACAGAATTAGTCGTAGGGTTTCCCACGACGAGTTTTTCCCTTTCCCTAATTATTAGGGGAAAGTCTTATTTGGCACCCTTGGTGGGAGCTATGCGGGATTGAACCAATAAATTATCTGTATTTTAAAAAACATATTAAACTCCACGCAGTCGGAGTCCAGCTTGAAGAGCACGATGGGCCTTTAGTTTAGATTACCACTAACCAGCGTAAGAAACAGTTGTACCTAGCCATAACACCGTTGTCTATCTAATAACCGAGCTGTAGTTCTCAATAAAGTATATCACATTGATTAGGAGCTATTGTGGTTACAGTTCTTCAAAGGCTCTCTAATCGCCTAAAAGTTCTCGCCGCCATTAATTTGCCGTCGGGAAGCGCAGTCTAGGCAACTTACAATTGTTAGACGCGCGCCGTCTTTACGGTTCCAAAAAAGTGACGTACGGTCGAAACACTCAGAGGTATATTGGCTGATCGGTGGTGGAAGCAGTTCTAAATTTTGGATTCACGTAAAGTAGTAGAAAAGTTCGGAAGTAGGTGCGGTCTTAGTAAAATGTATATTATTGGCTATCGGGTGTGACGGAAAAGGCGATGGAGGTGGAGGAAAATGCGTTAAAGTAGTGCTTATAAATTATCGCAGCTTAGCGGAATGCAATGACTGCCGAAAATGTGTTTGTCAGCTGTGCTTCTCTTAGTTGTCTTAATCTTCGAAATTACTTTATATTTGTAATTTCTAGACGCGGCAGACGTGCGTCGTTTATGACTCGCACCGCCAGACCGTCAGCTCGCTATATTCAACTAACTAACTTGTTATTATGATTATTATTATTATTACAGTAGAACCTCCTGTATCGGAACTGTTAGGGAGACATAAGCGTTCGGATAACGGTGTTTTCGGATAACAGAACAATCGCGTCCCTCATATTAAATTTCATTTACTTATGAAAATCAAGGGTGCCTAAAATTTCTTTGTCTCTTTGTGGTCGAAACCATTGCATTACAATATCGTCTACACTTTGATTCTTTGGATTCGTTAAGCTGTTTTTACTACGAGTAGTACTAGCATCTGAGAGATTTACGCACTGCATATAATTTTCAATATTAAGTTTTTGTTTCCCAATGTCTGTGATTGTAGACTTTCCGATACCATGTATTCTTGTCAATTTTGTTGCACTTTCACGACTTTCGGGCTTTTAAATTATTTCATGTTTTGTTTCAATATTTAGAACCACACGTTTCCGCTTCGTAGCCATTGTGATATTGTACATTGCACACACTGAGCCTCGTACTAAATTCTGATAACCAAAATTCGTTCGACCGAATAATTTGCAATTATTCCATTGTATGCAAACATTGTTACGAAACGTGGTTCGGAAAATAGAACGTTTCGATATTAGGGGGCTCGGATAGGAGAGGTTCTACTGTATTTATCATTATTATTGGAATGTAGCAGATTCCTAATGTATTATACCTACTACGAAGAACTGTATTAAAAAGAATATAAAAATTACCCGCTTGATATTTTACTTTATCAATTTCTCTTCATTTTTATCCATTACATTAATAAGTATGATAAAATAGAAAATTATGCCAAGCATGATAATATCGTATGCATGAATTGCCAATATAATAATGTGATATGATTTTCACAACGATTTCTTGTACTTTCTCCAACCTAAATAAATAGCACTGGGCAACTGACTGATGTAAATGTGTCTAGTCCATAGCGCATTATTACAGTCTTTGTTTGTTTCTATAACCTTGTTGCGTAGCAGTTCGAGTACGAGTGTATCCAGACTCGTTACGACCACGCTTAGTGTTATTAATTATGTGATGTAGGTGCGAATAATTTCAAGTATGACAAGTAGTTGTAAGTTACTATATACACCTTGAAATATGTACGTTTATTGTAATTGTTACACTGTTTGATTCTTAGTTATAGTTGCGTTCTTAACTTGTTCTCGTTTCTTAGTGTTATTTGTTCGTTCTCCTCGCGTTGTTAGTGAATCTCTGTGAGCGTTATTAATGTGTTCTGTTTGAGTTAATAGAAAATTCTCCTATTAGCTTGTACTGATCGCGTTGTTATTGAGAATCTCTTGTACTGTTCGCGTTGTAGTGTGAAACTGTGCTCCTTGCGTTGTTAATGAGAAACTCTTGTACTGATCGCGTTGTAGTGAGAAAACTGTTCTCCTCGCGTTGTTAATGAGAAACTGTCCTAGTTAATAATGTGTTCTAAAAATGTAACCTCGGTTTCTTGGTATATGCAAACTATTGGTGGATGAATTGGTGGACGTGGGAGGAAAGGGTATTGATGGTTGATTATGATTGGATTTGGAGATGCCTTGAAAGGTGGTGGGGAGGTTAAGGGAAAGGAGTGGGACTGGGGGTGAATTCTCTTGTTACTGTACCAAGGTCCGAGTTTTTCCTATTTTGCGCTGACTGTTTTTATGCACCGTTAGAAAATAGCCTGGTCGCGCCACACGTGCGTACCGGCTGCCGCACGGTCTACCTGTATGGGTCGCGATACCTGGCTATGGAAAAATTGGTGCTGAGTGTGACCATTTTGAATGGTCGCGAGTCAACAAACCTTATGGAAATGGAATATAAAAGTAATGTTCATTCAACCCATTTCCACTCTATGCTTGCCAGTTTTGACTTATTCCTTTAGCACTTCCAGTATTCGTATAATTTCTTTCCTCATCCATTATATTATTATTTTATTCCTTATTTGCATATTTTTTGTCATACCACCTAGTAACGGTACGTTAGAAACGATATTCCTTCGTTTCTAGAATAGAGGGGAAGAGCAAGTACCCTTTGAACTGTTGAACAGTTATTTCATGTTGAGCAATTATTTAATTCATTGCACAACGTTTCCTTACACTCCTCCCAGTTTCAATTCCAAACTTACTTAATACTGCTTTGGACTGACTACCTTTACTCTTTATTCGTATTTCTCCCTCTATACAACCGCCCTTCCGTTTACCCGCATTTCTTTCATTAAACGATGCGACGAAGCATAAGATCATGCAATTTATGCAATCTGACAAGCGAAGTACTACTATAAGTAGCATTAAACGCTTCTACTTAATTACTACAGCCTGGAAGAAAGTCATAACTTGTAGACAGCTTCCTTTAGCTGCAGGTTACTTCATACTGCGTGTGACTGTTTGTATACTCACTCTTTCCCATCTTCAAACTTTGTCAACAAATAATAATATATATTCATTGTATTCTTCCTTCTATTGTTACGAAATCTTTTAAACAATATTATTTTTCTATCTAATATAATTCCAAAGATCTATGTGTAAAACACAACCCTTGCGAAAACGTCCCTTATATTTTGTTTGATTTATAATCTCTATTAGAGCAATAGTGATACATTTGCTTTATTCTTAGGCACGTCTGTCTTCGACCACGGGTCAATTCGCTCTGTTGCACCACGCGGTGGACCCGATCATGGTCGAGACGAAAAAAGACGATCGCGGTCCCGTCGCTAACGGCGCGCATATTTCGAATCTTCACATATTTCATCACAATACACGTTACATATGAGGAATGGAACGGTGTGTAGTAGTAGTAGTAGTAGTAGTAGTAGTAGTAGTAGTAGTAGTAGTAGTAGTAGTAGTAGTAGTAGTAGTAGTAGTAGTAGTAGTAGTACGAATACTTATCTGTCTGACTGCACATATGTACATATATCTCTATAATATATGTCGCGTCGCAATAATGCACCCCGCAGAGGAGGCTAGAACCCATGGGCAAAGGTTTACGGCACGATCGCAAGTTAAAGCTATTTTTGAGAATAAGGAATTTTTATATTGATTGCCTTTACAACTCTAGAGTAGGTCCTGCCTCAATAGCTTAAAGACATGCCGTAAACCGAAGAGTTTCCGAAGGCACATCTGGATGTAACGGTTCGACAGCCGAAACATCAGCCGACGGAAATACCCATGACGGTCAATCTCGTCGCCAAGGCAAGCAGGTAACCTCCCTCCCTTCCAAAAGACAGCACGCTAAGGGCGTATTTGGAAGGGCGGTGATTATTCTTACTAACCACGCTGATTGGCATTTGCAATAATCGAATGTCAACCAATCAGGGGGATAATTGCCAAAACCGAGGTTTCCTGTAAGCTGCACCGTCAAACAAAACCAGAAGTAATAGAGAAGTCAAAATAACATCAAGTCAGGAACTACCAAGAACCTGACCAGTACTTCAACTCTCGTGTCGAACGGAACTTATCCGGTCAATATATATACACATACAATCTTTTACTCTACGACCACGTTGAATCCTTTTGTACAGTTTGTTAAGTTTACAAATACATACATTTATTTGCATCTACGAACTGTACCTGTCGTTGTGTTTTTATTCGGGAATCAGTGCAACCATTGACCTCCCATCTCGAGTTAAACTAAACGCGAGGAAAATACAATATACAAGCAGAAAAAGCAACATACATTCACACAACCATTACCAATTCATTCACCAAGGTGACTATACTTCCCATTTTTGCTTCTCTCTTCCTGTTTACCATCTTTCCAAATTAATGTGCTCTGAACCTGTTCCCTTATTCTGTGCTCGCATCGTGTAGCCATCTCTCGTAATTCGATTTATCGTCGACGCCAGGAACCCGACGGAAGAATCGGCGGGGAAACAGAAAACAGCGGCCTATAATTTATGGCAGTCATCCTGGATATTATTCTTGCGTAACACTGTACAGTTATGCTTCGTAGTTACAGCATGGGGTGGGGTTATAAGTTTCAGACAATTTTCTCCTATTCGGCGACCACTCCCCTTACTTCGTATTATTCCCTCTCGTATTTTTATTTCGCTCCTCTCTCTTTACTGCCGTGCTCATTTCTCTATGTGTCTCACAGTCCCAATGTTCATCTTCCTCGCCAGCCTCCTTTTGACCCTGTCGACTCCCCCTGCGTCGCGATGAAGGAGAATTGGTCGCAAGCTCGGGGAAAATTGTCTGCAACTTATGACAACTTCCTTGGGGTATCGTAACTGCACGAATTGTAAACGAGCACGGGAATAACTTTCGAGTTCGAGTGAAATCGCTTTGTTAGAAGTTAAGGTCTATCTAATTTATTGTTAGTGTGGAGTTTAGTCGGGGTTGCTTAAATCTGTGAATTGTAGCCGAAGCGATTTGTAAACTGTTTGCATGTAGTTGTTGTAGTAATACCTGACATCTATGCCGAGTCAATGTAGAGAAATATTGATATTGGAGTATTTCAATGAATCTCGCTATTTCTCAGTACTTAGGAAATTGAATTGTTAATCTGCACGAGCAATTGCTGCGAAACGTATATATAAACGGGACTAATCATTTTATTCGGAGTTCCATTACAGAATTTAATTAATGCACCAGCTACCAGACTGTCGTCTGCCACTAATATACGAGTTTATAACACAAAGAGCGGCATTGTATAGCTTGTAAATCGTATATCTTATTAGGTATATTTATAAATATTTTTAGTACCACTGGCATGTACGAAGCGATATAATTTTATTACTGATGATACTATTAATAATAATTTTGTTACGCTTATAGAATTTTTCACGCACTGTGCGCCATTTATTTTTTAACTCTTTAAAATATTCATTGACGTAAATACGAGAAATGTTCATTTCGTGTAGTTTAATATTTGAAGAGATATTGAATTTCAGGATATTGTATTTCTTTTAATAGCATTTAAAGTTCCGGACTGAAGTACCAACATATTTAATTCGATGGGCAAAGCATATCTGAAAACATTTGCTTTGCGCAAATTTATTTCTTTATAACTTTGTCATAGCCAGAAGGCAACTATTGTTATTGCCGGATCAGCTTATGAAAATTATGCAAATGAAATTGACCTGACGTTTATATATATTGTAAACAGTTGTAAAATCAGACTGCTGAGCTCACGCAGATGGAACTAAATCTCTAGCAGCAAACGCGCGCATTAAATTTCTCGCATAAAACAGAGGAAGCAAGTTTTTCATGTTGGAATTAGTTTTTGTTTCAAAACGCGCGTAATACCAGAACTTACAGCAGGAACATTCGCTCGGACGTTGAACAAAGTTCCTTGCCAAAAGTGAAACTACTATTAGCAACGCGGAACCCGAAACTTTTACTACTGGGATCGCATCACGAATACAAAAATAAATGCATATTAAACTATTAGTGAAATTCGTTTTATGTTTCCATCCGCAATCAATGCAATGCTAAATTGAAATAGAAGGTTGTGAAAGAGGACATACCCATTGATGTTGAAGGGATTTCAAGTTTGTAGCCTTATGATACAATATTAAGTTATAGATTCAGTCGATTAAATTTATTGTGCAAGGAGACGATCGTCGTATACAGTAATACGAGAACGTCGGTCAAGTACCCCAGCACGATACGGAACTTGCTTATGCGTGCGGTGATCAGGGCACATGGTCCTGCGAGAGGTCGCCATCCCGTTATTATGCGTCAGATGCAACTCACTATTTATGTTTTGCTATGATATAGACGAATGAGTAAGGGGATTGACTGACCACATGACCCAGCAAGCGGTCATACTGCTTCTCCTTCGTCCAGGTCCAAGGATCAAAGAGTTGCGATACCGACGCTCCCAAAATGTAAGAGAACACCCTATATATATATATAGGAAACCGAAAGCTAGGGAACCCGTTATCTAAGAACCGCGACGCTGTTCGCTTTTAGTTGCCATTTTAAGTTCCTAATTAATATAATAAAATTGCACAACCTTTGTAATTCTAAATCTGTAGAATCTTATTCGACTTGTAATTATGTAATGCTTTGAAAGTATTTTGCAAATATAGGTTGTTTCGCCGCGCACCCGCGACGTAACTGTGGACAGGACCGATCACGTAAAACGAAGGTCATAAATCTTCGTTCCGACTAGGGTCGCGTCGCTTGGTGCGTTAGGCTTTCCTATTTTGCCTTCTAATAGGATTAATTATTGATGTAGTGGATGAATCTCAGTGATGTTAACGATGTTCTGTTAACGGTTTGTATTTATTTAAGAAAACAACACTTAAAGTAGAACAATGATTGAATAGACTAGGCGAGTGAATGTTCGACGAGTATTTGGTGACGAAGTATCGGGTGGAATCGCGATGTTCACACCTCTCGTGAGGACGGATACTTCGGAGTCAGTTAGCAAATGTCCGTGTAAAAGACTTTGTTAGGGCAAAGCGCTGGTGGAGACTGTTTAGGAGACTGTCGCGTCGACTTGGAAGTGCTTTTTATGTATGCTGATTGGATTTTAGGAAAACCAACCAATGTCCATTCAGCATGTTTCGAAGGTGTTGACGCCCCCTTCCTTAGCGCCCGAAGCGCCTTTGCTAAAAGAGGGTGTGTCTTCTTACGCTGCAGCGGAATTTTCATCAGGGTCCTAGAGCTTGACCTGGCCGCGTCATCTGGAGCCCAGCTGCGAGGCCCTTTAGGAAAATGACGTTTACGACCCATGCAATGAACTGCTGAGGTCGTGTATGCCTAATTTTTGCACCTTGGCGGATTAGAGTGTAAAAAACGACTTCCTCAAAATCAGTTATATTACTTGCGCGTCATAAACGCCCTAGCCATCTGCACGTTGAAGGTTATTCCTTGTGCAAATGTCCAGACGCTTTTTTATGGGGGGACCGATTTTGAAAGATATGTTGGTTCCGCGGGTGTGCCGCGGAACATAGGTATTTGGATATTCGATATAGGTGTCCAATAAGCAAAACTTACGCAATTTCGTTTCTATTATGGAAACGAAATTTTCTGTTGAAATTGATATATTCATGCAGCGGTATTTCTTTTCAATACTTTTTTTTTCAGTTCCACAGTTACGAGAACCAATAGTCGTTTATTTTCCATAAAATGCGCAAGCTTCAACTTCCTTTTATTACGCTTCGGTGACTTAAAAAAAAAGGAAACGTTGACACAAATGTACGATCGATCTAGCAACTCCGAATTTAATTTACGTCGGAGGTGTTTAACTTTTTCCTAACTTTTCAGCAAACAGTTAGCACTAGTTTGAAATAAGTACAATTTCAGAGCGAATTAAGTCGACCCCGTTACAATTTCATAACAAGCAAATTCAACTTAGGAACAAGTACATCTTCCGAATAAGTCAAGTGGGCGAGTCAGTGGAGCAACAAATTGTTGGAATGAGATTTCCTTAAATTTGAATTCCTCTTGCATCTTATCGTAGTTCAAGTTCTATTAATTGGAACGTAGAATTAAGGCGACTGTAAGGGGGAAGGAAACTTTGCTCTGCAAAGCTATCAATGATTCAAACTACAGTTACTCGTATTCTATGTCTTACGGTCTTAGAGCATTATTTTTATGTTATTTATTTTATTTACTTTTATTGCACATTTTCCAAAGCCGTGTCAAAATGTACAAAAAATATATTTCAGTGGAATATCTCTGCATTCAAATTTCTTTATTAATATGCTTTCATAATTGAATTACTTACAGAATTGCACGCTTATGTCTAAGAAATATTTAATAATTCTGGTGACCATCTGCTCAGTTCGTATAAATCTCCCCGCAACGTCAATTAATCACCGTAATTGGGGTAAAAAAATTCACCGGTAAAAATGATACCGCCGGATAATTGAGACCAAGGGGAAAAAAAGCTGAAAACCATATATACTAGAACCATACTTTACGTATACAGTCGTTCCTCGTTCTATTACACCTTCGCAGTCACGACAATTTTTCCCCGTGATAAGCTTCTGGAGTTTTTCAAAGGAAATGCCTGAGGATTGCTCGCAATTTTTATTTGTCAATGGGGAAGCCGGATACAATTGAACCTGGTATCTCGCAATACGTCATCGCAATATACTACGTATACCCTTAATAAATCGAATAATGAAGATCTGGGATAATAGGAAATCGGATAATCGAGAAACCATAAAATGGAATCCCCTGCGTCGTAAATAGGAGACGAGTCGTTCTTAATTCCTGATCTCGCCGAACGATACATCACATTCCAACCCCCGTCGATATGAAAAATACACACACTGGAAAACCGCCGAAATTTGTGTAACGTTTATCACGTGGCTGTTAAGTGGCATTAATTTCTGCGGCAATTGTGGTGCACAGGAAAAAAAAAACCGTAACATGCAGCGGGGACGCAGGCGTAAAATTTTGTATAACGCAAATTATTGCACAGTACGAAATTAAAATTCGAATTCAATTGTGAGCGGTAGAACTGAAAATTTGCGATTACATTCGGAATCGACCCGCAATTTGCCGCGCTGGATTCTCATTCGAATACGATTCAGATTAAAAAGGAATATTTGCATCTCCGGCTGCTAGCGTAAAAATTCCTCTTAATCGGTTTACGAGTGATGTCGACGAGAGAACGCAGCTATTTGGAACGTGAATTTTTATGGTAATGGAAACGAATAAATCGTATTTCACGCCGACGCACGGCGGGACAGAATAATAATTTCGGAATACGAATGTCAAGAAACCAAACATGGAGTAGGCCCTCGATGCTATTTCGAATATCAACATACATGACAGTAGGAGGTAGAAGCTACATTTTTACTTCTCAAATCGATTGTTTTTAAAGGTGGCCTAGGATGCGCGCGTTAAAATTAAAGGTAGCATACAGCTATGCAATTGAAACTGCGAAAACTATATGCCAATTCCTGTTCATGGTGTTATATGCACTCCAGTATTCATCGAATTGTAATTCACGGATCTGACATTGTAAAGGTTGTTACTTGGCCTATGGGAACGTTGTCTGTAGCAGCACTCGAAGCAAGGGATAAAGTTTTGAGAAAATTGGGGCAGTATAACACAAAGAAGTGCTCTCTGGCAGCTGGTGTTACAGATTTATTTCATAGTTTCTTATTTACATTGGATCCATTCATTTCCATGATATCTTGTAAGAAGAAATAAGAACTCTTCACTTACATTCAAATTATGAAAACTCTAGTAGATTTTGACTTTATATATTATTAACATTTTTCGTAATAAGTATGCTTTCAAGATGAAAATCTTATTTTGTTTCTATATATATTAGCAGTGCTTTTATTGTAAGTTTGAGTTCTGTCAAATATATTTTTTCTTACATTAAAAAGTTTTATAAGAATTCGGGCTTCTTGCAATGGGAAATTGACACTACAAATCTAATTCAAAATGCGTACCTTTCTCTGTATCATAAGTCTCCTTTCTTCCAAAGGGAACTATTTTAATAATCTTAAGGAACTTTATTAGACCCAAAATTTTTGTATCGTTGACATTGTACTTGAGGTGTGCATTTGCACTTATTTACTGTGTATAGAAGATCATATAATAGTAGTAAATAGGTTAATTCTTTGCCCTTCAGCCTCAAAATAGGGATACATATTCTGTTACATAATCTTGTTACATAACCTGTGTGTGACAGCTTTCTTCTGCGAATTCTTTTCTTCTTCTTTTTTCAGCAAAATCTCTCCCTCACCCTCTCCCTCTTCCTCTTTCCATGTCTATTTCCTGTGTATATCAATCAATATTTGTCTATAGTATGCGTCTCTAATTTCCTCCCATTTCGACTCTTTCTCTTCTTGCTTCGCGTCTATTTTCCTCCAGCATTCTAGAACTATTTTATTGTTCTTCAATAGCTTTGAAACCTATCTTTACTTTGTCCGTTATTGTTTTCTCCTAAATTAGATATGCTGGTGTGTTGAAGTCCAGACCTAAGGTCCACCTTATGTATTTCTCCTGTATTTTCTCTACTTGTACGGCTTCCATCCATCCCCAGGTTTCTGCCGCGTACAGCAGGACACTTTTCACTATGCTTCTGAATATTCTCATTCTTCTCTCAAAATTGTTCTTGAACATTCTTTGTCTTATTCCCCATATCTGCGCCATTTATACTCTTGCTTTCTTGGTGACTTCCCTTATATGCATCTCTCCACCCACGTTTTTCTGGAAATTATACCCCAATTATTTGAATTCCTTTACATCTTCGAGACTATTCTCCTCCCAGCTCCGTTCTTCTCTCTTTTTCTTCCCTCTTCGTTTATGGAAAATCAACAGCCGATTGCTCTACGTTCGGTTGCAACCCTTGCCGTTCAAGGTATTTTCCGAATCGTCTTATCCTGTCCTTAAGATCCTTTGGCTCATTGCCTAGTAACACTATATCGTCCGCGTATGCTAGAGTCCAGATTTTTTCTCTTCCTACTCTATAACTCCTTCTGCTTGGTTTTTTCTCATGGTTTCCTCTAGGCCAGCAACATATATTGCAAGTAACGTTCAACTCAGTAGGCATCCTTGACTTACCCCTTTTGTTTTGACGTAATACGCGGCTTCGATGCTGCTATCGTATGCAATTACGAAGATGTAAATCTCCGTTTCGATTTCCATCGACAACGTTGCACGGGTATGACCCTACGATCGTTTAAGGAGATAGGGGTGGTAAATTGATTGAACGCTCGTTTAACGTAACGAATTCTAACGGTTTAATAAATATTGGAGAAATAATGATAAAAAATGCAACAATAGACGGATCAACCTGTAGTGTGTGTAGGAGCTTCGTGTATGGTGATGGAAGAAGGAAACGACGGAAAAAGAAATGAAGGAAGAAGGTTGAGTTTCGTTCACAGCTTGCTAGTGGATTCGGCAGTAAGGCATGCTACCAAGCTCTGACTTAGACACAGGGATAGTACTAGAGAATGGTCAATGGTTATATATATATATTCGCGGGGACTTATTCAACCACCTTCGGGAGCCGGATCATCGCGCTCGCCCCCTAACGGTGTATGTAGGAAATGCGCTCACAGTGTGTAATGTGCTATAAAGTGAACAAAATTTGAGGGAAGATGATGTTTCCCTTCTGTCGTGAACAAGAAGAGGATAGTGCTTCTCCTTTTCAGCGTGCTGGATAGGACCCTGTCTTGGACTCTGTCCTTAGACTGACATTCTCGTCGAATGTACTCCAGCACATCGACTCGGAAGTGTGTTTTAGGCACGCTGATTGGACATTAGGAAAAATGACCAATCTCCAATCAGCGTGTTTTCAAGGTGTGGTCGCACTCTTTCTTAGCGCCCGAAGCGCGTTTCCTGAAGGGAGGGGGTGCGTCCTTAAACGTTGCAGATTATTTGGCAACGCCACGGAATTTCCACCGGGGTCCTAGAGCTTGACCTGGTCGGGCCTGCTGAGTCCTACCTGCGAGTTCCTTGTGAAACCTCACGTTTATGACGCATGCCATTAACTGTTGAGGTCGTATATGCGTAATTTCGTATACTTCGACGGATTATAGGATAAAAGGACTTCCTCAAAGACAGTTCTAAACGCACTAACAATCTGCACCTCGAAGGTTGTTCTTTGTACCGATTGCTAGCCGTATTTTCATGGGGGTAGCTATTTATTTTCGCATGGGTTTCGCGGGTTTGCCGCGTAACACCCTTTGTTGTCCAGAATTTGGCTGACAATTCTCCGTTTGCTCTGCTGGTATTTCTAGTTTCTCTGTAGATTTCTCCGATTCTCACCCTCAAGCGTTTACTCATTTCCTTTTCTCCCATGAACTTTTGAAGTTTTGCTCTATCTACTTTGTCAAATGCGGCACTTAGGTTTGCAATAAAGGTATACAGCTTTCCCTCTTTATCTGTATTTCTCCGGTAGATACAGTTCAGAATAAAAGTGTTCTCTATTGTCGACCTACCGCTCCTGAATCCTGTTTGGGTTTCTGGTATTATATGTTTCTTCCAAAGTTTCTCTTTTAATCTTTCTTCCAGGACCATACCATATATTTTGTACGCTGTGCTTAGGATCATTATTCCCCGCTAACTGCTCACCTTTTCTCTATCTCCTCTTTTGAATATTGTTGGAATCGCCCCTTATTTCCACCTCTCCGGGAATCCTTCTCCCTTCCACACTTTACTGAAAACTTCTTTGATCCTTTTTACCATTTTGTCGTTACCGTAAATCCAGACTTCATTTTCTACTTTGTCTTCGCCCGCTGCTTTCTTCTTCTTTAATTTCCTGATTTGTTCTTTTACTCCCGCTTCTGTTATTTCCTCTTCTTCTTCTCCCTCCATGTTGACTGTTTCTTCCAACTCTTCTAGTACTTTTTTGTTTAGAATATATATAATATAAAATATTAGAATCGCTATTGTTCTTTGCACTCCTAAGTTAGCGTTTTTCTCCACTGTGCGGCGTGTCGTATAATAACACTGTGCTCATGGGGGCATGATGAAATGCTGTTTCAAAAATTCCGCGCGCACTTGCACGTAATTTTCTCGTACTGTACAAAACATTTTCTCCTGATACTAATAGGCCGGTTTGAATATGAATATGCCGAAATTTGGATACTTTTCTACAGTTTAAAATACAATGTCTATACATTCCCTATGTTGTCGTAGTTTCGTTATGAAAGAGCATTACGAATTTGATTAACATTTTTTAGCACCGTGTAGTTAATAAAATTGTATCTGGCAGGACGAATACTACAGAATTATGGGACAAGGACTAGCGTGGTCCAAAGATTTGGTTTGAAGTTAAATTAAACTACTCAACGCAACGTTATAATAATAATTGGAACAGTCAAAGATTCACAATCGTGACTAAATAATTATAAATGTGTAAAATGTTTGACATGATCAGGTTTCATTTGATAAAAGGATACAAATTAAGTATACGAATTAAGTTAATTAATCCGCATTGAATATTTATAGGGCCCGAATTATTTTTTTCTTTTGAAGCTAATAATATGTTCCGCAACATTAGTTATTAACCAAGTGCATCAATATTATAAATCGGAGTGATTAGTAGATACGTATTGCAACCGACAATTTTTGCACGCTTCTGCAGAGTACTATCTTTTATTAAGCCCTAAAAAGTATACTTTTTGCCGGGATGGCTGCACTAATGCGGGCTTAGCAACAGGCGGGACCAATAGCAGTTATATTCGCACACACAGAAATGTTGTTATGCAGGGAAAGCACACCACTTGACATTGTTACACAAGCGCAATTATGGTAACAATTACGGACGAAACGAGACTCCAGATTTTCCACTAAACGTTATTACATTGAGAGACATTCTCGCGCGTGCTTCTTATTCCCCACGAAAGAACTGCTTCCCTAGTCTTATCTTTGGCGGTTGCGGCACAATGATCAGCTGGGGATCGATATTTGTCCACGGCGATCGACAATATAGCTCAAACGATGGTCTGGGGGAATCGACATATGACGATGCACTGTCGACTATAATACGATATCTTGTGGGTGGAATATTTAAACGCATGCATAATATAACATGTAAATAACAATGGTGGAAATTATCTCTATTGCTGACATGATACAATAGGGGAATATTATTACCACCCGCTTTATTTTAAAATACTAACATATATAAATATTCAGCCATCATTGGAATTATTGACCTCTATTGTTATGTCTAGTAGAAAGTAGTGAAACAATTGAAACGAAATAATTTTGATGATTTGACTGTGTACAGGGCCCGACGACCCCGCCTTTTGGGCGCTCATCATGCAGCCTCGTGGCACTTTATGAAACTCCAGTAACAGTAACAATATTGTAACATAAACGTGTAGTACGAATAAATACTTGTTTAACCATCACTGGGTAATTCTACCCTAAAATTAGTCTTACATATAGAATAATATGTTCCACTTTTCATTTAGAAAAATATTTTAGTAAATTATAAATAGCGTTTTTGTGAATATTCAATCTTATCACCATTTAATTAAAAAAAGTTTATATTTTATCTACTACATTATGTCCCTAATTTCAAGTCGTTGGTCAAACAGGTAAAAAGCTGCAAGGTGAAGAATTTCCAAACTGCTTATAACAATAAAGAGTAGAGAATGTATGAAATATTTGTACGTGGCAAGATTTACATTATTCGCTTAAAATATATTAATCTCCACCAATTTTTTTGTTTGTGTAAACTGAGAGTGGAAAATATATAAGAGTATATGATAAACATACAAGAGTGAATAATAAACATAATTACATGTATGTTCATTTGAAAGCGCTTGGTGTAAGAAATTTTCGTACATCCATTTATGTCGTTAATGAACACGCAACGGTAACATAATTTAAGTTATAATTGTGCAAATTTACGAACTTGCAAGGCCACTACGTAAGCAGAAAACACGAATCCATGTCTGCCAAGAAGCAACATCCGAAGACTTGCATTACTTTCTATCTGTACATTTCTCTCTTGACGTCTGCCACTGTAGAAATATTAATTTATGTCCAACCATCCTCGATCATCAATATATTCCAGTAGGATCTCGAACAACAAGACTCGTTAACTTGCATAATCATCAATTCAAGCCACAATGAAAACAAGTCACCTATATAAAATAACGTTAAAAGTTATACAGGGTGGCTCAAAATCCGGGGAACATCGGAAAATGGAGGGTATCTGGGGTGATTCTGAACAACTCTTTCCTTGACCGAAATGTTGTTCGCAGCCTTGTTTGTTAGTTATTAACGAAAAACACTGACCAATGCGCGCAACGCACAGGTTCGCGTTCACTGCGTACCTTATCCGGACCCAACGTCGCAGCTGCGCCTTGTTCGTGGAGCGGTGTCAGATTTTCTAACATTCATTAACAGGAAATAAACTAATAAGTCGTGCAATAGCCGTGTTAGATACGTTTATTCTGTGGCGGCGATAAGCTGGCGCCACGTCTCCGCGTTATGTTTAGGTCGAAACAGTAGTGTTACAGGAAGTATCGAATCTAGCGTGAGGTATGTATGAAGAGTGTTAGTGGAAACGTCGAGCGAATGTTTATCTCTAGAAAAGGGCGAATGCTTTCTGAGAATGCACGCGGAGGTTTGAGTGCATGGTGGCCCGTGGTCAACCTGTGACACGATGCAAGGGTGTGTGTGTTGGTGTTGGTCCTAATGAGTGAGAACGAACGACGAATAGAATGAGAGGGAAGCTGCAAGTGAGAAAAGAGCAGAGAGTATCGTGAGAATCGTGTGAGAGTCGTTATTTGTTAGAAAGTCGTCACGTGTCGATGTTTTATATTAATAAAGTTAGTGTTTAATTGAAGGAGACTGAAGTCTTATTACCCTACCTGTCCTCTATTCAAACTACGTGAGATTTACAGAAAATAACTTCTACATATATGTTGAGAATTCAGAGTGCATGGTGTTGACGTCTTGAAACCAGGAAAGACCTTTCGCGTATCATCGCGTTTCGGTTCGAGGGTACGCGACTGGTTTTCATTGTTTCGCAGCATCGAGCTGTTGTTTTGCTATTCCTTGCGGAGGCTCGAGTTATCACTTCAGCCGGACCCAAGGGACCCAGGGTTTAAGGGTTCGACTCGGGGGACCTCGCGGTTACTTGGTTCCTAGACTGTCGGCAATGCCAAGGACGTCGTAAATTGTGCCCGAATGCTCTGAGAAAGTTCTTATAACCCTGTTTCCATATTTGAAAATGTTCCCTTTCTTCCGCATCATAACCACCCTCAATAGTGACACGCCTCCAGCAATAGTTCGTTTACATTACCATCTCTCTGGTATAATTAGACGAATAGGATTGCTTATTAGGTTCGTAGTTTTAAGACTCCACCCTTGCGAGGGGGTCGGTAGGTTTCCTTCGGCGGAATTTGTGCCGAGCAAGTCAGAATCGTTTTAGCAACAGTAGGTGAAGCAAGTCAGAATTGGTTTAGCAGCATTAGGTGAAACAAGTCAGAGTCAGTAAGAGAAGCATTGCGATAATAATAAAGAGAACTATTGAACCCTGTTTACGAACAGAGTATAGTACCATTATTATCAGTGGTTAACAGTGTGTGAGAGCAGAGGTACTCTAGTAAATAGTACAAGTATTGTCTAGTAAAGGGTACAGTGTTTTATTTAACCACCACCAGACCTTGCTCACCACCTTTGAACATTCGTTCGAACTTTTGGGCTCTTGCACGCATCCATTGTGCAAGAGAATCGTCAAGGAATCGTGAACATTTACGACCTTCATCCAAAGCGACGCCCTGCCATAACAATATACATATAATAACTAGCTGATGTTACGCCTATAATATTAGAATTCTTGCATCGGAAAAAGTAATAGATAACTAAACTGTCTAAGAATTGGTGTTCTTTGTATTATATTATTGTTTATAGGAAAGGAAACTTGTGCAGACTTATACACACGAAAGCTTCACTTCATTATTTCGTAATTTCGCTACGTACGTATCAAATCGTACGTGGATACGCACGCGTATCCACGAATTATTAGTTAAAAATTAATTGGCGTTTACGAGTGAGATTATTCTAATGTTATTAGAATAATCATAACACACAAATATGTGAACTACCAACTAGAATGTATTAATGTATCTTTGCTACACGAATATCTAGATTCGATTAAATATGAATGAATGTCCAACATCGCTCCGATGCCACTATTCAATGGGAAAACAAATCAAACTTTTTGAAAATTGAATGCAAACGCACAAAAAATTCAGACGCAACTAGTTGCTGTGTACACGATTGAACGCATCCTGCAAATGAATAAACAGTGTAAAAAAACCCACCCATATAACCATAAAGTCGTGGTGCAATGATAACTGTGATTGAGTAAATCACAAATTGCCTTGTATTCCTGGGCTACGTTTTCACAAATACTTTTCAGCAGCGAAGGCTAATTATGTTTGTTTTGTTACATATGAATAATATTCTCTATACGCTGCTCTCGCACGTGCCGCTCAAGCTTGCGTAAGAAGGGAAGTCGCGTTTCCACGAAGGGCCCAAAGATTTCTATCATTATCGTACACGGACAATTAGCTGCATCGAGCCCGATTAAGTGCACGCGCGACCCGACGAACTCTCCGTGATCTTACCTTATATGGAAACCCCAAATACGCCCCCCACCCCCCGTACATTTTGGGACTATATAAGCCCTTCCATTCTGATCATCGTTGGTTAATAACTACACAGTTACGGGGAGTGTCACGCCGTGTTACGCTCGTACAGAGTCAATTACGTTCAGTGAGTTCGGGCTTAGGGCACCGATCGGAATACATGTTAACCCGTTGGAATCCGCAAGTTCGGTTGAAGTTCTTTCGGCATACTACTGTAACCATTCTCCGACGCCGCATCGCCAGTGCGTCAACACCGTGCAAGTACTTAGGTAACAATCAACACACTATTTTAATACCGCGACAATCACATTTGTACCGAAACGATTGATTTGAATATATATAAATTGTTCACCATTAAACCGAGTAGATTCGTCAAACCTACATTTACTCCGTAATTCCTTATGCTAGTAGTAACGTTCCCACGAATACAACTTAACCGCTCGAGTTGTATTGAATATTAATTTTAAGTATTGAGACAAACTAACAAGTGTCTTGGGTAATATCAACATCGCCGGTCTAGGCAATTGCCCACAGTCCTGGCTCGTAACAGCTTAGAAAACATTTTTGGTATTCTTTTACCAAACTTTTATAACACATTTTATATTTTTTCCAGTTACATATTACCAGTTGGTACCTTGCTATTGAATTTTGCGTTTTTCGAGAAACGATTTGCATTTTTTTCGATACATTATGATATTTAACCGAATTTGCTTAAAGGGGGAAATACCTTTGGGTGGGTGAAAATGGGCTGATTTCCATGCATTTTTTTTAAAGGGAAATTTTTAATTTATTATAACATTTGTCTATTGCAACGTATTTTTTTCAAAATATTAAAAAATGGGGGATTACTGTTTTTACGCAATCCGCGGCTTCGATTATACTACAGAATGCGTTGAGAGCCCAGTATACGGAGGTTGTAAATCTCCGTTTCAATTTCTATCGACACCGTTGAACGCGTATGACTCTACGACCTTTTACGGAGGTAGGGGTGATAAATTGATTTGAATGCAGATTTAACTAATGAATTTGATCTTTCACTGAATATAAATAGACTGATATTAAAGGAAAACGTAATAATAAAACGGATCTATTGAGGTAAGAGATTTTACTGTTTCTCTTACTTCTGAGTCAAAGTTGTCACCGTGTGTCTTGCAGTGGGAGAGGATACCGTTTCTCGCACTTCAGAGTCAAAGACTGACAGAAGAAGAAGGAGAGGATACTGTTTCTCCTTTTCTAATGTACTGGGGTCTTGCGGCAGGAGAGTATACGGTTTCTCGTACCGCTGAATCAAGGACTCAGACAAGAAGAAGGAGGGTTTATGGCGTCCCCTTCTCTTGCGAAAGACCCTGTGTGAGACTCTTTTGGACGTAGACTTTAGACTGTTTAGACTCTGAATTTAAAGTATTAAAATCTGAATACTAGATTGAGTAATGGACTCTGAATGTAGTAAGTCAAAACTCTGAATGGAGAGTGTTAGACTGTGAATGCAAGTGACAGTTTCTGAACGGAGAGTGTTGGACTCTAATTATGGACCGTTTGAACTTTAACTTACGACTCTAGGAACTCTAACTCACGACACCATGTTCTGGGAGATAACCGACGTAGTTCTGTATAACGACCGACGGAGTTCCGTGACGGCTGTATGAGTTCTTGGTAATAACTTTTGGAGTTCTGACTAACGACCGAGTGCCTCGTCGAGTGTATCGTATCACGTCGAGTCGGAAGTAACTTTTTGGCACGCTGATTGGATTAGAAAATGTGACTAAATGCCAATGAGCGTGTTTTTAAAACGGGAACGCACCCATCCTTCTTTATGCTCGAAGCGCGCCTTCCAAAGGAGTTGGTGCACCCTGATCGTCTCGACTGACCTACCAACGCACGGGAATTTCCACCAGGGCCCCAGAGCTTGACCTGGCCTCGCTTGCTGGGACACAGCTGTGGGCCCTTTTGGAAATTCACGTTTATGACGCATGCAATTGACTGTTGAGGCCGTATATGCTGGGCAATTCATTTCGCGTGTTGGTTCCGAGGGTTTGCCGCGGAACACTTACAATGTTTGAAGAACAACTAATAATAGGTCTGTGGGGGCACTTCCCACATACACTGCTAGGGGGCGAGCATGCCGATCCGGCTCCCGAAGGTGGTTGTATACGTCCGCGCGAGTATATATATAACTTCCGACCATTCCCTACTATCCCTGTGTATAAGGCAGGGCCTGCTAGTACGCTTTACTGATGAGTCCGCTGGCAGGCCTAGGACGAAATGCAACCTTCTCCCTTTCCTCTTTCTTTTCCCGTCGTACCTCCCTCCTCCATCCACGCGACCGACCGTCGAAACCTCACCTCTCCACAGGTCTAATGAAGGTCTGCTCGAATAGGTCTAATTAACGATCCTAGATGCCAATGGGGACATGAAACTCCGGATATAAACCATATTTTACGACAATGTCCTCTATTTGATGAGCAGCGTGTACAATTTGAAAAATAACTACCAACAATGAATTTTTCTCTCCCATTATCTTCTAATATATTACACCTCGGGTCTACTGTACCATAATGTAAACTTACGCATTCGTTTTTTAGAAACTGTGAACTCACTATGTAAGAAAATAATGTATCAGTTATTTGCACAAGAAAATAATGTAACTCCAGGGTTTGCCGTCGAACACGTGCAGTCTTCCATGAAGGCTGTAGCGTGTCTTGTGAAACGGCGGGAGCTCTAGCTTTGGCTGTATTGGTGAGAGACAAACCAGTAAAAAGTATTTCGATAGCCAACATTTACAATATGTTGGTGAACCTCGAAACAGTGAAAAATATTAATAATTGTTTTAAACAAACATTTCGACTTTTATACAAAATTTCCGCTACATTTTGCAATAAAAGACTACTTTTATGATCAATTTCTTTCATAATTTTAGGTTCATATAGAAGCTAGTATTGATATAAATATGTGTGCGAAATTTCAACAAGATTGATCTAATAGTTTTTAAGTGATCGATCCCACCAATTCCGAAAATCTAATTTTGAGAAAAACGCATTTAAGGAATTGTCCCACTGCACTGCACCGAGCGGTGATGAGACACCGGCTATAGCATCAAAAGTTCTTTGAATTTCGTTTTAAAACTTTGGGCATATTTTTAAATTATGAGACAAAAATTTTGTATTTTTTAAAGGTGCTAAAGGTATTTGCCCTCGTAAGATGGGACTATTATTGCAATGAAAATTTGTGAACTAACAATTTTCGAGAATACCCCAATCACTTTTGTAAATGTATTTCGCAAATTTCATCATTAGGTAAATAAAGTCAATTTTTAATCAGGAGGATGTTCCTGTCGAAATTGTTTTACTAGTACCATCAAATACTGTTATTGTCCTTCATCCGTGGTATATAATTTGCTGTTCTATTCTTCAATTCTTTGGAAATTCAATTCTCAAATGTATACGCAGCCGGGTGTACCAATTCACCGGTGCACAAACCTCTAAAATATTATGAAATGTAATAGAATTTTAACGACACCTGGCTCTGAGCGTGGAGAGCAAAATGTTAAGGTGGCTCAGCAATATTTGTAAAGTGAAATTTTAAGCACCACCTTAACCTTCATACCACTCACCTCGCTCAAAGTTATCGAAGCTCGTGATTAAATCTTTCGCGCTGTTCTACCACGGCCTGTCATCCCTTATCCGTATATCCTTGCCGTGAATAGTTCTAATGAATGAAGGACTTCTCGGAAGCCTATGGAAATTGGTATATGAAGTTTACCAAGGATTCCGATGGTTTACGAAAGGGGAGAGACTCGACGGTGTCACGTCCGGAGGGAAGTCGAGAAAAGTGAGCCACTTAGGTTTAAGAGAATGTAGCCAGCCCCGTGGAATAATCGAGAAATGCCTTTGGATTCTGGTTCTGCGAAATCGCTTGAGAAACGTTTAATGGAACGAGGAGCGAGAAAGACACTGTGCTCCTACCGCCTACCCATCTGAGAACTTTCTTTTCAAAATGATCGAGGAGCTTGAGATGTACAAGTTTCACGAGAGTTCGCGAACATTTCAGGGACACTCTCTGTTGGGTACCGTGAATATTTCTCGCTGCGTAATTCTGCACGGTTTTACGCGTCAGGGTTTAATTTAGTGGCGAATGAAATATCAGCAATTGTTTAATTTATACTTGCACTAATACAAATGCAGTTTGGTAAATTATTATGGGAACATTTGGTACGGTTCAATGTAATTGGAGATTTAGTAAGGGCCGATGTAATTTATGATAGGTGATAACCGGTAAAATGACATTTATTGTTTCGGATAGTATTGAAAATTCTGTATGAGAAACGAATCAAATTGTGGTAACACACATTAGTATTATTTAGTTTTGGGTAGTTTGTGTACTGGAATATGAGTATTCATTTTTGAAGAACGCTTACGATATTTCATTATATTTGGCAACCCTGCCTGTTAACATTTTCACATTATGATTATCTTAAAATAAAATAAAATCCTTATTCTTTCTTCCGCTCGCTCAATTTTGGTATCAGTTATGCGATTTTACATTTCGGGAGCGTCGATACTTTTATAGCAAATACGAAAATGTTAATGTTTGTAAAATAAATACTAAAATAGCTCTGCGTGAAGTTGCATTAACCCTTATGTTAGCAACCGGGTACCCATTTCATGTTTCCTATAAGAATTTTTTATGTTCTGGTAACAATATCGCAAGACCCCTCTGGATCCCCATTGTTTAGATGTTTCTACGCCGATATACCAATTTTAAATAAAATTGGTTCGCAATTTTTAAAGTTATAAAGCTTCAAACATATTTAGACGCCCAACTGGTAACCGGGGTACCCGGGTACCCATATAAGAGACGAGATTGTTAGCACATAAACTATGCACATAAACATGAACCAATTTTTAACTAAAATGATTTATTTATTTATTAAAATACAATAATTAAGAATTCTGTGAACAATTTCTGCATATTGCTATAGTATTTACGTGTTTATCACAAATAGGACGGCCGCACTTGTGGCAAGCCTTTCGTGTTTTTCGTCGTTTCTTTTCGGGATCAGTCTGACACATATAACAGAATCCCACGACTTTTTTTTTGAAGTAGAAGGAATTTCATTTATTTCTACTTGACTATTTCTCATGCTTTGTATTGCCAATTTTGTGGAAAGATGTCTCGTAGTTTGATCATTCGCCAATCGGGTTCGAATTGTTCGAAAAGAAAGATCTTCCCCTAATTGACGTAGAAAGACACAACGATTATTTGATTTTCTAGACAATATATCGTTATTGATAATACTTCAATTTTTACAATATGAACTTCTGAAACTTGCAAATTATATTTCACAAAAGCACTGTCCGTTTCACCTAACTGCAAAGAATCTTGTGTCTCGAATCGAAAACTGATGCATATTGGAGACGGTCTCTGATACTAGCTTATATTTGTTTATATAAACAAGATAAGCATCCATTCTCTAGTTATCGAACTAGGAACGATTCGAAGAATCGAAAGTCGAGAACTGGACACTTGAGAAACTGGGAGACTTCATAGGAGAGCATGTATTTAAAATATTACAAACAAAACTAATACTTCATTTCAGTATAAGAATATACATGTAATAGATTTGCATAAAATGTTTAAAACTGCAGCTGTTGAGTTATAGAAATGAAAGCTAACAGTCTCGAAAGAATATAATTTCATATTTCAGCCACTCATTGGCTACATCGGTTAAGTCCACAAAACAAAAAGAAGTCAATTTATTATAAATATAAGAAGTTAAGTGTCAATAAAGCACTTTAACGATAAAATTGTAAAAAATTTAATAGGTGGAATCAACCAATTTGGTTAATGTGCCGATTGGAAACAGTATGGGGTACCCGGGTACCCGGTTACGACACAGACGCGTCTGTCTTCAGCGTCTAGACGTTGAAATTTCGGTTGCTAACATAAGGGTTAGTTCGTACGTATAGATGTTCGCATTTTTCTCTTTCAGGCCTAAAACGATTTTACTGTAGCTTTCAGTGGTGTTAGCTTGTACCTTGTCTCGATTATTTTGAAGATGTTTTAAAGTGTAGTTTTGCTCTGCCATTTTATCCAAGAGATCGGTAAGAGGTTCGATTATTTGGGCCTGAATGTGTATCGGTGGAGGTTTCAAGCTAGGTTGAACACTTTCTGGGGTAGCATTTCCTGTTGGCTCACTTGAGGTTTCCTGCAGTACATTAAATGGATTTTGAACTGGTACATTTATCAACCACTTTTCCACTTCTGATCCTTGGTCCAGATCACCCAGCGACAGATTACTGGGTGGACAGATTTTCCGTTTCATAGTTATAACTTGCTTTGAACTGCTGGCTCGAGGTTTATGAATTTTCATTGAGTCTGTCATGGCTGATGTGTTGTCTTGACTATTGTTGATATCGAATCTGTCCCCTATTTTGGTGATTGTTAATTGCAAGCCTTATGCCAATGCCATTTGGAATTTAAACTTGCCAGATGGCAAGTTACTCTGATCGCACTCTTACACTGATATTGTCAGCCGTAAACATATACTGATAATTAGTCGTTTCGCGTAAACACGTCTTTTTCCTCTGACTGCCTAAGCGCGACTGCTTCCATTAAGAATATCATTCGCAGCAGAACTTGCAGAAAGTCCAGGAAGGATTATCTGAAAACTTTGAAAGCAAACAACTTCAAAAAACGTCCAGAAATAAAGTTTGCCTTTTACGGAAGACGACATACGGACAGAAACAAGCCGGTCGTCAGTTCTACAGAAAGCTTGATATGAGTCTAAAGGAATTGAATTTAAAACCATTTGACGCCGACGATTGCGTTTATCTTCACAAGGAATCGTAAATTAACGTCAATCGTAATGAGGAGGGGTGCGGTAGTCGACGGTTCGTCGTACAGATGGTGGGAGGAGGTACGACGGGAAAAGAAACAGGAGAGGGAGAAAGTACGCTTCGTCCTAGGCCTGCTAGCGGACTCATCAGTAAGGCGTACTAGCAGGCCCTGCCTTAGACACAGGGATAGTAGGGAATTGTCGGAGGTTATATATATATATATAGTCGTGCGGACCTATGCAACCACCTTCGGGAGCCGGATCGTCGTGCTCGCCCCCTAGCGGTGTATGTGGGAAGTGCCCCCACAGTAATATATGTAGTCTGCGGCTCGGCCGTCAAAGGACTAAGAGGGACATAACAAACGAGTGCTGCGTTACGTGAAAAAGACCGAGAAGATGGAAATCGATTTTACCGGAACGGGGGATGAGCTAATTGGTTTCTTGGATGCTGATTGGGGCGCAATTCAAACTGTGTGGAGGTGCGAATAGCTGGTCGTCCAAAAAACAGAAGACGGTAGCTATGTCAAGTGCTGAAGCAGAATATATGGCGTTATCAGAAGTGGAGAAGGAAACCGTCTATTTGCGGAAATTCTTGACCGAAATCGTTGGACAAGTAAAGACAACAGTGATTGCGTGCAATAATCAAAGTGCCGGGGTAATGACGGAAACATATAGACATAAACATATCACACATCATTTCGTGCGAGAATCGGTGGAGAAAGGTGATATTCAAATCGGGTATCTTCCGACCGCCAGATTGCCCGAAGATGTATTAACTAAAGGACTGTCAATGCCAAAGTATGAAAAATGTATTCAGGAAAGTGGTTTAAGGTGTTAATGTTTTTTGTATGCAATTGGTGCAAAAGTTGATGCCTCTTTTACGGGAGAGTGTGGGAGTATGCCATCTGCTGTACTCTCTGCGTGACACACTTTTACTGCGTGTCCACAACGTTGTTTTGTAGCGTGTTTTTCCAATCTTATTGTAATAAACCGTTTGTCGTGTACTCGAACACTGTTTCCTTTATCGTACCCTTTTCCAACAGATGCAACTGTATATTTCATGATATGTGAAAACATAAATTGATTTCTCCTTGAAAGACTGAAAAGGAACAATTTTGTAAAAACAAAATTTACAAAATTCAGTGAAAAGCAACGGTGAGTTACTACAATACTTTTTTAAGTCGCATTTAAAACCGATTAAGTATCTTCATTTTCACTACAAGTGTTTTAAAACCTTCAAATTTGTCGTGCAATTTCATTCTTTGTTTATAAATTGCCAGCGTTTAAAATTTCAATAACGACAACCCGTCAATGTCTTTAATGAATCCAACAATTTTTATTTAATATTTAGTAAATTGCATATTCATGGACAAACAGTATTACAAATTAACAAATATCCAGCATATGTTATCTGTGAAAGAACTTTAACACACGTATCGCTTGACAAATTCAATATTTAAAAATTTCCACGAACCTATGGCCTGCTGGAAATTAAACATGTTTTGAGTGGAATGTCGGCACTAAATACCGGGAAATGTTAAATTAATTTCATAAAATTCATATTGAAGTAACGTTCGTTTGATAGATTTCTGGCAATGCATAGAGTTACCGTTGCGAATTCTGCATTCGGCATTGCGTTTGACGAAATGCAACTCAAACTCGATTCCAATGTATACAGGGTGACAGAACACTCAGGGAACATCGAGGATTGACCTGTAGCTCGGGTGTATATAAGCAACTTTTTCCTTGATAATAATGTTATATATAGTTTCGTTTTTGAGTTATTAACGAAAAACACTGGCCAATGGGAGCGTCCGTCGGGCATCGGCCGGCGCGAGCACAGGTGCGAACCGATCAGTTGCGGTAGGTCGTGATGGGGGCATCGAGGGTACCGAGATAAGCATGCGGCAAATGTTACATGTGTTCGATACGTTTATTCATTATCCGAAAGGAATGAATTGTTTTATTACTTATGAAAAAAATACTTTTTCTTATCAGTACGTTTCCAAGTGGATAAATTATGTTTTAAGAAAACCGATTCACATAACTAATGTTAGGAAAAGCTAGTTAAACTTACCCATTCGTTCACGAATTAACCTGCTTAACATTGTGAGAATCCTGACCTAGGCAACGCTCAACAGCTGATGCTGTTACGGCCGTCTTCATCACTTCACGTCAGCTACACGTCAATCCTCGATGTTCCCTGAGTGTTCTGTCACCCTGTATATTGTAAATTACACCTTCCAAATACTAATTCGTAGACTTGATACATTTTCATGTAAATGAAGCGGCAAAAAGTATACCAACATATTTTTCAACGTATTTAAAGCACTTTACATATATTGTTAAGGTGCGAGAAGACAAGGTTTATGGTAGGGCAACTGACAACAGGTACGGAGTACGTGACTGTTTAGTTTTTCTGCAGATGTGCAAAGGGCAGATGTAATTAGACCTTAAAGAAGACCCTGCCATAAACATCGCTGCACCAAGGCATGACTCGGCCTCGACACTTTCGGGTGTCCGCGGAAGCGACTCGCCACCTGGCAAGGCATGGGAAATACCCCAAGCACCGCCAGTGCGTAGCCCACCCCCAAGTTCCCCTGTGGAAAATCACCGTGCCCCTTCCTAAAGAACATCACGTCAAGGGCGTAATGGAAGGGGAGAACACGATGTCTTAAAACCAGAGGAACTTGGAAAATTAGAAAGTAAGAGTATCAAACAGTCACACAGTATAGACAGTAATAGTAACAACATCAGTAACAGTACAGATAGAAGAAAGAGTATTAGAAACCACGTAGAATAGAACAGATAGAAATCAGTCCAAGTACTGACAACGAACAACTACACCTACACCATACCTGTTTAATGTAAAGTAAAATAGTTAGTTATTGTATCAACCCGTGTCACAAGTAAATATTATTATCACGGTCCCAAGCCGTACAACTTGGGTGGTCCTTCGAGCAAAATCTAGACGGCACCTTTGTGGAAATATCCAGGGAAGTTACGCCCCCTAACATATATACAACGAAATATTTGATAAAAGAAATATGAAAACAAAAGGAACGTTAAAGTAATTTTACATTATTTTCCGCTGGCCTTCGTTCCTGTATTGGAGAAACGTATTTACGAATAACGCATGCAATTTGAGGCGAATAAATGTAAATAAAAACGGAGAAGCAAGTTTAATTTAATTCGCGTCTAAATACACCACGACTGGTGAGGAATTTTCGTTGCAGTAGTGACATCCAATAATTTTAATCAAGTTCTGCATCATTTATTTCGACGAGGACTAAAACCATTTCTGCCTGTGTGTTAATGCCCTCAATGATTCATGTACCAGAAACCCATTTGATATACGTTTCGTACTGTGTGTTCTTACAATTAGATAAGTGCTATTCGAAATAATTTCCATATAACTGTTTATCGAAAACCCATGCTAACCAAAATATTTTATTTATACTTTCCTAGAAAATATCGTGTAATCAAATTTATATTTTTAACAGTTCTTTAAGGTGAAAACTGGTTCAACAAAAATATTTCGAACCATGGTTTTTATAATAGAATATTAGAAATGCATGAACTACGTTTCATTGCAAAGAGGCGTCGAAACTGTCGAAAGTATTTCGACATTCAAAAGTTAATGTTGAAATTTTTATTTGTAATTCGGTTGACAATTGAGTTTAATTCCGAGAAGGGTCGAATTAAAATACATATTTTATATGCTAGAATCTGTTGGAACATTTAAATGGGTTCAACGGCGCATATCGCTACAGTTTGTGACGCTTATTCATAAAAACTAAAATACTTAGACTAGACAGGAAATAAGTACACGACCCTGTAAAATAATGAATTCATCGAGTATCACATATTATTTATACATCTGGCGTTTGACAAAAGGATTTACTTCTCAAAACGTAAAGCTTATTCATTTCAGACTTGCCATTTTCAATATTTTAATCCAGTGTACTGGATTCCTTCAACACGTTCTTAATACGTGAAAGTTTTTTATGGATACCGATACTTCAGACCACTAAATTACGAAACGTATGCGACGAAAGATATTTGTTCAGACACAGTTTATGAAACATAATTTCAACGGGTATTTGAGACGTGTGGAAGAGTACGTGTTTGTTCGAACAAGGCTCCCTGCGAGCATTTTCTACTCTCACCTCGCGTTACTTTACCTGTCCTCCGGTTATAAAAAATGAGGGAGAAAAACGGCACCCCCGCCCAGATACAAATTACTGGTGTGTTGCATGAAGTTAGATGGAAACTAGTCTTGGGAATTGAGGGAGGCGCACAGGGAAATTGCTGTACACCTTTTACCTCCATCTACCACGCCCTCCTTACCAAACATTTATCCTCTCTATTCCAGTCTGCTCCCTTTCTGGCCGGTTTGAAACAGAACTAGATAACACTGGACATCGTTAAACAGTGCAAGCTGAAATCGTTTTCTCGGTGGACGTGTACACACTGCTATTAAATTCATTGAAATGTAACAGAGGCAGGGAAACAATATTGGTTGAAACGTCCATTGGTGACGATTATTCTACGAAATGTAGTTCTTCGCACCACTCGACAATATTCGCCGATATTCAGCGCAGTCGGGTACGTATTGTTAGTATAAAATAACTGAATTGTCTATTAAATATACGAAACACGTTGGTCATGATAAAACAGGGGGTAGAATTAGCCGAATTCCATTGCTCACGGTAATTCATTGGAAAATGTAATGGAATTGTAGTAATTTTCGTGGATCTATACCAGTATTGAAAATACATAAGTAGGAAGGAATTTGTTCGAAATTAACAGAGGAATTGGAAACAGGATAGTCCTTATAGAATATCTCCAATGTTTTTTTGCTGTATATGCGTATATCCCCCGCTCCCTTATTTTTGTGTCCAAATAATTATCACCACAAATGTCACAACATATTGTTCAAGTTAAAATGATTGGCGTATCAATATTATGGGAGTAGCACAAGATACAATTTTATTAATGAAACTAATGATGTAGAAGGAGAAATGTTAATAAGATTTAAGACATTTCAACGCCTTGTTATGTGCCATTATATCTGAACCATGTTATTCGTGTAATTTTAATTTTAATTTGAAATAAGTAATCCACAGTTTCTATACATTCATGGGGTGATTATCAACGTGATATAGAACAATACATTCATAATAATAATTGTCTTTTTTTACACACCGTTATTCATTTTTTCTACAGTGCTACAAACTTCAGCTTGATGGAAGTACTTAATTTGTTTACAAGGAAGCTGTCAGGCATTTTTATTATTCTACCGATATTTCTAAAATATTTGTGTATTCTTTTGTGTAAAATATGGCAGTTGTTCGGGCGTAAAAACCTATCGTGCGAAGGGATAAGCGGATAAGGGATAAGGTTAGTTAGGGCAGCCAGATGACCGACTGACCGCGAACGTCATAGACGGCGAAGATCGCGTCAGAACCCTAAAAACCCCAAATGTACCTGGTACCGTTAGCCAAGGTATGCTGGCCTTGCACACCTAGTGCCAGCGGGCAAAGGCGCTGATTGGTCGATCAATGCGTCCCTTTTTTGTATATAAGTCGGCAATTTGAGTCAAAAAGGAAAGACGTTACCGAGGAGCTGGAGCAATCAGTCGTCTAAGTGTACTCTGTAGATTTGAAGAACACCAAGGGTCGTGGTCTGACCGTCGGACACGACATATCATCACCATCCAAGCAACAATAGAAGGGACCGTCTCTTAATATTCAACGCATCCAAACAACAGAAATACAGTCCACTAACTCAACAACATCTCTTTGACTACACATTCTTTCCTCCATCAACCCGTTTACGAGCCTGCGAGTGTTCGGACCCGTACAGCAGTAAAGTGTTTTTTGACAATTTTGCCACACGGAACCTAATATTGCCAAGCAACGATTATAATTAACGGGCACAAAAGACTACGTTTTTCATGGGACTTAAACGTTTATCTTAGGACGGAAATAGTAAAAGGATTAAAGAAATGACGGCTATTGCAATCACGATGTAATTGTTTAAAAATTGCTTACTATCAAATAATAAAATTGTTTTTTTATATCAACATTTGTTTATTAATAATCCAATTGGCTTAATTCAGCTTAGCAGCACTACGTCTTCTATCGAGTACAGCAATGATATAAAACAAAGTCAACCTTTCTTCACAAAATAATGCAATACCTGACCCGTTTTTATAGCCGTTCTCTCTTCGCAAAGTTTTTTGCATGGAACGTGTGACGAAAAGAGGCCAGCGCGTTAATCCTTAACGGAGACAGTTAAAAACTCGGGGGCAAAGATAAGATCGAAATAGTAACGCTTGCCACCGTTGTGGAACTACCCTCGGCCAACTTTACCCACTGATACTGTAACATCTCGGAAAGTAGGGTGCACCCTTGGGTTCCTCCGTTATACTCTATCTTTCCCACTTCTTCGTCCAACCCATTGCCTCCCCGCCGTTGCTACCGCGACTACCAACACACCCTTTCATTCGTGCCCTATAGCCTGCTCTTTCTCTGCCTTTGCTCTCTTGTGTTTGGTGTTTATGAGGGTCGAAGATTCGGGACGTAACACCTGGGGCTTATGATTCTGGCCATTATTGCCCGAGTAAATTAACCGTGCGATATTGTTCCCCTTGCCTGACGTCTTCGAGTCTACCTAACAAATTCCTCTTACGTTGGGCTTGCAAACTTTTCGATTTCAACCTCCGCGTCCGCGCCGAATTTTAATGAGGTCTTTCCTGGTATTACGGTCCTCTCGTATCGGAGATATCGAGACCCAATTTCCTGCTTGATCCGTCGACTTTCTGTACCGATTTTGTCCGTTGAACGTGGTAGATAATATCTTTGCTTTCCCGTAGCCATTATTTAACGACGACGATGTTTCACGTGAGCGAGAAGATTATTCGATTTTGAAGAGCCAAATGGTTATTACAGTTTTACTGAGATTGCATATTGTGTTAGTGGATGCGAGAAAATACTTACGTATTTTATTCTATAATGATGGGAGAAAGTGGACGCATTGTTTCAAATATTTTTTGAATTATATCACTTTATTACCGACGCTGTAATAAATTGGATTAAACTTTTAATTGGTTATGTAATAAATTCGACGTGGATGAATTAATACTTTTTATTGAAACGCAGTAGTAAAAAATCGACGATTAGTTCTTAACTCCTTCTAACAGGAACGGTTTCTATGACGAATTATTTAACAGATTTTATGATTACTTATCGGAAGCATATTCATTTAATCGCAATTTAATGGGATATCAAAATTGGATGAGTCACGGAATATAAATACACGAAATCACCCATATTCCTTTTTTATTTTAAAAAAGTGAACCCTACAAAATTGGCAACTTTGATCAGACACGTATCTCAAACATCGAATATCACGTTTAATCTGCTGGAACGAATATAAAATTTCTAATTAGCTGCTAATAAATCATACCAAAGACGCGTAATTCGTTTTTAAATAAAAAAGGGTGCCAAACTGTAGCTCAGAACGATTTTTTGTTAATCAAAACAAAAATGCGCCTCGATTGAAATACACGCGTAATAGTTAAATTAACATATTATTACTTGATATTGTAAGCTATGGTTGGCAGAAATAATTACTATGCTGTATGCGTCGTTATGTAAGCTATGGTTTTCTTTATTAGGCCTCCCTTACAATACAATGTCTGTAACCGAACTGCTGGTCCGGCGACGGTGCTGCACCATTCGGCCATATATCCTCGAGGCTTCACACACACACACACACACACACACAAGCGCGCGCGCGCGCGCGCACACCGAGCATGTCCGCAATCATAAATATTGAAATCTATTTATACCGCTTTGGTGTTATCAAGAAGCACAGAATGAAGAACGCACTGTAATTACAAACAAATTAGATCTCTCTCGGTTGAGCTTCACGAAGTTCAAATAGTTTGAAGTAGATTTGGGACTTTAACACAGGGTAGGACAGGGAGCATGGTACGACCGGGCACGGTCTACTTTTGCATGCAAAAATAAATCGAAAATATAGAATGAAGTTGTTGACCTTCTAGGAAATGAAAACGTCGCCGAGCACCTCAGATCATTTATTACCAATTGTGAATGAAAACCTTTTAATGTAACCACCCAGATACTCTTCTCTCACTTTCACTACCCTTTCTTTCAAGAACACTGTGCACACATAAAATCGAACCAGCCATATTTCACACTCGCCACCGAACAATCATCTTTTCAGACCTAGGAATCAGGTTTTTGTAATTTATTCTTTTTCTGCACTTGCTCTAATATTACCGTTTTTAGTATTCATTGCGAACTTCATGACCTTTTATATCTCATTAGTATTTTTAAACTGACCCTGCTTTAGTAGATAAACTGATTTATTTTTGTTAAGACTTCAACGATTCTTCATGTTGGCCTCTAGCTTTACAATGCGATACCTGATAATCCTATTCAGAGGCATCTTGCATATTAACCTGTGCTTCTCGGTCGTTTTACCAATAAAGCAACTCCAGCCCAAAAATTATGTACCTTACCGCATGTCGTCTCTGAATAGTAATTACCGTATCGTAAACCTACCCTGCTCCACTGGCCAAGCTTGGCCAACGAGGCCTTTCATTGGCAGACACTACGTGTCCACTATTAGTATATTAGCAAGCACCTTCTCTAACAAAGTCATTATTCGCAAAGGAACACGAAAGGAACAGCAACTCCCTTTCTTACCGCAACTGTACAACTGCCGGTATATTAAATATTCCGACTGGTTCTTCGAGAAGCAACAACTTGCAACTATTAGTCGGCACACACCTCGTTGACTTGAAAGATCATCTGCTGATACTTGACAATTTTCGTGACGAAAGTATTCATTTCACACTTTCTCACCAGTATGGCCTAATTTTTCAAGGAAAGTAAGTTAGCAGTCAGTCTGCAGTCAGATCCCACTAAAGTTGTTCCGCGACACACCTGCGAATACCAACTTTTGAATATAATCGTTACCCTCATGAAAAGGTGGCTGGCAATTTGTACAAGGAATAACGTTCAACGCACAAACGGCTAGGGTGTTTATGACGCGCAAGTAATAGAACTGTTTTTGAGGAAGTCGATTTACTCCCCAATCCGTCAAGGTAGCAGAAATTAAGCATACACGACCTCAGTCGCCCCCATTCGTTATAAACGTGAATTTCCAAAAGGTCCTCGCAGCTGGTCCCCAGCAGGCCCTGGTGGAAAATCCGCTGCACATTAGAGGTTTTTCCTACTATCCAATCAGTGCGCATAAAAAACGCTTCTGAATCGACGTGAGGAGGTACACTCGACGAGGATGTAAATCGTCTTTGGGGTTCTTAACCCGCAGGACAGTATTTAGGAGAAATTGGAATAATCGCGTCCTAAACAGGTGAGTGAGACAACGATCGAATGTTACTATACATTTTAAGTCCGAATACATAAATGTTAGAATTAGGAGGTATGTGTCTAAACAAATGTAGCGACAGGTGTTCGAGTAAGTGTTTGCCATTTAATCGATGCTCCTGCGAGCGGTAATAAGCAAATTGGTTGTAATTGCAGCGTTTAACAAATCCTACAATATACACGCATCGAACAACACACGTATATGCTGTGTCTCTAAGTGCAGTCGAAGGTGTATCACGGGGAAAAACGTATCGGTTGTCGCCCCCATGAAATTAATTTCCTGCTTGGAGGATACTGAAAGGGCACTCCGGAGGACTGTATATGGGCATGGGTGCGAGCTCCTCTGCAAGCACTCAAGAACGCCTGTTTCATTCGTGGTTGAACCGATAAAATCGGTGTCTTGCGGCTCTGAAGTCGAACTTTCTCAGTTGCCAGCTAAAAGGCAGACAATCGAAATGGGGAAAAGCATAATTGAGTACACTTGATTCGTTTGTAGGACGTTATAGTTGCAACGCGATATGAAGCGCGACGACTGACGAGAGATTTGTGCGAAGTCGTTCGACATATAGACAATAATGCACTTCCTCGGTTCCGTTCGAATACATTCTTTAAAGGCGGCTGACCGAGTAAATAATAATTACTGAGGCGTCTGAAGCGAAATTCGTCAAACGAAGGATCAGTCTGTCGACCTATGCGGGTTTCTTTATTTCTGCTTCGGAGACGGCACTTTAGTTTTTGACGTTGAAGCTATAATAGATTTTTAGATTTTTCTTCGTCATTTTTATCTAACACATTATGCAGTCGATTTTGATTTGTTTGGGGATAATATTTTACTGCTATAGAGATTAACTTGGGGTCAATGATCAAAACGGGGAATATATAAGATGTCCTCCCTTTAAGTCGATGGTACAAAAGTCTTGCAAATGTGGATGTTCAATTTTATTTTATGCAATGAAATGTTTGCGTGAGAAGTATACTATTTTAACCCTTATGTTAGCAACCGAAATTTCAACGTCTGCCTCGTAACCAGGCAGCCAGGCAGGTACTCGGTACCCGGGTACTCCATACTGTTTCCATCGGCACATTAGCCAAATTGGTTGATTCCACCTATTAAAGTTTTTACAATTTTATCGTTAAAGTGTTTTATTGACGCTTTTTGTTTTGTGGACTTAACCGATGTAGCCAATGAGTGACTGAAATGTGAAATTGTATTCTTTCGAGACTGTTAGCTTTCATTTCAATAACTCAACAGCTGCAGTTTTAAACATTTTATGCAAATCTATTACATGTATATTCTTATACTGAAATGAAGTATCAGTTTTTTTTAAATATTTTAAATACATGCTCTTCTATGAAGTCTCCCAGTTTCTTAAGTGTCCAGTTCTCGACTTTTGATTCTTCGAATCGTTCCTAGTTCGATAACTAGAGAATGGATGTTTACCTTGTTTATATAAACAAATATAAGCTAGTATCAGAGACCGTCTCCAATATGCATCAGTTTTCGATTCGAGACACAAGATTCTTTGCAGTTAGGTGAAACGGACAGTGCTTTTGTGAAATATAATTTGCAAGTTTCAGAAGTTCATATTGTAAAAATTGAAGTATTATCAATAACGATATATTGTCTAGAAAATCAAATAATCGTTGTGTCTTTCTACGTCAATTAGGGGAAGATCTTTCTTTTCGAACAATTCGAACCCGATTGGCGAATGATCAAACTACGAGACATCTTTCCACAAAATTGGCAATACAAAGCATGAGAAATAGTCAAGTAGAAATAAATGAAATTCCTTCTACTTCAAAAAAAAAGTCGTGGGATTCTGTTATATGTGTCAGACTGATCCCGAAAAGAAACGACGAAAAACACGAAAGGCTTGCCACAAGTGCGGCCGTCCTATTTGTGATAAACACGTAAATACTATAGCAATATGCAGAAATTGTCCACAGAATTGTTTATTATTGCAATTTAATAAATAAATAAATCATTTTAGTTAAAAATTGGTTCATGTTTATGTGCATAGAACAGCTAACAATCTCGTCTCTTATATGGGTACCCGGGTACCCCGGTTACCAGTTGGGCGTCTAAATATGTTTGAAGCTTTATAACTTTAAAAATTGCGAACCAATTTTATTTAAAATTGGTATATCGGCGTAGAAACATCTAAACAATGGGGATCCAGAGGGGTCTTGCGATATTGTTACCAGAATATAAAAAATTCTTATAGGAAACATGAAATGGGTACCCGGGTACCCGGTTGCTAACATAAGGGTTAAAAAAAGACAAAAGCTATAAACTCGTGCTGAGAGTGATGCACCCTAAGACAAACACTGCCATAACCACCAACGAACTAAAAGAACTCAGCCATCAGGTAAGACAAATAAATAACATGATGAAACACGACACAAAACAGCCACCACCACTTTTATTTATTTAACTCGAACCTAGCGATAACAATAAGGGCATATACAAAATTTATAAGTTGCTCAACACCATAGTATCGTTTGAACCTACTAGAATAAAAAGGGAGATTCCCCAATGCTTACGATGCCAAGCCTACGACCACACCAGAAATTATTGCAATAGAATCCCCGTATGCGTCAAATGTGTCAACAAACACGAGACATCGAGCTGTACTTTTAACGGAATAATAGACAACATTAAATGCTGTAACTGCCAGGGAAATCATCTTGCTAGCTATTGTATAAAGGTGGCATAATCAGGACACAACTACAGCAAAAACTGTATTCCAGACTTGGACGGAAAACAGTTATAGATACTTGAAATCTGCTCACACTACCTATTCCCGAGAACAATAATAACACCATTACAAGAGAAGAACACAACACAAATACAAGGACCTATGTTAGTGCAACTGGAGCATAAGCAATTCAAAAAGAAATGTACCCAATCATCCAGGACTACGAACCGGCAACTGATATGTCAGAAATAAAAGATCCGGTAATACAATTAGCTAAACCCACCGAAATAATAACCCAAATGCTTCCCGAACAAATTAAACTTTTAAGTCAACAATCTCAACAAATTAATAAAAATGATAGAACATCTTACATGCATGGGCAATAACGTGTTACAGCAAAGAATGCAAGAACCAAAAGTCCTTCTACATGCCAACAAAATTGACATTATGCTCATATCAGAAACCCATCTCATCGCCAAAAATTACATTAATATTCATTCTTATATCATTTACGATTCGAAACATCCGCCCGCCAAAGCCCGCGGTGGTTCTGCTGTAACGTATGAAGAATATTCCATACGTCGCTCTCAACGCGTTTTCGAGCTCGCGTCTGCGATGTGAAAACGCCCTAAAATTCCTTCGGTTACCATAAACAGAAATAGGGGTCCTGAGCACACGTGCGACCAGCTGCATTATGACCAAGACGGGCGTGGTCCGACGAAGACTCCTCAATTTCCTTATATGGAAAGTTCTAATGCGTTCCCGCGCATTTCGGGGGTATATAAACCCTTTGGTTTCTACCCTCGTTGGTTCAGAGTTACATAGTCACGCGTAACGTCACGTCGTGCCACGCTCGTACAGAGTCAGTTATATCTAGTGAGATTGGGCTTAGCGCACCTTTCGAATCATAGATTAACCCGTTAGAATCCGCTAGTCCGGTTGAAGTTCTTTCGGCATACTCTTAAAGCGGCTCTCAGACCCCGCATCGCCAGTGCGTCAACACCGTGCACATACTTAGGTAACTTACACACTTTAATATTATTTCATCGCGACAATTACATTTGTACTGACGACTGATCTCAAATATATATCTATAATTTGTTCACCATTAAATCGAGTAGATTCGTTAAACCTATATTTACCCCGTAATCCTTTATATCGGTAGTAACGTTCCCACAGATACAACTTAACCGCTCGAGTTGTATCGAATATTAATTTAAAAGTTACGAGACAAACTAACATTTCCTGCGACTCCCTGATTTCGCATCAGGTTCGTTCGCACGCCTTATCTACACAAAATAACTACAAATACTCCAACCCAGTGGCTCCCCCATTTCGCATCGGGTTCGTCCACGAAAGCTAACCCATCCTACAGCTCCCTGGTTTCGCACCAGGTTCGTCTGTATCCTACGGCTCCCTGATTTCGCATCAGGTTCGTCCGTACGTTTTCCAACCTCCGAACAGCTCCCCGGCTCCGCGCCGGGTTCGTCTGTGAATAAGCCAACCTCCTAGCAGCTCCCCGATTTCGCATCGGGTTCGAACACGACGTTTCACCCTCCTGCGGCTCCCTGATTTCGCATCTGGTTCGTCCGTGCACCTTACTAACAAATTCTCAACCGTATTCCTTGGGTTATATCAACCTCGCCGGTCTAGGCGTTGCCCACAGCCCCGGCTCGTAACATGAGTATCGCGGTATGCGACAATTTGGAATACGGTAAACACGTAGGTATACCGTGTCGTTATAAATATTAATTATGACGAGTCCCGGTTGAGATTGATTAAACCACTGCTCGGTTGGTTATATTGGAGGAGATGGTCTCCTGGTTGGTGTGGTTCTTGTTGAGGTCAAACTAAAACTGACTTCCTCGTCGAGCGTTTCCTCAACCGTCGACTCGGAAGTGAGTTTATGAATGCGGATTGGACATTTAGGAAAATGTCTAAATACCAATCAGCGTGCTTTTTAAGGTGTAGCCGCGCCCTTTCTTAGCGCCCGAAGCGCGTTTCCTTGATGGGAACGCATGAAAATTTCCGCCAGGGTGTCGAAGCCTGATCTGGTCAGTGGCTGCTGGGGACCAGCGTCGAGCCCCCCTTTGGAAATCCGCGTT
This sequence comes from Nomada goodeniana, assembly GCA_963969485.1. Taxonomy (NCBI): domain Eukaryota; kingdom Metazoa; phylum Arthropoda; class Insecta; order Hymenoptera; family Apidae; genus Nomada; species Nomada goodeniana. The sequence goes on from OZ018299.1 coordinate 9,142,947, forward strand.
TATGACGAATGCTATTAACTGTTGAGGTTGTGTATAGATTATTAGTAAGAGGCTTATAGCTTCTTGGCTTAGGAAATAAAACGATTTCCTCAAAAACAGTTTTGTTACTTGCGGGTCACAAACGTGTTAAGCATCTGCACCTTGAACGTTGTCCTTGTGCAGATGCTGGCCGCCTGTTTTGGCAAGGTACCATTTTATTACCGCCGTTCGCAGGTAAAGTGCGAGATTGCAATCGTTGCTCGTTTTCCCGACGCAACACTTTCACTTGCCCGATTCCTTCTATCGAAGGTGAGTCAGAACTCGCTAGACTTAATCTATTTGTATTTCATTTCCCGACGTCCTCAAATTTTTCATCAGAGTTCAAGCACCATTTGCTTTCATGGTTATTTCGGGCTGTGTGGTTATTTGGATTTTCATAGCTATTTCGACTATTTTCGTCGTTTCTTTTCCGTCCGCCTCCTTATTGCTTTCAGATCGTGGTGATCTACAGTCTTTTCACATGTGCCCCATCCTCCTGCATTTGTAACATTTAAATTTAAAACGTTGTTCACCCCCTTTTTCTGAGGATTTGTTGTCGTGAGTTTTATTTCCGAAGTTTCGCGATGACCTCGCTACTATCATGGCGTCGAATTTTTCATCTTTGTTTCGTTTTCTAACCTGATATTCGTCAAGCTATTTCACTTTTAATTCTTCAGGGGTAGGCGATTCTTCTTGCGATTTGATGGCCACTCGTAAAGATTCATACAGTTTTGGAATGCTCGATAACAATAGAACGACTATCATTTCTGGAGGAATTTTTATTTCCGTGGCTTCCACTTTATTTACTGTGTGAACAAAATTTGCCACGTGATCTCTGCTATCTGGAGATTTTTCCATTTTGTGATAAATTAATTCTTCCAGCCACATCGTTTTTCCCGCTGGTCCTTCCTATTCATACGGGTTTTATATTTTTCTCCAAAGTTCTTCAGAAGTGCCGCATCCGTTTGTGTTTCGAATCTTCGACTTATAGCGAGAATAATGTCGGACGTGGCCTTCTCGTCCACAATTTCCCAGGCTGTGACGTCGGCGGTATTGTCTGCTATCGCAACGGATTTGGTTTTGTTCCGAAGACATAACCGGATGCGTCGCTTTTCACCAACAATGCCTTCATGTGAATTTTACAGGTTCCATATTTTTCCTTTTGCAGGGATGGAATTTTAGCCGACGTACAGTGGGGTATTTGGCCCGAAAAGCCGGACAAAAATATTGTAGCATTGTTTATAGGCTCAATGTCATAATGTAGTAGGTCATTGAAATCGTCATAACGTCAGCTACAATTTTATGAAATTAAATATAAATTTTAACATTATTTTATAACATTATAGCTTAATTTTTTATAAAAAAAATTGTTTTCGAAATTGCATATATTGAAGTGTTACGAGCCGAGGGCTAAGGGGCACAGCTGCGCGAGCCGAGGATCGGTTGTTTAAGAGTTTGTTAATTACGGACGACCAGTGCGTATTTCGTCACTGGAAGCCGCGTAGATAGGAAGTGCGTGAACTTGCCGGTGCCTGTTTCATCACCGGGTGTCACAGGAAGGTAAAGGTAATCGTGGACAAACCAGCGCCTATTTCATCGCCGGGAGCCACAGGATGGTAAGATTTCGTGGACAAACCAACGCCTATTTCATCGCCGGGAGCCACAGGAAGGTTTTCGTGGACAAACCAGTGCCTATTTCATCACCGGGAGCCACAGGATGGTAATCGTGGACAAACCAGTGCCTATTTCATCACCGGGAGCCACAGGATTGTTAGTAAAAATAGACTCGTAACTTATAGCGATACACCTCGAGCGGTTAAGGTGTATCTGTTTGGTGGGACGTTACTGCTAATGATTGTCAGAGGTGATTCAATGAGAAAAATGCGTATGATATTATTAAACGTATATTTCCTACTCTTTGGTTATTCTACAGTTTGATTATTAACTACAAAATCCACATTTCTCAATCTGTACGGATTGGAAATGTATACTGCCCAACAAAGGCCTGACGATATACCGTCAAATAAGTATAACGTCTTTAAGAAATGAAACGTATAAGAATTTAGTAATGTTGCTCGAAGGGGACTCGGAACCCGATCTCGCTGAGCTATAATATCAAAATAGTCGACACGGAACGTACTCGAAGCTAGATTAATACTGAGCCGCCGAGAGCAGAATTCGTGCCCTTTTTATACTCGATATCCGGACCAAAAAGCTGGTGGGGGCACGGAAAATTCCAAGGGAGTCCGGAAAGATTCCCCCAAAGGGTCACGTCATCGCGACGTCGCGGAAGGGGCAGACTCGACTGCATGCACCCTCGATTTCCAAATAAGGGCATCATAGAAGGAAGAAATGAAATAATACTTCCTACGTAACAGAAGTTTGTAGATGTCTGAATACCATTTACCTTTTATTTAAAACACTTTTTTTCAAGACTGTTCAAACCCCTTGAAAAATAGGGTCAATAGTAGATTTGGTCAATTTGATGCGTACTCTCAGGCGACCCTATTTCGACTAAATGCAGCGTAACATTAACGTCTTAAATGCCAATACAGTAATTTTTACTTTTTGGGAGTTGTTTTATGACAAGTTCAGGAAAACCCGATCATAAAAAAGTTTGTCTGGTAACGAAGGCCGTCGATATGATCGGTTCTTGCGACCAAACAGTTACCCTATACATATAACATAAATTAACTATAAAACGTGAAACCGGACGAAACCGGAACCAATTTTTGTTGCATTGTTATCACAAACCTTTATCGAATGCAATGACACCAGAACGAGCTTTTAATGACGTTAAATACTATAACAAAATCGTTAATGAAATCTTGTAACCGTAAAAAAAAAGTACTGGAATATTGATTATATTCAAATATTAATAACTACATAAATATATGTGCTAAAAGTGTAAAATCTGTTGGAAAGTGCAGTATATACCTACCTTAAAAGCTTCCATAAAGGCAGAATTTACACAAATTCCTTAAAAGATTCATAAATCGCTAATAAGCAACGATGTTTTAGAGAATGGTTAAGAGAGAAACGCGTGCCATCAAAATTGCTAACTTTCGTCGAAAAATGCTGCTCCCTGAGTTCATAAATTAGTAAACAAAAATTGGTACATTGTTCCTCACATATTTAACTATCTCAGACAACAAAAATTTTTGTTTTTCGCAAAACTTTGAAAATTGACTTTTGTCCGGTTTTTCGGGTCCACTGTGCGACGTTAGACTCATCTTCGCTTGGACAGAATAGGGTTTCCGATTTCATCGATCGCGTTTACGAGAAAAAATAAATAAAAGCCTCCGGTTTTCGGCTTTCCCAGCTCATAAATTCACAAAAGTTCGAGTAGGTTCAATTTCGTTTTCCTGACTTTCCGATTCAAGTTACCCGCACTTTTTACCTTTAGCGTAGTAGGATCGTCCTGGGTCCATAACCTGTGGGAGGAAGAGTACGGTAAAGGAAGCACTGTTCGCGTACATGACAAACAGTTCATTATAATAAGAATAAAAAAACGCACCACAAAACACCTTTGTGGACACGCAGTAAAAGGGTGTCACACAGAGAGCACGACGGTTGGCGCATGGGTGCCGATTTTAGAGGTTCTCCAATAGCATCAAGTATAAACAGGCATTTAGAAATGTCTGCTGATTGCATCTCATAGTACCGGTTATATTAATTTTCGTGTTTAGTGGGTGTTTCGACCGTACGTCACTTTTTTGGAATAGTAACGACGGCGCGCGTCTAACAATTGTAAGTTGCCTAGACTGCGCTTCCCGACGGCAAATTAATGGCGGCGAGAACTTTTAAGCGATTAGAGAGCCGTTGAAGAACTGTAACCACAGTAGCTCCTAATCAATGCGATATACTTTATTGAGAACTACAGCTCGGTTATTAGTAGATAGACAACGGTGTTATGGCTAGGTACAACTGTTTCTTACGCTGGTTAGTGGTAAACTAAACTAAAGGCTCATCATGCTCTACAAGGTGGATTGCGAGTGGGTGGAGTTCTATATGTTTTTTAAAACACAGATACTTTATTGGTGCAATCCGGCATAGCTCCCACCAAGGGTCCCCTGATAATTAGGGAAAGGGAAAACTCGCCGTGGGAAACCCTACGACGCGGGCGGCCAACATCGCCGCTGGACCGCTAATTCTGTCATCGGGCCTCACAGGCCCTTATCGCCTGAGTACCAAGAGGCCCTTGACTTTGACTTGTACGCCAGGAAAACTGGCGTCTCGACTGTGACAAGTCTCGCTGGTCCAGAATCCTGGCGCCTTGAAATAAATACAAATTCCGTCTACGGACGGAACAGTGGGTTCTAAACATAGAAATAATTTATTTGCAATCCTTAATTGTATTATGGATCTACACATAATGATAATTGTACCAAACACGTTTGCTTTGCTCTCAACTTAAAAAACTAAAAAAACTAGCCAAAGTATAAATTAGACCTCGCTCACACTTCCAAATTAGTCTGTTACACCAATGTAAATACTAGAAAGAATCGGGAAAGGGTACGGGAAAGTACGGGAAAGGGTACGGGAAAGTACCCATCCAATAAAAAGTCGGCTAACAATCTGCAGAAAGAACACCCTTCGACATGCAAATGGTTAAGGCGTTTATGACGCGCTAGCAATAAAACTGTTTTTGAGGCAACCATTTTTGTCCATAATCCGTCAGGATATAACAAATTAAGCATATACTGCATCAACAGTCAATTGCATGCGTCATAAATGTGAACTTCCAAAGGGGCCCACAGCTGTGTGCCAGCACGCGAGACCAGGTCAAGCTCTGAGACCCTGGCGGAAATTCCCGTGCGTTGCCAGGTCATTCAAGACGGTCAGGGTGCACCCCTTCCTTCGGAAGGCGAGCGCAAAGAAGGATGGGTGCGTTCCCGTTTTAAAAACACGCTCATTGGCATTTAGTCACATTTTCTAATCCAATCAGCGTGCCAAAAAGTTACTTCCGACTCGACGTGATACGATACACTCGACGAGGCACTCGGTCGTTAGTCAGAACTCCAAAAGTTATTACCAAGAACTCATACAGCCGTCACGGAACTCCGTCGGTCGTTATACAGAACTACGTCGGTTATCTCCCAGAACATGGAGTCGTGAGTTAGAGTTCCTAGAGTCGTAAGTTAAAGTTCAAACGGTCCATAATTAGAGTCCAACACTCTCCGTTCAGAAACTGTCACTTGCATTCGCAGTCTAACACTCTCCATTCAGAGTTTTGACTTACTACATTCAGAGTCCATTACTCAATCTAGTATTCAGATTTTAATACTTTAAATTCAGAGTCTAAACAGTCTAAAGTCTACGTCCAAAGGAGTCTCACACAGGGTCTTTCGCAAGAGAAGGGGACACCATGAACCCTCCTTCTTCTTGTCTGAGTCCTTGATTCAGCGGTACGAGAAACCGTATACTCTCCTGCCTCAAGACCCCAGTACATTAGAAAAGGAGAAACAGTATCCTCTCCTTCTTCTTCTGTCAGTCTTTGACTCTGAAGTGCGAGAAACGGTATCCTCTCCCACTGCAAGACACACGGTGACAACTTTGACTCAGAAGTAAGAGAAACAGTAAAATCTCTTACCTCAATAGATCCGTTTTATTATTATGTTTTCCTTTACTATCAGTCTATTTATATTCAGTGAAAGATCAAATTCATTAGTTAAATCTGCATTCAAATCAATTTATCACCCCTACCTCTGTAAAAGGTCGTAGAGTCATACGCGTGCAACGGTGTCGATAGAAATCGGAACGGAGATTTACAACCTCCGTATACTGGGCTCTCAACGCATCCTGTAGTATCGAAGCCGCGTATTGCGTAAAAACAAATTCTTTTATCAGATTCTGATTTCGTTTTGTTTCAAATTTTATTTGATTTTCGTATTGATAATGTTATGGCAGGGCGTCGCTTTCTTCAAGGTCGTAAATCTTCACGATTCCCCGACAATTCTCTTGCACCAAGGATGCGTGCAAGAGCCCAAATATTTGAACTAATGTTCAAATTGTAATGAGCAAGGTCTGGTGGTAATTGAATAAAACACTCTGCTCTTACACACTGTTCACAATTAATAGTAATTTTACTACACTCTGTTCGTAAACAGAGTTTGATAGTTACGTTTATTACTTTTACAATTTATTGTTGCTTCTACTGTTGCTCGAGCGGTTCTGACAGTTCTCTTGCTGTGATCGTAGCGTTCTCTTGCGGTGATCGGACAGTTCTCTTTCCCTCGGCACAAACACCGCCGAAGGAAACCTACCGACCCCTTCGCAAGGGTGGAGTCTTAAACTTACGAATTTAACAACAAAACTCCAAAATTCGTCTAATTATTTGAGAAGGCGTGTCGATATTGATGGTGGCTATGATGCGGGAGAAAGGGAACATTTCCAAATATGGAAACAGCGTTAGACAAATTTCCTCCCAGCATCTGGGCACAATTACCAACATCCTTGGCATTGGCGACAGTCTAGAAACCAAGTACCCGCGAGGCCACTCGAGTCGAACCCTTAAACCCTGGGACCCTTGGGTCCGACTGAAGGGAGAACTCGAGCCCCCGCAACGAATAGTAAAAACAACAGCTCGATGCTGCGACTCAACGAAAACCAGACGCGTACTCTCGAGCCAAAACATGACGATACGCGAAAGGTCTTCCCTGGTTTCAAGACGTCAAGGCCATGCACTCTGAATCCTCAACAGATAATTATAATATATTAAAAATATTCTATTGTTGCATTTAAATAGTTTTATAAATATTTTTGGAAATTTTTTTAGTCCATGAATTATGAAAATATATCATGGTAATTTTGTCAACAAAATGTGGGTGGTATGGATATAAATAAAACGATGACGTCATAGTAGGGAATAAATTTCGCACAAGTTGTTTTTCACATTGAGAAATGGATAATGTTAGTAACTTGAGACCTGACACAGAAAGAGCAAGTGCCATTGTTAGTAACACAATGTATACTGGAAGTAATAAGACTAGCTACTACAAAAATAAGAAACCCGATGTCGATAACAGTGGATAAGCGCACACAGCCTTATTAATTAAATATTGCGATCGATAAATTTATGGTTGTGCTCGCTTCAAGAACTTTCGAACGCTGCTACCTTTGTTCACATAGAGTGTAAATTACATGTAATAGAGCGTATTAGCAAATCCTAGCAAAAGAATCAAAAACTTATCCAAAGTGCTGACAAGCAGAATGAATACTAAACTGGTACTAACGAAGGTACAATATTTAGGAATCAATATCTCGTCGAACACTTTTCCATTAAAATAATAGCTGCGTGAAATTATCGTTTTCGACAGTGTAACAACCTTTACTTAAAGAAATAAAGTGATGCTTCGAAAAGTAATAGATTTATATCTACAAGTTCATAAATTTGGTGAATCAATCACCAAATACAGAAATAAAAATATTCGCAATAAATTTGAAGTAGCTGTTGAAGTTGAAAAACTATTATAATTTTTTTACAAATTGAAAGATACAACTTAGAAGCTGATGTACGTTATCGTTAGATCAAAGAGAAATTGAAATTTTCTTTATAATTTATGTTTAGAACGTTGAACTTTTGATATATCTTTTCTGCCAGCTTCAGATCAGCCTATTACTATCTGCAGCCACTACGTTTGAAACAAGTTTATATTCATTTTACGACAAAGTAGGCCTTTGATAACATATGCTGACCAGTAACTCGAAATTCAATTATGCCGCCTCAAAAGCATACCAATTTCCACAAATTCATTTATCGATAGCAAGAAACCACTTCAGTACACTTGCAGCAACAAAAGTAAATTACTTAAACTAATTAATGGAGATACGTGGAAGAGCACAGGGATTAGTGCCTACTCGACGTCTGATCGAAGTCGACTATTTCTACTGGAAGGTTACATCAAACATGCTCGTCAGAACGCGGATCTCTACCATCTTTACAGGGAAATCAATTGATAATGCTTTATTCGTACAATGATATGGACGTGTAAATAGATGAGTCACTCTCAGTTTAATGTACTCTTTCACATTCTTCTTATTTCAATAGAACTCCACTCTTCTTCTTTCTTGGCCCACATAGTGTAGGATCTTAATAGAAATGAATAAGGGCAGTCATCGGGAATCGAACACCCGAGACCTTCGTATTTGTAGGCACTGATCAGTCCATCTACGCCACGGCCCACAGTGGTGCCATTTCACAAAAAGCTGGCCATAATTCGTAATTTCACACGATTTTTATAAGAATTGCTATTCTTATGTTTTTAGGGGTTGCTCAATTCAAATATTTGATAAAAAATGCAATTTTCATAATGGGCGATCTAATATTAGTGGTATAAATGTTGCTTTCAAGTTAGCTGTTTCGCCGCGCACTCACCGACGTACTGTGGACAGGACCGATCAGGTAAAACGAAGGTCGTAAATCTTCGCTCCGACTAGGGTCGCGTCGCTTGGTGCGTTAGGCTTTCCTATTTTGCGTTCTAATAGGATTAATTATTGATGTAGTGGATGAATCTCAGTGATGTTAACGATGTTCTGTTAACGGTTGGTATTTATTTAAGGAAACAACACTTAAAGTAGAACAATGATGGAATAGACTAGGCGAGTGAATGTTCGACGAGTAGTTGATGACGAAGTATCGGGTGGAATCGCGATGTTCACACCTCTCGTGAGAACGGATACTCCGGAGTCGTGTAGTAGAAGTCCGTGTAAAAGACTTTGTTAGGGCAAAGCCCTGGTGGAGACTAACCTGGGCAAGGCCCGGTGAAGACTAGTTTAGGGCAAAGCCCGTTTGACGACTGACTTCCTCGTCGAGTGTTATCCTACACGTCGACTTGGAAGTATTTTTTATGCATGCTGATTGGATTTTAGGAAAACCATCCAAGGTCCAATCAGCATGTTTCGGAGGTGTAGACGCACCCTTCCTTAGCGCCCGAAGCGCGTTTGCTAAAAAGAGGGTGTGTCTTCGTACGCTGTAGTGGAATCTTCCTCAGGGTCCTAGAGCTTGACCTGGCCGCGTCATCTGGGGCCCAGCTGCGAGGACCTTTTGGAAACTCACGTTTACGACACATGCAATGAACTGCTGAGGTCGTGTATGCCTGATTTTTGCGCCTTGGCGGATTAGAGTGTAAAACGACTTCCTCAAAAACAGTTATATTACTTGCGCGTCATAAACGCCCTAGACATCTGCACGTTGAAGGGTGTTCCTTGTGCAGATGTCCAGACGCTTTTCTATGGGGAAACCGATTTTGAAAGATATGTTGGTTCCGCGGGTGTGCCGCGGAACATTAGCTTTTGTCAAAATTGACTATTTTCCGATTTTTGACTAAAATTATGTAATTAGAATGTCCGTTCAGTCCGTTTTATGGAACAGTTGAATACTGCTAAAAAAGTACAAAGGGTCTCAGTGGGTAATAGCGCCCAGATGACTTCATGACTCGAGGTCCGAAGTAACTAACAGGGTTATAGTTTCCAAATGTGTGACAATAGAGAGTCGAAGGCATCGAACAGAAAGTAGAAGACAATAATTCTCGCAACAAATACCCGGAAGGCCTGGTTCCTCTGTCCATTACACTTTGTATACTTTCCAAGTCTGAACTCACGACTTCGTGATGTTGTCCAATTGACATGTGTCAAGGAATCATGTTATCAAGCTATAATCTTGGACCCATCATTATTATTATTAATTATTATTTATTATTATTATATTAGTGTCTTCGATAGATTTCTTTATACCGTATTAAATTTGTCACAAATATATTAACCTTTGCACGAGATATCACCACTACGCTCTAGTGGCACAGACCGAAAATATCCCTACTTGATACTTTAAATTTAAATACCTTAAAAAGGGGCAGAAAGGGGTAAAGTTTCTCAACTGGATATCATAGTTGACATGCAACTTTATATGAAGAGACTTGTCCCAGCGTGAAACTCCGTGAATAACATCTTTGTTTTCCTTCTTGTTCATTAGGATATGGCTATGATTTATGATATATTGAAAACGGAATTAAAATAATAAACTCAAAAATATGTTACTTTATTTTTGTGGAAAATTTATGTTTATAACACCTACTTTAATGGTAAAATGTTTCAGATATCAATTTTGTTAAGATAAACTTTCCCTGACGCAATTAACAAGCTCTAATTTTCAAGATATGAAGGAGCATGAAATTTCTTCAACTTTGACGGCGTATATCTCAGTAACCAATCAATATATTTAAAAATTTCAAGCGGCATTAGATGCATTGATATATATATACACAACAAATCTGATGTACTAAAAACAAGCTGCTATATACTTCAAAAATTGAATTTTGGCCAGCTTTTCTATAAATGGCACCACTGTGCGGCCTCTTCTTGTTATTCCTTGTTCGTTTGTTCCTCTTAGTTCGTTGATAGAAGCGCCCCGATCCCACAATACTTACTGATAAAAATCTGGTCGAAATTATTATCAACTTCAATTTTACTTTCAGGTAAAAATATTGATATTTAAGTTCTTAATTAAGATTCAGATTTCAAATAAATCAGGCTTGAATTGAAGAGAAGGTATTTAGTCAAGTATTCTTATGTAAATAGAGTGAAGTAGCTCAAACAAGGCAACATCAATATCAATCCAAAGTACTTCGCTATGGTCAAACTTAACTACCAAAAAGTCAATAAAAGGCCCTACTTTACCTTGCCAAGTACGTTTCACTTTTCCAAGGTCACAATTAATACCTTTCTCCTTGACAACTATGATTGAATTCTATAACTTGAATGCAATAACCACCAACTTTCAACAGAAAGTAAATCTTATGGAATAACTAAATTTCATCTTTAAGGATGTATTGACTCACTGTAACTATAAATGTATAGGAACGTTGCAAAAATGTGGTACGTCAAATTGGAAAACTGAATCAACTTCAGTATCGCTTACTCAAAGCAACGCGAATCTACGTCCCATAATTATACACTTCTAGCAAATTTCTTCGTTACGTAACAGCAAGTTTACCAGCCATCCTTGACAAAGGAGCAGAATTAAATGCGAGTGTCTCGCATGCCGGGCCTTTAACTTAACACAATTTTATTTCCATCTGACACACGAACGATGCCGACCTCATGTCAAGTCTAATTACTACTACACCAGAAGGTGCAATCAGAAACCTGCCGATAAGTTTGATTTCATGAAAATCACGATAGTCTCTGCGATAGTTTGGCGTTTTTCGACGAACCGACAGTGAACTGTTGCGCGTCGTGCTTGAAGCAAGGAGGAAGTCGCTACGAGGATTGCAAGCATTGGTAGAAAAAGCACTCTGCAAGATATGAGGCATTGCAGATACATTGTTTCAGGTGAACACGAATGGTCCCGACAGGTACGTAAACAGGTACGCATCGTATATTGGAACGACAAAGCGAATGGGCTGTGCAACGGGGACAAAAACTGAATGATTCAGATGCTGCTGTCTGTGACATATAAGGACGAGCTAGGAGAAGAAGATGCATGGCGATATGGCAACACGTGTGTAGCTTAGTATTTCCTTGAAATACACGTTATATTTATTACATTCGCTCGCTAAAATTTTTAGAAGAAGTGAACGCAAAGCATTACACGGTCTTTTTACCTGCAGAGTTATACAGAGATCGTGGATAACGCAATAAAATTAGTGTACATATTAATTATCGCGAATCTCACGTACGTGAGAAAAGAGAAACAGGGGGGAGAGTGTTTTTGTAGAAAAATACAAATATGGGTGTTCATCAAATAATAGCGAGAATTTATTTGTCGAGATATTAATCAAATGGAATTCGCATAATGTAAAATGAAAGTAAGTGAGCATTCAATAACTATGGTTTTCCCTCAAACACACAGCTCCGTACTTTCTTGCTCACTTTTGATATCGAAATTACCATATCGTACAATAGACTAAACTTTTGGCGCAAGTTCTTGGCGTTCCAACGAGATTAAGTGGAAGTTTTCTGGGCCAACGTCCCACAATATGTTCCCCCGTTCTAGACTGAAATATTTGCCAATACTTTAGAATTCCTTTGCTTTTTCTATAGCTGCACTTTATTTTTCTTCCCCAAAGTTTCATTTCAATTTGCTGGGTCAATTTCAATCGATAATTCTGCGGTACTACCTAGACCAGCACGGAGTGCAAAACAAGTTTCATTCGGAGACTCCATAACTGCAGCCGGTGGAACGTTCAGACGCGAACTGGAAGCTTCACTCTCGTGAAATTCGATACAATTTCGATTTTTAAGTTGGCTCGGGACTTTCTTTGTTAACTAACTTCGTTGATTGCGAAATAGAATTTGGTTGTGGAATATTCCCGTTAATAAATGCTACCTGCTCCCGAATAGAAAATTCTTCTTGCTTATAACGCTCAAATGATTTTTATTATCAAGGTTCGAACACTGATTGTTATAGTTCAACGTGCACAGCAATTTTATTTATGTTTTAGAATTTTAATTTCCATTCCAGTATATTCATTTCGTGCGTGTCCTTTCCTCATAAAAGCTTACGAGGGATCGTACGGTAAACTTGTAAGAGCTCTCTAATTCCTCCAAATACGTACACGGGCAGGATAGCTGGATTTGGTATAAAATATATGTACATTTTGCAATGCACATATCTAGCTGAATTTCTTGCTTAAGAAGATAATAATATATATCTAATATATTCTGAAATATTTAATGACATTCTCCACCCCTCACTTTAACGATGATTTTCGCAACCTAAATGCGAAGCACAACCGATCAAAAAAATAGATGTGAAATATTTTTTGGACTACTATTCTACCAAAATTTCATCAAAATCATGGACTTTCATAAATCACTGCTTCCTTAATAAATAGTAATGTTACAATTAAAATTTAACCATTCCAATAGTATGCCAAAATACCGTTACTCCCAAACGATTTGTATAATGCAAGAAATTGGCCGCTTATACGGAACACCGTGTAACAGATATTCGGCTGTGAAATTAATTAAATAATTTGAAAAGTAGATTAGTGATTCCCGATATAATTCCAATTATCCCCAATTTCATTGATTGCGACGGAATTCTTTCGAAAAACAAAAACCATATTTAAGCCCCTGCACAAATTAACGCAATTCTACGTAATAGCAATTTGCTACAATCACGCTGGAAAATGGATTAACTACAGCAGCAATCTAAATTTACGCTACAAAGGCGCCAAAGGACTACCAAAGAAATGCAAACTATGTTAGATTCATCACAGAACAAGCACTCGACTTTCTCACATTTCTGCAGTGCTGCTTTTCCAGCAGCCAGTTCGAAAGTTAATCAACAAATGCAACGTCATAGACAAACAATAAACAAATATGTCGCGTCCGTCGAGAAACACTCGATTTGCCGCGTTACTCGAGCATACGACGGGTCGTATCGCTTGTTTAAATTGCCAAAACGACCACAAGCTCCCTCGTTCAAGACAGCCGAGCATATTTTAAATTCCAATGTGACCACGTGACTTTACTTTCGCTCTAAAGTTACCGCTCGTGAACTAAGTAAACCGAGTATCCAGATCCCTCCGCGTAACCCCGATGAATTTTCCCTCTGACGAGAAAGTGGGGATATCCAAAAGCGGAGGAATTGCGAAAAACTCAAACTTTGCCTGTAACACGAGCGCGTGTCAACATTCGAGAGCCAGAGTTTTATTTTCTCTGCAGTGACCGGTGACCAACGATCTGATCACCGATTTTGTTATCAGTTACAACACAGTTATAACACACAACAGACGTGCTGAATTATTTATCGAAGGGAAACAAAACGCGGTAGCTTTCAATAAAAATGATAGAAAATAATAGCATTGATTTCCTATATTCTATATTTATATCCAGAGTGATTAAAAGTGGGTTCGGAACTTTTAAAGTGGATAGTTCTCGTCAAATGAAGTGTCCTAACAAACGTGGATCGAGAAATGAATATTTTCAAAGATTTTCGTTTCGGTTGAAGCGAGTAAGTTGAACAATTATTTTTGCGGGGATTTCTCGAGACTGTTGCAAATGATGATAAACTACAATGATAAAATAATGCATTACTTGTAAGCAGCCCCGCACTGGATGAAGACCTGTCATGGTATTGCCACGCGAGGTGTGAGTGGATAACTCTGTAATTTTTCTGAATGCTGCAGGCATTATGGAACGAGACAAAAATCGCTTGGGTATTAGTTTATACGACAGGGTTAATGTAGATTTTTTCAAGATTTGTAGATGAGTAGCTATTACAATAGGTAGTTATAGTCGTAATATACCAGGGAAAATACAAACAAAATATTCTACGCTCAATTCATTTTGGACATTAGATAAACGTGATTTAGTAAGCAAAAGAAACATTGCATACTAACACCCGCGTTATTTTATATTTAAAAACGTATCTTCACTCATGTATAATATGTTCCACATAATTTCCACAGTTCGATAATTTATTAACATGAAACATGCTTTCGCAGTTCTACTATTGCAAGATATTATTTATTCTTCGTTCCGCTTTATCCCACTCCTATTAGTCACGCACGGATGCACAAATAATATTTTACGCCATTAGGCTCGCTGTTTTTGCGCTGCATTATCTCCTTGTGTTTCAAGCAAAGCGACTCATCGTTGAGTATCCTGCTCACCTCACGAAATCCCTTCATATCCGGTACACTCTAGACTGCAGACCGTATACTCGGTTTTTAGAATAAGGAAATAAAGAATAAGCTCCGCGACACGCGTTTCACTTGAAGCAGATTCTAACAATTCAAACAACTACTCGATCCCGTCTGGTCGACTGCAAATATTTTTTATTCGTGCAATAAATTCGGTTCGCGCACAATGCAGAAAAAACTAGTGCTCCTTGTGCAAATCGTATTAATAAAATACGTTGGCAAATTTCGCTGGAATATTGTAATAGAACTTCTCAAGAAAGGAGGATTTTTAATAAGAAGCAAACAAATCAACCTGTTTGGCTATAATTCACAAAAACATCTTTCAACGATTGTCAATATTGGCAAAGTATTGAACAAGCTTTCATTGAATGGAGGACATATTTGCGTTTCGCAACAAGATGTGCATATTTCGCTGCGGCGCGAAGTACTGTTTTTGTGATATCCGTTTTGAGCGCCACGTATCTGCAGCGTTATGCAAGTCTAGTTGGTAAACAAGTCTATTTAGAGTTAAGCTGGACGTGATATATGCTACTTTTATGGTAAGTGACGAGTAACTAGTTTTGGATGGTTCCAACTAACAAAATTAAAGCACAGCAACCAGCATTAACTAACCAAGGGGCCACATTTCGTAAAAGTAAGCTTATTAAAGGTGTGCCAAGTATTGAAGAGTGATCCCATAATTCGTAATTTTAAAATCGTAATTTTGATAGAGTCGACACGAGCATAATACATTGAAATCAAATAAATTCATTAGTATACTAAGAATTATATGTTGGCGATTGCATATTTTTACGGAAAGGAAGATGGCCGAGTAGTGAAGTACTATACTGTAGGAACCGAATAAAAAGGAAGGGCAGGCTTCGGGAATCCAACCCCAGATCTTCGTATTACTAGGCACTGATCAGTCAATTTACGCCACGGCCACTTCCTGGTATTCGTTAATCGTTTGTTCCTTTTAACGTTGTTCTTTGATGGAGGCGCCCGATCCTACAATACATTCGGCGAAGGATTTATGATAAGGACTTACATATGGTTGGAAAGTGTCTGGGAAATAGGCAATCTGGACAGACGATGGCTGGTGGCCCGATGCTATTCAACTATCAAATGTCCCACGATTGGCTGTTTATTAGGGGGTTTTTAAAAGCGAATGAATGAGACTCAACATCCTGTCGGCCAACGATCGCTGGCGACAGCATTGGGTTTCCAACCATCTGGTGTCGAAGGATTGTTTATTAGGGTGTCTAGTGAAACACCAAATATGGCAATCGGCCGGTCGCCGTATTGCCCAGGTACAGGGACTCTCACCCTGGAGGATCTGGCCACGGAGTGGGTAAGGTTATGCCTTTTGACTTATGATCCTACGACCGGTTAGGGAGATAGCGGTGGTAAATTGAATAACTGCTCGTTTAACTTAACGAGTTCTCACTGTTTAATGAATATTGAGGCGCTAATGATAAACAATGTAACAAAAACGGATCGAAACGTAGTGTGTAGTATACTGTACAGTGAGCAGATTTGTAGTAAGATAATCTTTTCCGTGTGTTGGTTAAGATCCTGTCTTGGACTCTGTCTTGGACCGACTTGGACTTTGTCTTGGATTTGGACTTTGACTGACTTTCTCGTCGAATGTACCCCATCTCATCGACTCGGAAGTGTGTTTTAGACACGCTGATAGGACATTAGGAAACTGACTAATTGCCAATCAGCGTGTTTTGAAGGTGTGGTCGCACCCTTCCTTAGCGCCCGAAGCGCGTTTTCTTAAGGAAGGGGGTGCGTCCTTAAACGTTGCCGATTATTCGGCAACGCAACAGAATTTCCAGCAAGGTCCTAGAGCTTGACCTGGTCGTGCCTGTTGGGTTGAGGTGCGAGGCCCTTTTAGAAAGTCACGTTTATGATGCATGCAATTAACTGTATGCCTCGACGGAGTATAGAATAAAACGACATCCTCGAAAACAGTTCTATTACTTGCGCGTCATGAACGCCCTAGCAATCTGCTCGTCCAAGGTTGTTCTTTGTGCCGATTTCTAGCCGCCTTCCTATGGGTGTAGCTAATTATTTTTGGTAAGGATTCCGCGGGTTTACCGCGTGACAATTTCAAACATATAGTATTTCAATATTGACATAGAACCCCTTTCTCCGAAGCCAGTGGCTCTGAACCGTTGGTCCTTATTTTAGGTAAGTGTACCGCGAAATTATGAAAGCTAGCTAAGGATATAATATTCGTTTTAATTAATGTCTCCTTTTCTTACTGTTGTTACGAACCTGAGGGCCGAGGCGAGACTACGGAGCCGAGGATCAGTTATTGAGTTTGTTAGTTGTGCGGACGAACCAGTTCTTATTTCATCACTGGGGGCCACTGGCCATTGTTAAGCAATTGTTAATAATGCGACCCTATAACTTTCAATAAGGCGATACACCTTGAGCGGTTAAAGTGTATCTGCTGTGGGACGTTACTGCAAATGATTGGTATATGAATGAATGAATGTAATGCGCTTTGGGTTTGGTTTCACATAAAGGGTGTCCCAAAAATCACGCAAGAAGTAATTTTGATAGAAAGCATACAGTATACCCTATGCTGTACGCATGGAATAGAATATCGGGTATTTAATAGGGTCGATCAAACAAGCCATCAAGATGAAAATGAGCCTCATCGCTGAAGATGTGGTTCCGAAAATTTTCGTTGCACTCAAAATTCTATTAACAATAAAAATTATCATATATGACAGTATATTATAGTCTATTGTATACAATGAGATTTTTAACACATATTTCACAGCTTACTGTAATTCAATAATGACGCATTATTTTGAAATATTTATTAGAAAAGAATTTAACATTCAACGGAGGATGCCTCCTTCGTTTTGGGCGACCGAATACCATCGCGGACAGCTGTATATTTCATTTTTACCGTTTTACGATCATTGTCGTCAAAGTACAATACAAGGTAACTGAAACTCAAACGGGGCAGCATCACATCGGAATATTAAAATTAACTAGCTGACTCGATCGGAGGCATTGTTCGTCATGAATTCCGTGCTCTGTGCGCTGTGGTTACACGTTGAAGCTCGTATCCGGTGCCATGCCATCTCGATATTCTTTACGAGAATAGAGTGTCGCGTGCACGCATCCCGCTCTATTTAATCGGGTCGATGCGAGCTGTTCTTTCCGAGTCCCCGCTGTCGACGCTGAGTGGCGCGACACACGAGAAACCGATAGTCGTGAACCGCCTGTGCTGTCAGTCGACCCGGATGTCTCGAGATAACTCGAGCACCAGGCGGCTTTACTCCCGGAACAGAAATTGCAACGCTAAGTCAAGGATGTGTTTCAACCTAGAGCCTGTGGCCCTGCACGGGAAAAGGAAAGGATGGCGGGACAGATAGGGTAGACGGAAGGCGGCTGCGGAGGCACAAAGGAAGTCAAAGATGCGAAGAAGGGGCAACAGTAAGGGGATAGGGCATGCAAGGAGAAGACGAGTGGAAAATGTGAAAGACAGAGTTTAGGAGAAGGCAGAAGCGGGGAGAAAGGTAAAAATGAAAATAAAACAAGAGAAAACGGGTAGAGCGATGGGTGTAGGAAGGGATGAAAGGAAAGGGTGAGAGACAGAGAGTTGGGCAGCAGATTGCCGGAGAGAAGTGGCATCGCGTCGGTGACAGAGAAATAGAAAAAGATAGCTAGGCAAATAGGAACGTTCGAATCGTCTTAAAACGCGGCGACATAATCGTGAACATTCGCTCGACAAATATTTGACGTTCAAGACCACTCGCCGACTTGCCAGATACAAGGTCTCATTTCGCTTGCCCTCCGCTCGTCTCCTTATGGGCCAGGGGGTAATGTTACGTGCTCTAACTTCTCGAATTGCATGCCAATAGACAGCGGCCCACCAAAGGATAGGATTGTAGGCGAACAGTAGGGTGAATTAAGACTTAATTAATTGTGAAATATGTCGCTCACTTGCAATTATTCTGGAAATTTTAGACACTTGGAAGGGAATATTAAAAGGATAGCGCAGGAGAAGGTGCTCAGTTTATTGGAACCACATTTTTACGGCAAGCTGAACGAATTGAAAAACAATGAATTTCGATATTTTAAAATCTTGTGGGAAGATCTCCTATCTTATTCGCGATCCATACTCTCTAAATAAATACGAAGTGTGTCGTTTACAAGTTTGACGTGTAAGAGATTTCGAGCTGCGAACGCCCTAGCTAGGTATCCGGGGTATGTCAGGGTGGGAAACGATAGCGCACGTACCCAGGGGACACCACAGGCCGTAGGAAACACGTGACCGCGGGCCTTTAAGCCATGGCGCCGGGAAAAACCCGGACCTTTTGGCGATCACGAGGCAGCGAGGGCATTCTTGCATCGATCGCCGATCGGGCCAGTACCGACGACAGTTTAGCGGAACATTTAATAAAGAATAGCTGATTTAAGCGTCTTAAATAGAACAGCGTTATCTATTTACGTTCAGCTACCTTCTCCGACGTATTATCTATTATATTATTGATCGAATAAAGAGAACTCTTACAGACGCGTAATAAAATGATGAGCAAGGATCTGAAAATCCAACAAAGATCATAGTCATTTTTAATTATTATTAAGCAACTTCAATTCCCATTAGGAAATTGTTTTGCAATGCAATATTTTTTTATTGTTTATTTAACGTCGCATCAACCACTGGCATGGGTTACTAGCGACAACTATGGGGTGATGAAACAGAATGAAAACTTGAGTTTGTGAAAACGTAAGCTTACCCCTATAGCAGAAGACATACAGTTTTAGGTAGAATACGAACCACTAGAACCGCAGTGTAAAGCACACATGTACAATCATGTACAGAGGTGCCAGCTGAAATCGGCGGCGGCGGGACTCGAACCGGAGATATTCCGATTACGAGGTTCCGGCCCCAACCGACCGAGCCACCGCGGCTGTTATAGCAATACTGTTTACTTGATATATGAAACTAATAAATAGTAGATTGTTTTCTCACATAAGTAGTTGCTACGTTATTATCTCGTTGCTAGTAGGAGTTACATTATTTTCTTGTGCAAATAACTGATACATTATTTTCTTACATGGTGAGCTCACAGTTTCTAAAAAACGAATGCGTAAGTTTACATTATGGTACAGTAGACCCGAGGTGTAATATATTAGAAGATAATGGGAGAGAAAAATTCATTGTTGGTAGTTATTTTTCAAATTGTACACGCTGCTCATCAAATAGAGGACATTGTCGTAAAATATGGTTTATATCCGGTGTTTCATGTCCCCATTGGCATCTAGGATCGTTAATTAGACCTATTCGAGCAGACCTTCATTAGACCTGTGGAGAGGTGAGGTTTCGACGGTCGGTCGTGTGGATGGAGGAGGGAGGTACGACGGGTAAAGAAGGAGGAGACTCATCTAGCGGACTCATCAGTAAAGCGTACTAGCAAGCCCTGCCTTAGACACAGGGATAGTAGGGAATGGTCGGAAGTTATATATATACTCGCGCGGACCTATACAACCACCTTCGGGAGCCGGATCGTCGTGCTCGCCCCCTAGCGGTGTATGTGGGAAGTGCCCCACAGACCTATTATTAGTTGTTCTTCAAACATTGTAAGTGTTCCGCGGCAAACCCTCGGAACCAACACGCGAAATGAATTGCCCACCCAATAAAAAGTGGGCTAACAATCTGCAGAAAGAACAACCTTCGACATGCAGGTGGTTAAGGCGTTTATGACGCGCTAGGAATAAAACTGTTTCTGAGGAAGCCACATTTGTCCATAATCCATCAGGATACAAGAAATTAAGCATACACGGCCTCAACAGCCAATTGCACGCGTCATAAACGTGAACTTCCGAAAGGGACCACAGTTGTGTCCCAGCAGGCGGGACCAGGTCAAGCTACGGAATTCTGGCGGAAATTCCCGTGCGTTGGCAGGTCAGTCGAGACGGTCAGGGTGCATCCCCTCCTTTGGAAGGCGCGCTTCGAGCGCAAAGTAGGATGGGTGTGTCCCCGTCTTAAAAACACGCTGATTGGCATTTCGTCCTTTTTTCTAATATCCAATAAGCGTGCCAAAAAGTTACTTCCGAGTCGACGTGAGACGATACACTGGACGAGGAAGTCAGTCGTTAATCAGGACTCCAAGAGTCGAGAATCAGAACTCTTACAGTTGTTACCAAGAACTCATACAGTGGTCACAGAACTCCGTCGGGCGTTATACAGAACTACGTCGGTTATCTTTCAGAACTTAGAGTCGTAAGTTAAAGTTCAAAACGGTCCATACTTGGAGTCCAACGCTCTCTGTTTAGAAACTGTCACTTGCATTCAAAGTCTAACACTCTCCATTCAGAGTTTTGACTTACTACGTTCAGAGTCCATGACTCAGATCCATTCAAAGTCTAACACTCTCCATATAGAGTTTTGACTTACTACATTTAGAGTCCATTACTCAATCCATTATTCAGATTTAATACTTTAAATTCAGAGTCTATACAGTCTTAAGCCTACGTCTGAAGGAGTCTCAGACAGGGTCTTTCGCAAGAAAAGTCCGTGACTTAGCCGTACGAGAAACAGTATACTCTCCTACCTCAAACACCCCAGTACATTAGAAAAGTAGAAACAGTATTATCTCCTTCTTCTTCTGTCAGTCTTTGACTCTCAAGTGCGAGAAACAGTATCCTCTCACACTGCAAGACACACGGTGACGACTTTGACTCAGAAGTAAGAGAAACAAGACATACGGGAAACATTATCTTCCCCCAACATTATTTCACTAGATATTACACACTCAATAGATCCGTTTTATTATTACGTTTTCCTTTATTATCAGTCTATTTGTATTCAGTCAAAAATAAGATTCATTAATTAAATCAACAGTAAAATCAATTTATCACCTCTATCTCTGTAAAAGGTCGTAGGGTCATACGCGTGCAACGGTGTCGATAGAAATCGAAATGGAGATTTACAACCTCTGTATACTGGGCTCTCAACGCTTCCTGCAGTAGTCAAACCGCTAGAACTTTTTATTAGGATTAGAAACCTGAACACGTATAATGAAAATAATGAAGTTAAAAATAGGGGACCTCTCCGTCGTGTTTTTAATCGACCAACTAATAAATCTAAACTTCTTGTTCATTTATTATATACCTTGATACTTATCAACAGTTTCTTAATATTATATAAAGTATCGCGATACGAGACCCGCAAGGAAACTGCTGAATCAGAAGCCTGCTAAAGCATTACGAAGAAAAAAGAAATCACTATTCGACCGAGGGATATCACGATAGCAATTACTTTTGATCATGTAAAATGAAGATTAATACTAACTATAAAGGTCAGGTGCAACTACGCTACCCTCTACTTGCAAAGCTTTAAAAACGTCCCACCGGCGTTCCTTTACTTTTTAAAGCCTATAAACCAAGGGCCTTAAATTCCCGAGATCCTCGACGGTGCATAACAATGAGACAAATCTGCCTCTCATCCGTCGCAGAAATCTTCCACAATGCTGCGAAGTAAACCAAAACTACGATTCAAGCTTTCACCGCTCCGACGCGACGCGACAAGAGGCAGATTTGCCAAGTTGGGAGCCTATACTACCAAAGTTAAATCAACTTCTTCCAAAAGCAGCCTTACATTTCCCAACGATATCGTGAAGTCGATCAACAATCGCCGACAAAGTACCGAAAGAACGGGCAGGTGCGAAAAATATAGTGCCGACCACGAGTATTCGGACAATCGGAACGTTTTCCCTTCCTTCGTGTAACCGTATTTAAAATTCGTCTGCAAGGGTTGAATGCAGGTACGAAAAGTCAGACAGTCGGAAAAATATCATCAAATATTATTTCGAATTTTCAGCCCCCCGAATTACAAATATTCTACTTGGACACGAAATTCGAAAAAAAACACGAAAAAAAAGAATTAATGTACGAAAAAAGATAATGGCAACATATTAAATAAGCCAACCAGAAGAATTTTTCTATGAGTGCTATAAATACATTTTTTAATCCAGAGTATATTAAACAAATTTTCGAACTATGTTAATAAGAGATAACAAATAGAACGACTGATTAAGCAATTGACACTAGGGGAGGCGATCGAGAAATCGAATACCGTAAATTGATATAAAAAAGCAGAACCATTTTAGCAGATTATCGATACTTTGAAACTTAATATCTCGACAATGGTTTGTGCAGAAGACATGACTTAGGAGCGATTTGGAAACAGTACAATGTCGGCTATAAGAATATGCAATAACAAAAGTATAGTTCCCACTTACAAATATATACTTCATCTTCGCAGGACTTTTCAAGGCCATTGCAAGGTCAAATACATATCGGCATCATATGTACCTCTCATATCTCGCATAGTTTTCGACACGTTAACGCGTTTGCAGATAAAACGGACACACTGTAGGTTGACAAAAATTACCCACTTAACTTCTCGGCAGCAATTTAGAAGCGAGCAAGCGCTGTATCGATAGGCGAGGAATGTACCCGCGATTAACATTAAGTGCGTCCCTGAGCCGTCGCGGCGAGAAAGTTCGAAGAGACGGAGCTTGGCTTCCTGTCCGCGACGAGTGTCTGCAAGTAGTTTTCAACGAATGTTCATGCATATGCACAGGCGAATGTTAAATGATTATTCCGAGCATTACAGGACGATGTGCTCGAGGAGAATGCACCTGGAAGCTAACACCGGTGTAACCGCAGTCAGACTCGGCAGCCACGGCCACCCTACAGTATTCCCTTTCTCTCGCTCTTTCCCCACTTGTGTCTCTTCTTTGCTTTCATCGTCGTTACTTGCCCCATCGCTGTCCCTCTTCTGCCCGTCAGCCGCTCTCGACCCCCGGGTTTCCCCTTCCCCAACCCTTTTTCCATCTTCCTCGCTCTTTTCGTCCAGTCAGTACCAGCAGCTCCCCGCGTTTCTCTCGTGCTTTCGACGTAGCTTTCGAGAGTCGCGATCGATTACGAACCCCCGTCCCGCGCAATGCCATGTAGAGTCGTCGAATCGGATTTCAGAACGACTCACCTGAAATTCTAATTTAAGACACCCGGACAGACGAAGAGGGATCGGGGCAGGGATCCTGCTGCGCCTCGTCCGTACGAACATCAGGCCGCGTCCTCGTGCCCGACGAACCGTTTCTCTTAATTGAGGGCTCGCCCGGCTACGGTGTAGCTCTCATACCTAAAATTCATCGAATTACCGTTGGTTACGACCGAGGAGAAACGGTCCACGTTACGACGGCGACTATCGAGAAAAACGTGTTGTCCACTGGGTTACGTTACGTTTTTCAATGGTCGCGTCGCGCGAAATTTTTCTCGGTGGCGGAAATCTAATCGTGTCCCGTTCGTGTTCGACACGGTAGACCGTGCTGTGCACGGATGATCGGTTACTTATGTTCTGCTAGCTGAAAAATCACGTTGGAACGCATAGACAACGAATTCCGATTCCAGTCGATGGGGAAATCTGGGTTAAACTCGACCGCCGCGGTCAGAATCTCGTTAGCGACACCGTTTCCAGCTTGTCCTGCGGCGCTTTAATCGCCCTGAAAGATTATTGTTCTGAATGTACAACGATTCGGTGTTCCGCGAAATTTCGCGAATTCCGCGTTAGAGATGGTACGAATTTCAGTGCCAGAAAAATGTTTGAAAGGGATTGTGCCTCGTCGGTGATTGCGTGCCGGCTGATTGGTTTTTAGCCGGCTTGACATGTACCAAAGATTTGTATGCTTTTTTGTGTGCCGCTGATTTGTTTCATTTGTGCCGCAGGGTTTTCTGATTGAAATGTAGCGCCACTGGCGAATTGTTTAATATTTATTTCTATTATTTATTATTGTTCTACTATCATTTATTAGTATTTGTTAAATAAAACAATAAATAGTATACATAATGATTGATTGGTGGTAAAGGAAGCCGGTTCTTACAAATTACAACTGTTGAGAATGGATTCACGCTTAAAGGTTGTTCAAGAATGATGAAAAATATCAATTCTGTTAGCAAGCTTGTCAGATATTTACCATAAGAGGTACGATGTAGTTGAGCAAAGAGCGTGACTGGGAATCTAGAGACTTTACGGGGAATAGAAATATTAAACACTTCGAGAATTTCTGGACAGTTTACGGCGCCACATAACATACTGCGAACACACTACTATGGTAAGGATTTGTTGCGTCGCGAAAACGAGCAATAATTGCTATCCCGTGCATTACCTGCGAACGACGGTAATAAATACGTCCTGTGCCAAAAAAGGCGGCTAGCAATCTGCACAAGGAATAACCTTCAACGTGCGCGCAAGTAAGAAAAATGTTTTCGAGGAAATCGTTTTTTTTACTAGGCCAAGAAGCTATAAGCCCTCTAATCTATACACGGGGTGCGGCTACGTCTTAAAAAACGCGCTGTTTGGTATTTAGACATTTTTCTAAACGACCAATCAGCAAGCACAAACTCATTTCCGAGTCGACGTTTGAGGAAACGTTCGACCAGGAAGTTATAATATTATAATA
Source organism: Nomada goodeniana (assembly GCA_963969485.1). Classification (NCBI taxonomy): domain Eukaryota; kingdom Metazoa; phylum Arthropoda; class Insecta; order Hymenoptera; family Apidae; genus Nomada; species Nomada goodeniana. The sequence goes on from OZ018299.1 coordinate 9,168,094, forward strand.
TTATGAATCGTTCTAATTAAAGTCTTCCACTTTGGGACGATTCAGATTGCATGATAGTATGATGATTAACAAGTACTTTTTGTAAGCAGTATAAAACTGCTAGGACTCATTTTGGATCGCAAGCTAACATGGGTCCCACACATGAAATACATTAAAGAAACATTCACACACAAATTAAATATTATTAAATTACTAGCCAACGTGAACTGGGCGGCCGACCAAGAAATCCTCCTTAAAACGTATTAGGCCTTGATTAGATTCAAAATTGACTATGGCTCAATAATATACAACTCAGCAAAACCAAACGTCCTAAAAACAATAGACCCGATACAAAACGCCGCACTGAGATTAAGTACAGGATTCTACCGCACAACACCAATAAACAGTATTCCCTTCGAAGCGAAAGAAACCACACTACAACAAAGGAGGAAACAACTGAGTCTGAAGTATGCTACTAAACTATCCTCCACCCCTTATAACCCCACCTACAACAACCTTTTCAACCAAATATATGCACACCTGTACGAAAAAAGACCAAAACTACCAGCCCCGTTCTACATAAGGTCTGCTAAATACCCGTTGGCAACTATAATCATTCCAACACCGTTCATGGCACGGAACTGCGGAAAAATACATCCCTGGACCACAAAAACCCCAAAAACAAACACTAATCTAGGAAACCTCCCTAAAAATCAAAAAAGTAACATAGAGCATAGAAACGAATTTCTGAGCATAGATAACTTATATCCTGACTACAACAAGATATATACTGATGCATCCAAATCAGACCAGGGGGTTGGTTACGCCTTTATCTCTGGCAAGCCAACCGTAAAGCATCGTCTTCCAAAAGCCGCATCTATCCTTACAGCTGAATCATATGCCGTCCTCGAAGCCCTCCAACACACACAAGCAAATAACCTCCACAAACCAACTAACTCCATGGGCGCAATTAGCGCTATAAGAAATGTAGACAACAAGTCCAAACACGAAATCATACGAAGCATCCAAGAGACGTACACAGAACTTCGTAGTAACGGAAAACACATAAGCTTGACATGGATCCCCTCATGCCAAGGAATAGTAGGCAACGAAAGGACAGACACAGCGGCCAAAGAGGCAATATCCCTTCCAGCAAACGAAATCAAGACCCCAATCCCGTATTAAGATCTTGCCGTCTCATTACATACTGCCGGAAAAGAAGAGTGGAACAGAATACGGACTACTTCAAGGAAAACGAAATCCTACGACATTGCACAAAACTTCTTCCAACAGATGCCCAGCCAACACATGACCAGGAAGGAAAGAGTATCCATGACAAGGCTCAGAACCGGACACTGCAAACTTACCCACGAACACCTACTCAAAAAAACGGAGCCAACCAGGGACTAACAACAAAACACCTCTTATTTGAATGCATAAAATACAAGATTTGCGAAAATTGGACATTTACATATCCAATTACCAGTTACGAGCCATTGCTGTGGGAAATTGCCGAGACCGGCGATGTTGATATTACCCAAGAAACTTGTTAGTTTGTCTCAATACTTAAAATTAATATTCAATACAACTCGAGCGGTTAAGTTGTATTCGTGGGAACGTTACTACTAACATAAGGAATTACGGAGTAAAGGTAGGTTTGACGAATCTACTCGGTTTAATGGTGAACAATTTATATATATTCAAATCAGTCGTTTCGGTACAAATGCGATTGTCGCGGTATTTACATAGTGTGTAGATTGTTACCTAAGTACTTGCACGGTGTTGACGCACTGGCGATGCGGCGTCGGAGAATGGTTACAGTAGTATGCCGAAAGAACTTCAACCGAACTTGCGGATTCCAACGGGTTAACATGTATTCCGATCGGTGCACTAAGCCCGAACTCACTGAACGTAATTGACTCTGTACGAGCGTAACACGGCGTGACACTCCCCGTAACTGTGTAGTTATTAACCAAAGATGATCAGAATGGAAGGGCTTATATAGTCCCAAAATGTACAGGAGGGCGTATTTGGGATTTCATATAAGGTAAGATCACGGAGAGTTCGTCGGGTCGCGCGTACACTTAATCGGGCTCGATGCAGCTAATCAATATGAAAGGCCCTTATTGTCCGTGTACGATAATGATAGAAATCTTTTGGCCCTTCGTGGAAAAGCGACTTCCATTCTTATGCAACCTTGAGCGGCACGTGCGAGAGCAGCGTATAGAGAATATTATTCATACGTAACAAAATTATAAAATTATATCCTTAAAGATTGGAAAATTTCTTTTATTTCATTTTTCGAATCACGATAAATAAGGCACATTTTTACAATATTTTATCAATTACAATTACTAAATGAAATATGCCCATGGAAAATGGCATGTTTTGTGCATGCGACATAGTAATTAGTAGAATCTGTTTACAAAAACAGAAATGCAAAGTTGGTTTTTTCAGTAATATTCGACTGATCTGTATGTTTAGATTTTCAGTTTATTGAATGCTAAATGAAATATGCTTTACACGACAAAATAATAGATGCTCCTTATAATGCCAGCTTCTACAAATTTTGCATATGAAAATGTATGAGGATTATTGTGCTTTAGGGATAGCATCTTGAATTCATTGTTTACCCTGGTCTGTATTGTCGGCAGAATGCGATAAATGCATTTGTCATGTAAAGCAAGTGTGGATGAAACTCCAAAGAAGTGTCATAAACATAGTAATACATATACTCCATTCGAGAGTTTGAAACTTCAAACTTATTGCCAACAAATTAATGAATTATAAAATATTAATTGTTTCAATGCATTCTCTTATGTTTCTTCATTTTCTGTTACATTAGCCGTAGGATGTGCTATGGAAGACAAAATGCAGATCAATTTGTTCTTTTATAGGTATGTATATCAGTGGAACTTTTAATTGATTGAAATTTTGTATCTAATCTTGAAAAGGTGGAGCGGTTTTTATCTACTCAGCATCTCAGTTCTTGCTAATATCTTATAAATAATACAATTAATAATAATTATTAATAATCGACATGAAAAATACTAAAAAATTATCTATTAATATGTCTGCTTTTTTACACGAATTTGTAAGGTCTGTTTGTTGAAAGCAAGAATACCTTCAACCTAATTGGTTCGGGAACATTTTATTCAATGGAATATTAATTGTATCTGGGGGAGCGATTGCTAAACGCAAAGAATCTGTATATTTTGTGCAATCGTACAATTTTATAAAATATTAAGACACTTAGATACTTTACAAATTAAATTATAATGATAACACATAGCAGGAGAAGACTGAATCAACGCGACGAAATTCTAGCTTTGACTAATTGCAACAGCAGCTGTAGCTAACAATGGGCCGAAAAACGCAGTTCCCAAAGATATTTATTACAGCACTTACATTTAGTATGCAAAACAGTGCCCCAATTTTAAATTTTCGAACGAGTGAACTATTCTTTATATTTACATTTGTAATATTGATATATATTCTTTATTCACACTGTATTAATACAATATGACACGATGCTATTCGGACTGCGACTGCCTCATCGCTTGACCTCTGCGCTCGACCACTCATCGGTCGTAGGTCTTTTGTTCGCGCGCGCGCGCGCGCACATTCTTACACACATTGTTACACACATTGTTAACTCTAAAATATTATTCTAGCAGACTCCGAAATGCGTTACTAAAATTATAATCCACCTTAATAATCGTGCAAACCAAAAGCAATTATTCGATAGAAGATCGAAAACATATAGTCGCGAATTTATCCAGTTAACCATAGACGCGCAACGCGATAGGCAACCCCTCGAAGTATAGAAATCGAATCACGCGCCCCATAGCAATATTTGTTACCATCCGTCGCAGCGCATTTCCCGTGTTTCGTTCCGACTCCTAAAATTAATAACAAAACCTGCATAACGTTAATTAATTCGTTTTCGGGGATCAAAATTAGTTTCACCCTTAATAGCGCGCTCTCGACTCGCCTGCCAGTCGACGTGGCAATCTCACACAAGCGCCTCTCCTAATTCAGCCACGAGCACTCTCGGCAAATTTATCTTCCCCGCGAACACAAGTTACACGATACTTTCCATCGTAACCAGGCGCAAACGAGGCACACGTACACGCGTACCTTGTGCCCGGATCCCGCAACGATCTTCCGTCCTCTCGTCGAACGTTGCGAAACGACGTGCCACGAGTGGACCGCTGCCCACGAGGAAATTAAGCTCGTTTGGACAAGTTTCCATATCTACAGTCGGATCGTGTGTCGTTGAAAGTTCATCATAGTTAGCTTCAGCGTGGAAAGGATCCGCGCGGCCGGCGAACCTCTTCAACCGGCCAGGGCCACTCTCCGCTTCAGCCGTCGCGAGCCAGCGCCGCGAAAAGCGTTCCGAAGTGCGTCCAGCGTTGGCCGCGCCCCCGATGTTCAGAGAATCGTTGGCGTGAGTCCTTTTACGGCCGAAAGTGTTCGTGCATGCAGTATCCGGGGCGATTTTCGAGCGAAGTGTTCCGGCGCGTTTAAATTCAGCCGAAATGTTTGCTATCGCTGCACCCGGTGCGGTGCAGGCGTATGCGCATGGATGCGTGTGCGTACACATGTACGAGCGGGGCCAGGAGGCAAGGGTATGTAGGCAGATACGATCTGGTGCGCGCGTGCTGGTGCAGTTTTTTCTCTTTTCCAAACCGAGCCCGCGTTTCATCCTGGCATCGGCTCAATCGTCAAATTAGCCCGATTCCATATGGCCTGCAGCTAGCCTCTTGCCACGTGTTCTTTATCGCCGCGACTCTTGCATTCGTTTCGCGTTTCCATGGCCTCGGGTGATAGGGGCGCGTACTCAATTGTCCTACCGTACAATGGTAATGTTGCCCCCCGATATTCCTTTGGACGAGCCCGCAAGTCTGCTGACCTGGACTCTCCGTCTTCTCCGAGCAAGCCTGTCTTGTTAATGGTTCTCTATCTTCCTTCCTCTTTCTCTATTTCTTTCTCCTTCTGCTTGGCTCTGTTCCGCACTCTTCCCCTTTCTCACTCCCTCACCCTGGTTCGCTTTCTTCGGGACTGGTCACCGCGTTGGCTTGAATAGTCCGTGACTCACGGTCACCGACAATTTCGAGCTTCGAGAGGACGTCGTTAAGGAGCTTGTTCGTATTTACGTTTATTCTTTCGTATTTCCCTTTTTATCTTCTTTTCTGCCCTGTAGCTGGCGCGCCTGCTTTTTCTAATTGGTTCTGCGGCCAGATCGTAATGACGTGCTCGCGTCGTTATGAAACGGAACCGTTGTTTATTTGATATTTCGCTCCATTTCGTACTGAAGCGTCTTCGGGAATTAAATTAACCGCTGTGGGAGGTTATTGTGCATTTTGCGAGGAATCGTTCCATTCTTCGAGCTCTGTGAAAGCGGATAATTGCTATACCTGTTTTCCCCGTGAACTCTAGAAGTTGTTCCCCGGCGCCGTATTACAACAGGTTTATGACATTTCTTGTGCGTTCGTGCTATCGTGTGTTTTTCGAGACTTTGATTCTGGTCGTCGAACGAGTATCGTACAGAGGATTGCAGATATCACACCTCGCGCATGAAATATACAGGGCTTAGATAGGCAGAGGAACGTAATTAAATATTAGCAAGTGTCCAACTGACGTCACCTATGGGGGAAATAATTGATAGGGCTGAATACTAACTGGAAGCCGGGCATAACCCGTTACGAATTAATTTATAATAGTTTTATTCGCGTAGAGTAACTGATGCTCTAACACAAGCTGAAATTTTAATAGGTATAGCTGCACTAACTTGATATTCCTTTTATGAATCGTTACGACGTCTTTGCCACTAAACTTCTGCGTGTCACGGGGACAAACAGCACTCTGGATAATAAAGAAGAAACGGGACCAACAAAGGCTTTCGGCCGGGTTACCCCGTACTATTAATTGCAGTCAAGTTCGGCTTGACAAGAAAATTTTCATTTCGACCGGCGAAAGTATAAAAGCTTAACCAATTTATCTGTTGATGATCAACATTTCTTTCAGTACGCGCGAACGTGTACCATGTATATCAACACTATAGTGGTAGTCGCAACGACGGCGTAACGAACATTGAATTACACCCAGGGCGAGAGAGTGAGAGAAAGGGTGGGGGAAGAGGGAGAGAAATGGAGGTTCATAATTAATTTCTCCTTGCTCGACGAAGTTAATTCAGCGCCCGTAAAGGCCAGCTGTACACCGATCATTAATTATTTCGCAGCTTTTAGATCGCCATTCCTGCGTGCCCAACCTGCCGTGCCAAGTTATCATTGTCAATCTTTTTACAATTTCGTTCGCATTTTCTCTACAGTTGGCGGCGCGGAGCGATAAATAACGTTCAGCGGCGCGAGGGCATCGCAATTATTCGCACACTTATCGAACGTCCTTGGTGCAATTTAATTACACCGTCACGGCGAAAACAGTATTACCTTCGTATGCGAACGAGCCACGGGGGCTCGCTATTTACGTGTAAATTTATGCATAAATTTGCGCAAGCCGAGCGGCAAGAAAATTCCTCGCGACGCGACGCGACGGCCAAGCAACAATTGTTTTACACCGCGGAATAAAATATCGTTGGTGGCGAGCCTTCCATCGACAAAGGGACAAAAGTACGCCCTCGCCGGTGGAAAATAAATTATGCACGCATGAATTTGCGCTCGTACTGATAAACAGAATTTGCACAATCAACCGACAACCACCTGGCCGAATAAAATACAAGCGCCGCGCCAGCCGAGACCTGCGCGCCGATATAGGAACAAAGGTGTTCTCGCGTGAAGCAGGCGCGGATTATTTTTGAAAAATGTTTGCACGATCGAATTGGAGTCACTTCACTGAACAGGGTATTCTTTTAAATAAAGTCGACGAGTGAGCAACCAAAAAGGCGGATATGGATCATTTATCTGTGCAATTATGATGTGGATACACGACGAGAAAGAATAGGAAGTGGATTGATTTTCGTGAACAAATAAAATACAATTATGAGATGCATGTGCAACGTGTACATCTCCTTTTTACTCTTTGAGTATGTTCAGATTAACAGTTTCACCATTTCTTTACACTGGGTGATGAATTACAATCGAAATTTCTAATCAATTTTAAGTCGGGTCTCGGAAAAGTATTTTAGTAACAATTATATATTTTTAATATTATTTCTAGAAAAATACAACTGCTTTTACTTTACTTAACTTTTTAGAGTCGTTGTAAAGTGGTCTACATTTTCTTTCTCGTGGTAGAATACATTTTGGTCACTTTCCGTTTCCGAACGAGAATATTCCGAAGTCCATGCATGGTGGTACTGCATTTTGTATGCAACTTTGCGCGTATAATTGCCACGTGTGTATATCAAGATAGTAGTAATGCAAAACGCGAGGTATGCCAAACTTGGGGACATAATTTTCGATGTTACATAAGGCGTAAGAACAACGATCTGGTGTCAATCAGATCATTGCGGTCAATATACATAGGTGAAGGAACTTCGTGTTGAAAGCCACAAATTTAGTGATGGGCCTCACATCACCGACATATTGTGCTGCATAGTATGTCTATGTTATGACCTAATATTAGATAGAATGAAAGTCTAGTGATTAGAAAATTTATTTCATACATTATTCAATATTTTATATGATAAAAAGAATATTGTTGAGGTACAAAGATCCATAAAGTATTACTAAGAATAGAAATTGTTACGGCAGGGCGTCGCTTTGTTTGAAGGTTGTAAATCTCCACGATTCCCCGACAATTCTCGTGCACAATGAATGCGTGCAAGAGGCCAAAAGTTTGAACGAATGTTCGAAAGTCATGAGCAAGATTCTGGTGGTGATTAAATAAAACACTGTACCCTTTACTAGACAATACTTGTTCTATTCACTAGAGTACCTCTGCTCTCACACACTGTTAACCACTGATAATAACGGTACTATACTCTGTTCGTAAACAGAGTTCAATAGTTATCTACCAGAGAGATACCAGAGAGATGGTAACGTAAAACAAACTATTGGTGGAGGCGTGTCACTATTGAAAATGGTTATGATGCGTACGAAAGGGAACTTTTCCAAATATGGAAACAGCGTTACACGGACTTTCTTGAAGCATTAGGGCACAATTTATGACGTCCTTGGCATTGGCGATGTCTAGAAACCAAATACACGCGAGGCCACTCGAGTCGAACCCTTAAACCCTGGGACCCCTGGGTCCGGCTGAAGCGATAACTCGAGCCTCCATGACGAACGGCAAAACAAGAGCCCAATGCTGGGACTCAATGTAAACCAGACGCGTACCCTCGAACCTAAACACGACGATACGCGAAAAATCTTTTCTGGTTTCAAGACGACAACGCCATGCAATCTCAATTCTCAACAGAAATGGATATAATGATATTGAATAACACAATTCTAACTTCATTAGTATTATTGTTCTGTCTGGCAGAAAAATCGATGCTAGAATTGGTGTAAAATATTTCAAAGGAGTCTCTTGAAGTATTGAGTGGTAAGTAACTGTTAAAACCACCACTAAATATTGCTTACCACTATTCTACTCCTCCGTTTTATTTATTTGGAAGCTTTGTTTTCGTTGTGGCATTTAATTAGTGCCACAGACTCTCGACATCCTTCTTGCGTAAACCAACAATTAATTAAATACATTAACCGGAATATTACATTTGAATACGGTCATAATTAGATACTCTGAATAACAGTATATTGTATCATGTAGTATATAATAAATATATTGACAAAATGTGTCAAATTTTACAATTAGATTGAACACTGTCGATCAACTGGGATGGATAAAGCTTCATTGAAACATAACGCGGAGAAAGTATTATAATACATATTATGGGATTAGAAGTGGTAGTAGGAAGTAGTATACGTGATCAGACATTCCGATAGTGGAATAGCTGTAAGTTGTTAAACCTATAGTTTCATACGTTAAGCATCGAGTAGAAATACGTATTTAGCACATATAGTAACAGATTTCTTTTTTAAAACAACCGTTTAAGGGTTTCAGTATGATTTCAACGCCTATGAACATTTATATATGCCGCACTCGTAGAATGAACCTTAAAGTACTTGTGTTTCGCAGCTCTACATTTTTGTATTTTATACATACATATTCAATAATTTGTTAACGTGAAAAATTAAAATAATTTTATTATTGTTAACCTGTCCTGCTTATTCTATAATACAATATGGTGTTGGGGCTGACAAAACATGGCAATGGCACTTCACGCTAAATTAATAACAAATGTTTCATTAAAACTTAAGTTCTACGATGGAATAAACACAATAGCCATTAACCATCATTTTACGTACGTACCTTTCTCGTGCTAGAATTTGATGGCATTAATGACATTACAGTAAAAAATATATATTTATACTATATTTATCATTTCTGTTACGCAAGATTTAGTCACTTCAATGTGTCTTCCGCATTATTAGGACAATCATATTTATTAAACACTGAAAGGTATTCATTCCAATTACAAGAAACCTTATTACCATTTAGCACACCACAACTTCTTTCCCCAATGCACATTTACATACTTGAAATACAAAATAAACAAAACAAGTAGGTAAATGACGGTTCTTAAATTAAAATATTTCCACGGTGGACATTCATTGTATATTCATCTTGTCACGAAAAAAGCATGAAAGCTGCAAACGTAAAACGTTTCGAAAGAAATCTGAATAAACACCAGCCAAGCACCGTAAACACATGCTACTTAACTATCAACAACGGCTTGTTTATTGGCACGCTATACATGTAACCAAAATGAAACTATGGCATGCGATGGAATAAAGAACCACGAGCCGCCGCAAGAAACAAGAGCGACCACAAGGTTCGCGTCCAGGCGGTACCAATTACAAATTAACGCGGTACTATCGATTCGAATACCATGCAACACGTTTGCACGTATCTCCCGTGGCCTCTATCGATTTACCACGCGACTGTTTCGTAAATTACGTAAGCCGTGGTTCCGGTTGTCTCGCAACGTTCGCGAAGAATGCAACGATAAGCGGGCTCTGTCCATGTTGCCACGTCCAAAAGCAATAATAAATTTTCCCGCTCGTGTCTCGCGATTATTCGCTCCCTGAAAATACCTTGATGTCGGTTTAGAGTCGCGGCGAAACTGAAGTTTGTTACCGATGTGTAACGTACTCGTGTCCTGCTCCAGGATTTTCGGATTAAACGTCAATGTTTAACTTTGTCCTCCGTGCATCCCGTGCAATCAAGGAGCGCGATATCTTTTCCATTTCTTTCCGTTTATTTATTGACTTTAGTTGGATTTTAATTCTATATATATTTATGCATTTGAATTGAGGAAAGTATTCATTCTGGGATCTTATTGTGATTTATATTAACGAAACTTTATAATGTTGCATAAAACTCTATTGCGTTGCTCGCATTTATTTGAAGGAGATTGACGATTAAAAAAGGGTTCGGTCGGTTTATTTTTCTATTTTAAAGAATAAGAAGAGCCCGGTTACTCAACAGAGGAACATTAATCAACTGCGACGTGTACTGTTCCCATGCCCTTTGCCGATTGTTATCAACCTTGGCGAGGACGGAATGGGCAGGGGCCATATATTTATTTTTCTGTTATCAGTATTGGAATATACGTACACGATGGAATGTGTGTTCTTCAATCAATTGAAGGAATCTAGAAATATTATTTCTTCGTCAGTTGACATTTATAGCTGCACGGCGAAATTAATCTTTTGAATTTGCGAGTTACGGGGCCATCGATTCGAACAATTTGAAAACAGATAGGTACAGAGAAAAAGATCATGGGAATTGCTGAACGTTATATGATGAATCATTTTAATGACATGAAAGTCACTTTGATAAGTTCGTGCCATTTAAAATTATTGCGGCATAAACTACATAATATACTTACTACAGGCGTATTTCTGTTTTACAAATTTTGGAGCAGCATGTGAAATCCATCCTGCTATTGTACACATTGATTACTTTTACTGCTTACCGTTCAAATGTAAGTAAAATAAGCGGCGAGATAAATGGAAATTGATAAAAATTAGTAAACTAATTCTTTCACGATTCTGTACTTCTTTTAAAAAATTAGCCTTGGCCCATACCTTCAAGAAGGATAGAGAAATTAAAATATCCATCTTGTAATGCATGCAAAAACAGAAATATTAAAACAATTGTAGAAACTACAGTGTTTAACCTTATTCAGCACTTTCTCTCTATTTTCTTTTCTACACCCATATCGATACATTTTTTAGGTTGCCTCACAGTATCCTTGCGTGTCTCCTTGTGAAATATTTTCTCTGTTGATACACTGTTAACAGAGTGCAGGACCATAATAGTAAATAAATCTTGGTATTTCAATTTCAGGAATGTTACGTTTGAACACAAACTGAGCTATCGATAAAATTCGTGACGTTTGTCTGAAAAATATTACGTTACGAAACTGTATAATTGCTACACACCCAGTCAAACAAAATTCTTTTCACTTATTTCATGGTGGGAGCAATTCTATTCCGCGTCGTTAAATTTACTTAAATACTAGGTAGATATTTCTTTAATATCTAAATCTAATTCTATAAGGTCTGCGGGAACTTGAAATCTAAACTACTATCAGGTCGACACAGATCAAATGAAAATTGAAATAAAGTTTTTATCGGTTTGAAAGATATTAACGCTGTTGGATTGATTGATCTAAAACTGACTGCAGTATAAACTAATTGACACAGCTAGAGAGCCAGCAGAATTCTGAATTAAAACCTTCTACGATGTTTCGCTCCAAAACGTACCCAAACACAAAACCGTATATCAAACTTGAACTAACGCTCGCCTAAATGGATACGTTGAAATACAAATTTCCAATAACCACTAGTTACACTCGCCGCGGAAGGCATTTCGCAAGCTCTGTAAATCTGTAGACATTTCTTTCATTTATAACAGTCTTATAGTATGCTGACAAAATGTCGAAGAAAAACAAAGTTTTAAATGGGAAATTGCGGATTTTGTATGATGGTTGATATCCTTGGAGTCTTTTCGGCATACTTTCTATTAATCTATTAATTGTCTTTTGGTCTATTTGAGACCACGCTTTTGACTATAATCTTTGGAAAAAGATTTCATTGTTTCTATAACGTTCGACTACGTTTCTATCCAAAAGGCCCAAATATTGCAATCCAAATAGGTTTTCAATCGAGTTCAAATGTGCACTTTGTGCTGGCCATAGCACCAAATTAATATTATTTTCATTGAAACATTTCTTTAGAACTTGTCTCGTATGTTTAGAACCGTTCTCCTGTTGCAAAATAAATGAGTCCTGAAGGTTCATTTTTTCAGCTGATTGCACCAAATTTTGCTGCAAATTTTACAAATTTAAGTTTCCTGCGCCACACAGCGAGAAATAGCTTCATATTGAAACTGACCCACCTTCATGTTTAACGATTGGAACAATTGTTGAGAGTTTAAAAGTTTCTCTCACTTTGCACCATACATTTCTCTTTTTATTCGAACAAAGTTCAAACCTTGATTCGTTACTAAATACAACCGATTTTCAAAAGTGTATCGCTTTATTTACAAACTGTTTAGCAAATATTAAACGTTTTACGTTTCTAAATACCCATCCATGAAACATTTGTCGCTTGTTTAAGACCCATCCGTGATATCCTGCTTCTTTTATTAGCGTACGATGTTGTGTCTCTTGGACAGGAGCAGCCAGTTCAGATTTTAGTTGTCACTATCATGTGATCTATAATCTTTTACCATCATGCGATTGTGTCGCATTGTTGGCGTTCAAGACGACGTTCCCGGGCGTCCGGATTTTGGACAATTTTCTGCAGCTCTATTCCTCCAATTTTTCTAAGCGCATCTCCTGTCATACGTCTATTAAATATTTGTGACCTATCAGAAGGTGCAATTTCCCGAAGTTTTAACATTCCACAATAATATTGCTTTTAAAATGGAAAAATATAAACGTAAATCGATACAATTAGAGTTAGACCTGCGAGAAATATGATTTAAGAAGCAAAACTTGAACGAATTAGAGTAAAGTACAACTGAAAAGATCTGCTTTCCGCTTTCCGCGCAGCGCTGAATAACGTCACAACGATAAACACTTGTGTTCCACGCAAGTAACGACCATCTACTGTTTGTACCCTCTCAAGGAATGCTAACAAAGTGTTCTGTGGACTGCAAACCTTAAGTATTTCCTTTCCAACTGGGGGAAGCTCAAAACAAAAGATCTTGATGCGTGTCCACATCACTTCCGCGGCGCGGGTATATTAATAGGGCGAAAACACTTCGCTACTCGGTTCCCACCGATGACGTTCATAGAAAGCTTCCTTTACAGACATGTTCCGTTTCGTCCTATCGACAGACGTAACATTTCCGCGCATTCTTCAACACTTCAAAGAACTTTTAGAAACTTTTAACACTTTTAAGAAAGCAAGACGCTACAATACGTTTCCCCCGACCCTCTTCCACACAGCTTTTCTCTTTCCATCGCAGACTGAAATAACGATGACAAGCGTGGAATGTCAGCGTATAGACTGTCGGATTTAATTCGTCTCGCGTCTTCGCGGTTTAGCACCGTCGAATGGAAGCGTCGCGGGACATTAAGAATATCCATGACTCGTCGTCGCGGACGATTAAAAGGTGACTGCTTCATGGCGGAGCGAGGTGCGGGCACGCGACAAGACGCCGAACAAAAGCAGGCACAAGCAATAATACAAACGAGCGATAATGAAGAAAACGAAACAATGGCGGGCGTAGAGGAGGCGCGGTCGTTTTTCAAGGATCGTGCAAAGCAATTATTCCCAACGAGTGGCGGCCGCTGAATGCGCCACGATTTGTGACTCGTATTTGCGGCAAAAGGCGCTCGCCGTTTCCACTCCGCCCTGTATAGCGGTATCCTCGTTGTCTTCCGACGAAGAAACCAGTTTTCGCGCGACACGCTTCCATTTTTCACGTACACTCCTTGTCCCTTTCTATCCCTATCCCCTGTTCTTAGTCTCCGTTCCAGAGTCATGCACGATCCTACCCCTTTTCTTAGTCTGTTTCTTCAGCCTCGCCTACCGTCACCACCCAGCGGCATCTTTCTTCCTTTTCGCTCCGTTGTTCTTATTCCGTCTGTCGGCGCCTTCTGTCCGCGCCCTCTTATAAAAATACCCGTCGACGTGACGGGACTGAGCAACCTACGTCGAACGCGTTGCCCGACCCTTCCAAATAAATTCCACCCCTCAGCGCGCCCGCTTTGTATAATCTGCGTAATAACGAGAGTCCTTGCTCATGAAAATCGGTTCCGAGAGAGGAACGCATACGCGCGACGAATCCGCGGGTTTCTCTTTGTTCCCATTTGGGATACCTTTGCGGGGAACGGTGAACTAAGAACGGGAAGAAGGGAATACAGGGTGAATGGAAGAGGGCGTATGCTGGCGATCTTTTTAGGAAAGGCGGTTCTTTTAGATGGAAAAATAGCGAGGGATGAGATGAGGTTAAGTGTCGAAATTCTGTAGGGGCGGAATCGATGGCACCTGCGAGTGTGAAGCATTCTGCGCTAAGTGATCAAGTTTCGTTTTGTTCAGAAAGGGGGTTCGTTGTTGATAACTGGCATATGGAACAGGTATTGCTTCTGCGGGTTCAAAAAATATCGCGTCGAAACGGCTTTCATCGAGAATATCAACCGAAGAAGCGTAGCACACGTGTGTGCACGCATAGATACGACATATTATCACTGGAAATTTAATTACTGTAACGATTCACATCGTCAGGTGTAATTAAGTAGCAAGGGAGCATCCTGCTACGTAGCAGAGGTGGTAACTAATCTGGCTCAAACATAGGTGTTCCATTACTTCCAGCGTGTGTTTGAAGGAAAACAGACGTGTTATTCAGACAGTTAAACTGCGTATTCGCACGCTGTTGTAAACAGAATCGCGTGGATACGCTGTTGTTTGAAACTAAGAGAAGAGAAATTTTTAGTCAGCCCCCCGCTTTCCCTGCAAATAGCGTCCCAAAACTAATTTCCTTGCTGGCACCGACTAACACCTTGAAGGAGTAAGGGAACTTTTACTTCATGGTAAACACGGGACTCGGAACAAGCAGCTACCTTTATGCGTAACCTGCTCGTCGCAACCATATTTGCTTTACACAAAAGAAAACATAAACCGATGGACGAAATGAACTATTAAATTTAATGTGACAGGTTGCAAATTAAAGCATGTGCTTATTGTTAATTGTTCGGACCCTCATTCGGCGTACATGAGAAATATTAGTGGCTGCTCGTAAAACAAAACTGCAATGCCATAAATATATATTTAAGTAGTTAATGAAGCACTGGAAGACAGCACTTAACTCTTGCACCGCAAGGATTATATTTATATACATGCACACATTGCTGGTAAAAACTTTTAACGTTTTAAAAATGTTCTATTCCATATTGATCTGCTAACAAATCGAAGTTAATATTATAACAGACCAACAGGTTTTTGTTTCGATTAAATGTTTTTCCTACTAGAACATTCCATCAATTTACAATGCAAAAATTTGTTAATTCTTACGAAACTTGTAATACTCCTTGAAACATTTAAATAGCTTGTCAGAAAGTGGCAAATTGATTGCTGAATGAAATATTTAAATGATTGCGAAATATTCGTGATTCGTGCGGATAAAACATTAGCAACTATAATGATGCCAAAGCGCAAGCATCAAATAATGAATAAATTAACAGTTCTAAAGGCTGATGAATTGCGATACATATGTCTCTCACTATCCATTCATTTATAATAACGAGATATATTCGTGGTCCGGGGCCCAGAACAGATGCGAAATAAAAGAGTCACACTTGTGGTATAATTATTAAATTTATATTTATTAAATTTTAATTTATAATTATAAAATAAACAAGTAGGCGAATAAACATTTAAACTGATATCTCAGAACGGAAATTTAATTACAAACACTGCGGTCGCCATGCCATTTAATAATATAAAATTAACTTTGTGCTATCGATTTTCTGCTAAACTAAACGATGCTATAAGGAATGAATTCTTTTAGAAGAATACCATCTCTATCTTTCGATTGTACTCGCTTTGATCTAATTGGCGCGCAACGAAGCACATTAAAAGTAGATATTATCGACATGAACATCCGTGACGCGAAATCTAAATGCTTCAGACTGTTTCCCTAGAAATGACTTAAAAAATGTAGTTTGTTCGAAACTAATTTACAACTTTAAGCGAGTTGAACATTACATTGAAAGCAAGAAGCTCAGACTCACTTGAGCTATATTCTGGTAAACTAAAATTAACTTGTATCACCACTACCTCCTTAGCAACCAAATTAGCATAAGCATCCAGCAAAGGTCCTAGTCTAGAAACATCCTGTATCCAATTCTTTGGGATCTTGTATCGAACATATGTATAATAAAATACAAACTTATGTCCTATTTACATCTTCCAGCTAATGTTCCTTGCACTTTATAAAAAGATCACTTTTAATAATAAATTTCTACAAAATATAATTTGACAATATTACTTCAAACTGATTGGAGTTCACGGGCATGAACGTCTGCAACTTCCGAGTAAAAATTTCGGGTTTCGGGAAATTGAAGGCGAAGCGAGGGCGGATCGAACCGAGATATGGAAATAAAATGACGGTGTCTCGTTTCGGAGGGAGTTATTTAACATTCGGCTGAGCGCGTCTCTTCTTGATAAACCGACGCCAGGCGACGTTTGCCGGCAGAAAGTTTAATTGCATTTGCAATGGTTGCCCCATTGGCCAGCATCGCTGTCGCGGGAATAAGTATTTCCTGTGGCCCCGGGTGTAAAGAACTACATCAAGAAAATGTATTTCTGTGTTTGCCCACGGTGTGCACGCCCTGTCATTTTAACTTGAAATGAAAAGCAGGACGAAATGAAAGTGTCCCCCCTTATCCTCTTGTTCTTCTCCTTTCGCCATCGAGATACAATGAATGGGATATTCGACCCTTTCTCTATCCCCTTGCATCTCTTTGCATCTAGGGAAAATTGCTCAAGAATTGCTCTAGGGAAAAAGCTCAAGATAAAATTGAATAAAATCGTTAAGATAGGTCAGGATCGGTACAATGACCAACGGCCAAGGACCCACTTTCGTCGAAGCTGGTTACTTCGTGAACGAAAGGATATGTTTACTTACTTATCTTTTTTTAACATTAATTATCCAAACATTGTTTTAATAAGTAATAAAATACCTTATACGTTTCGGATAAGGAATAAAAGTATGGAACAGTTATTAAACGGCTTGATAATTAAATTGTTATTCGTGAATAACGAATCATTACACATAATTAGTAATTTAAGATGATGTGATATTTGCCGTACGTTGCCCCTCGATGCACCCGGTAACAAACGCGCGCGGTGGTGCCTGCGCGCGCGCTATACGGGCGCGCTCATTGGCTAGTGTTTTTCGTTAATAACTTAAAAACGAAGCTACTTAGCATATTTTGGTCATGGAAAAAGTTGTTCAGCATCACCTCAGCTACAAGAAAATTAAAAATACTGCGACACTTGCAGGCCACCCTGTATATATGTATGTATATGTATAGATATGTACATTTCTCAAATAAAGCCATTCACGCTCGGTGGGGATTCAATCGACTTAAACGGATCGTATTTCCTACGATTCAACTTCAAAATTAAATCCCCCATTCGCGCTCGATGATTCTGTAATTTTTCCCTCGAAATTCACACAGAGTTTCCTTCAGTCATTATTCCTAGAGAGTAATTGTAGAGAGTAGAGAGTATGTAGAGAGTAATTCAATTGGGAGTTGGAGAGGGAAAAAGTAACTTTTCTCTGTAAATAAAGGGCGAGACGTTTTATTAGATTTCGCTACTAATTCTTCTTTTTTTTATGTTAGACAAAGGGTCCATAAGTATGCAACTGCATGATAGCGAGCAAAAATGTACATTCATATTTCAGAATATTTTGTACTTGCTTATCAGGTGCAATAATTGATACCGTACAAAAAACTATTCTATATTCTGGAAATATAGTCGAGTTAGAAGGTATACAAGAAAATTTCAGCATTAATTTATTAAAGTATTTTTATGTTTCAGTGTTCTAATTTATCGTTTCCTTTTCTTACTTATTAACGTCAAATCATAATTGATTAACAATATGAACACTGCACATGCTTTGTAATTACAATAGGCCTTGTACAAAACAGTGTAAACGAATTCCGAAGATGTAATGCACATATTATGATAATATCTTTCACCAATATTATCATGTGGTATTGGAAGTCTAGAAATGCTAAAGCAAAAAGATATAATACGTTGCATTAAGAAAATACGTGTATACGTAAGCGCATCCTTGGATCGATGGCCACTTTGGATGACAAAGCGTGGCCAAGAGAAACCACGGAGTTGTGGTAGCAGAAAAGCCGGTCGCGTGAAGCAATATTCTCCTTCTTGATTCTTCCACGTGTTAGAAATATCGTCCTTCGCCGCCGATCAAAGTGCGCAGAAAATGAATTCATTATTCTGATCGTGATTCATGGCCCGTTAGCTCGTGAAGGAATCGAGCGGGTTAAAATAAAAAGGACGATTGGGGGGCGGGGGAGGAATAAAAGTTTAAAACGCGATGAATAAGGTTCGTTGAAAATGAATAATGGGCAGATGCGCTGAGTCGAGAGCGATGAATCGATAAAGAGCAGTATTCATTTCCAGTTAATTAATTGTAGTCATTCGTATGTGAAATTGGTATAAGTGGCGAATACGAATATTTTACCGTGCATGGGAAAAATATGGTTTTAAATAGCGGCGTTATAACGCATAGAAGAAAGTATAGACAACGCAAGCATGTAGCGCAGTACGTAGAAAGTATTATCAAAATAGGATGAAAATTCGAAATAATAGAATAGTGAACGAAGCAGCAAAATCGGCTTTGGCAACTGACTTAAACTCTATAAAACACTTTCAACTTTACCCCAGTATCTTGCATAAGTTCCTTTTCAAATAGCAAAGATATTAAACATATACTCGTATACGTATATCGTATATACTACTATATAATATATAAAACGGTTCCAAATATTTTGTACTCAAGGTCACGCGAGGATCATGGAATTATAGATCATAGGATAGGTCTACAGTAATGCCTTGATCGATGCGAAAGCCTCGGGTCTGAACGTTCGCTTCCATCGTGTAGTTCCTACATTGTTTGAAATTTGCCGAGAGCGTCGAACGTAGAAAAGGACAGCGAGTAAAGAAAGAGAATCGAGCGGCCAAGCCAAAAAACAATATCCAGCGTATCGGTGAAATAACACTAATGCAAAGATAAAACTTTTTTATTTCTCATCCTTTTCTTATGAAATTTTTACATAGCATAGCTGACAATTTTCTGATTAAAATGACACCAAACACGATATAATTCGGACTATATTTACTGTCTTATTTAACGGTAATAAGTTGGTATGTTAAACCGTGTACTGGGCATTTAATCTTTGCCGTTACCACGATCGCAGCTTCTCTTTTTTTTCACTAGCTATCCTTTTCTGCGGTCAAAACTTATTATTGTCAATTAAGGCAGTAAGTATAGTCCAAATTATATCGTGTTTAGTGTCATTTTAATCAGAAAATTGTCAGCTATGCTATGTAAAAGTTTCATAAGAAAAGGATGAGAAATAGCAAAGTTTCATCGTTCAATTAGCATTAGCTCACCGATATACCCGAGCCCGGATCGCGTTACACTGATCGCCAAGTGAACTTGGACGCCTCAAGGGGTATAGCCCGCAGTGGTGGGGATAAACTTTTCGCTTGCATGGTGTAGAAATCTTTCGCGTCGATCGCGGCATTACTGTAGACCTCAGCTATTACCCCGTGTCGTAATGATAAAACTATGCACTCCTGTTTAAAAGAAAACATCGGTGAACTTGAAATCTCGCGAAATATGCCATTAAGGAAAGTTTGCGGTTTTTTATAATGTTTTTACGTAATACGCGGCTTCGATCTTACCATCGGATGCAACGAGATGCTTGGTATACGGAGGTCGTAAGTCTCCGTTTCGAATTTCTTCGACACGTATGACCCTACGACCGTTTAAGGAGATGGGGGTGGTAAACTGAATAACTGCTCGTTTAACGTAACGAATGATAACAATGTAATTACTATTAACAAATGAATGATAACAAAGGTAATTATGAAACGGATCGTACAGTCGTGTTTTAGTATACTGCACAGTACACAATTTGTGGGAAGATAATGTTTCCCGTTTGGTTTGAAGTAGGAGAGTATTACGGTTCCTCCTGCTTCTAAGTGAAGACAAATTAACGAGTAAGAAGATGATACCTTGACTTGCACCTTTGAGATGAAGACAAACACGTGATGGGAGGGGGTGCGTCCTTAAAAGTTGCAGATTATTTGGCAACGCCACGGAATTTCCACCGGGGTCCTAGAGCTTGACCTGGTCGTGCCTGCTGGGTCCCAGCTGCGAGGCCCTTTTCTAAACTGACGTTTATGACGCATGCAATTAACTGTTGAGGTCGTATATGCGTAATTTCGTATACCTCGACGGATTATAGAATAAAACGACTTCCTCAAAAACAGTTCTATTACTTGCGCGTCATAAACGCCCTAACAATCTGCACGTCGAAGGTTGTTCTTTGTGCCGATTGCTAGCCGTATTTTAATGGGTGTAGCCATTTATTTTTTTTGTGAGTTACGCGGCAAACCCGCGTAACATATAATATTTTCCCGTTCGAACCGAACAATTTTGTCCTCTAACGTCCTTTCGTATTGATTATTTTTGTAACATATTGTTAAAAATATTTGGTGTCTTATGACTTCATTTCCGGAAACATGTATATACATATTTCTATTTCTGTCTGTTTTTTAAGATGCCTTTAAAACAGGCAAATAACTATAATCATTGCGAGTAATAACATAATAAAAGTGACGATATGAAATTATATGACGGCCAATTTGTAGTGTGGACATTATTGTTGAAACGACTTGCATTGAAGCCGAAGAAAAATTGTAATCCATAGTTCAGGACTATTAAAACCTTGCAGATGAGATCGCGTTGTCAGTGCAATTTCATATTTGATATAAGACGTTCCATTAATTTTGTGGGGTATACTGTGAATAAAATGGTAGGAATGAAACAAGCACAGATACTTTTGATATGAGCCGAGGGCAAAGTGGCACGTCTGCGGAGCCGAGGATCGGTTGTTTTATACAGTTTGTTAGTTATGGACGAACCAGTGCCTATTTCATCACTGGAAGCCGTTTAAGATGGGAAGTGCGTGAACGAACTAGTGTCTACTTCATCACCGATCTAGCTGGGAATCCGTATGGTTAGCTGGCACCGACATGGTACGAAGCTAGTGGATTCCATACTTAGCCTCGAGGATGATTTCCATGTCCTTTTTATACCCGAAAATTAGTTTAAGAGGGTGGTGGGAGCATAGCATCTTCCATGGACGTCCAAGGATTCTTTTGAAGGTGCTCAGCCAGTGCATCATCGCGGAGGGGGAGGGGGGGGGTCGACCACATGCTCTCACGATTGCCAAATAAGGGCATAATGAAGAAACGAGGGAAATGAAGGCATCCTATGTAACTAGTTGCTTATAAAATAAACCAGGTATCCTCCTTTCCAAAATATTGTCCTAAATAATATTCATTTATTATTGTATAATAAATAATCTCCTTTAAAACGTTTATAGATAAACGTTTGTTATGAAATTCAAGAACAATTGTGATGAGGTAAATCATTTAAATGTTAAGCCATGATCACGTAAGAGTTGTAATTGTAGTAATGAATACCAAGAAACAGCGGCCATGGAACATTCGAATCTACCAGTTGAAACCGTATATTCATCCACGATTAGCATACGTGTAATGTTCTGAAAACTCCATTTGAACAGGAAAAGATAAAGGAATTTAACTTTTAAAAATGTACGTAAAAGAGCTCATATATGCGTCATTTTCTGAATGAAGTATAAACGTAAAACCACAGATTCTGCAATGCCGGCACTATTTTTTAATAAAGTTATGCATATATGTATATACAATTAAACAAGAAGCAAAACTTGTTTAAAAAAAGTGTCTTACTCTACACTCTACACGAACAATGTGTTCCGCCGCGCACCGGCGACGTACTGTGGACAGGACCGATCAGGTAAAACAAAGGTCGTAAATCTTCGTTCCGACTAGGGTCGCGGCGCTTGGTGCGTTAGGCTTTCCTATTTTGCGTTTTAATAGGATCAATTATTGATGTAGTGGATGAATCTGAGTGATGTTAACGATGTTCTGTTAACGTTTGGTATTTATTTAAGAAAACAACACTTAAAGTAGAACAATGATTGAATAGACTAGGCGCGTGAATGTTCGACGAGTATTTGGTGACGTAGTAACGGGTGGAATCGCGATGTTCACACCTCTCGTGAGGACGGATACTCCGGAGTCAGTTAGCAGAAGTCCGTGTAAAAGACTTTGTTAGGGCAAAGCCCTGTTGAAGACTGGTCAGGGCAAAGCCCTGTTAAAGACTGTTTGGGACAAAGCCCGTTTGACGACTTGTTGACGACTCCCTTCCTCGTCGAGTGTTATCCTACACGTCGACTTGGAAGTATTTTTTATGCATGCTGATTGGATTTTAGGAAAACCATCCAATGTCCAATCAGCATGATTCGAAGGTGTAGACGCATCCTTCCTTAGCTCCCGAAGCGCGTTTGCTAAAAAGAGGGTGTCTTCGAACGCTGCAGCGGAATTTCCATCAGGGTCCTAGAGCTTGACCTGGCCGCGTCATCTGGGGCCCAGCTGCGAGGCCCTTTTGGAAACTCACGTTTACAACGCATGCAATGAACTTCCTCAAAACGACTTCCTCGAAACAGTTATATTACTTGCACGTCATAAACGGCCCAGCCATCTGCACGTTGAAGGTTATTCCTTGTGCAGATGTCCAGATGCTTTTTTATGGGGGGACCGATTTTGAAAGATATGTTGGTTCCGCGGGTGTACCGCGGAACACAATGGCTAATAAGTTTTGTATTAAAAAAGCGTTTGCACATTTGATAGATCATCAAAGTATTATTGAGAAAGCCATAGTTTAAACCTTGTGGCCAGAATGTAAATATTTATTTACAATTTAATTCTGTTCATAGCAATTTAACCACCATATTGTACTCGTGTTCATATAACCCGAGATTCTAGCTTTGCATTAATATAAAATTTGTATTTTAACGTTTTCAGATTAAAATAGAAACTGACAGAGCAGCATGCACGTTAAAATTTGTAATGTTTAATGTTGTTGTCAAAAGTTTATAAAATAAAAGAGTTGACAGAAATTGGATACGCCAATGTAAAACCAGAATCAAAATGTATCGAAACCAATGTACGGGTTAACAAACATTTATTATAACTTTTCAATAAAGATAACATTTCTGCACCAATGCAGAAGCCCCCTGAAAAATGTTGTTCAACAATTTTGTTTTCACAAGGTGGTGCACCTGTACGTTCTAACATGACAGACGTATTCCTCGGCGCGCTCTCAAGAGTTTAACACCTTTCCCGTCAAAAATACATATATTTCTACATACTTCATTGAAGATCCCGTGCATGCGATTATAAGCGCACATACGCATACGGCATGAGCTTTAAGATCTTTGCCAAATTGAGTAGCAATTATGCACGCACAATTAAAGCGGCAATTTTCTGAAAAAGAGACAAGTGTTTCCTGCACCACATCGCGATGCATCGTTCCGCCTTCCTGCTTGCGATAGTCCAGGTATTATGAGAATAAACTTCCGGTCGCAATGCGT
The DNA here is from genome assembly GCA_963969485.1 of Nomada goodeniana. Classification (NCBI taxonomy): domain Eukaryota; kingdom Metazoa; phylum Arthropoda; class Insecta; order Hymenoptera; family Apidae; genus Nomada; species Nomada goodeniana. The sequence continues at coordinate 9,191,867 of OZ018299.1, forward strand.
CTACTTTCGTGTCGTCCGGTGACCCTGACACTACGAAAGTTAAGAGAAGGAGAGACAGTAATCTGCAACCGATGCGTGCGAATATTTCCACGGCAATTGTGTCCGCAACGTAGTAAAGTATAAAGTATAAAAAGATCAAACAATGCCATCCTGTACCTCGATAACTAAACGATCTCCTTTGTTGTCCTTTACCCCTTTCGTTGCGGAGGACGTATAAGCTGCCGTGTAGAAGGCGATATCAGCCAAAAATAAAGAATATCATTGTTGTATATGAACTTTGTTTTCGAAAAAGTCACTGAAATTTTGCCAAATGCACGCTTATTCCATTGGGTGGGCGCTTTGAAAGTAATTTTTTCCGCAAACAAATTCTCGTATATAAAAATTGTATTCTTTATTTTCGTATTACTTTTTCGTGTACAATTCTCTTGCAATTGTACCGCTAACTACAAAACACCTTACCGTTAGGCGTATATGCACTAGGTTAATACTTGAAGTGGTGTTTCTCGAAAATAAAATTTCGTGTGTAAATATTTTATTAATTATTTTGATGTTATTTTCTCAGATTATACTTTATAATATGATAGACTTTACAACAGTATATCATTACCTAGATTCTAGATGATTGATTCCTCTCCAGAATTACGTAAAAATATACGAAAAATAAAGTCATAAAAACAATTTTGCAATGTTTGGTGATACAATGAATTATTAGTCTTTTTAAACAAATTGTTGCAAGTAGGATGGACAAAAGTATAAGTTCAGTTATAAGAAACCATTTATTTATAAATTATTTGTAATGAAAATTGTTTATAATATTCAGTATAGCTGGTCCATAACGTTGAATTAGTTGAAAAATTCTTGTCTTCGTAGTGGTTAAAAGTTCGTATATCACTTGTTGATCAATTTGTACCCACGCCTTAGCAATAGCTGCTTCTAATTCCTGAGTTGTAGAATATTACTTACTGTTTTGGTATATTCTGTTAACCAGTATTCCTCATAGGTTTTCGAGGGGATTTAAATGCAGGAAACATTCAGGCCATATTAAAGTTTGAATACTGTGTTCTCTACGCTATCCTTGAGTACTCGTACGACAATGGATAGGGGCATTATCACGTTGAAATTTAAATATTCTATCATGTGCTTCAACATATGAGAGAAAATGTGATTCTAAAAGTCTCTGATATTTCTAACTATTCACCCTGGTAGTGATGGCAGCTTCCATGATGCACTAAAAGCTCCCAACACCATTACACTGCCTCCGCCAAATTACGTTCGTCTAGATTAAATTTCTTTTCATCGCTCCAAACGAAATTCAAGAAAAGATAGAAAACAAATCATATGCAGACGTGATAAGGTTTTACCGTATTCCAATTCATATTCATGTTTTTACGAGCATATTCTAAACGCCGAATTTTACCGTATTTTTGTTCAACAAGGTAGGTTTCTCAGTTTTAAATACTTAGTTATTGGACATTTCCTTAAGGGCCCTGACTCCATGCGCCATGAACTGTGTGCGTGCACACACACAAACAAAGGAAAGCATGCACGTATACGCCATGCGCGAGAGAGAGGCTCGATTTCATAGATTCGATTTTTCTTCTCTATAATTTCATTAATGAAACTTTCATGGGTACACCACACACGGGTAGTTCACCACAGCCCGAGTCATTCGTTTGAACGCCAATAAATTCAGCATTCGTTCAGGATAACGTTATTTATGAAACTGGCAAGCTTGAGACAGACATCGATGTAGGCAACAAGATGGCTGCAGCATCTTGACACACGTCACATTTCGCCAATATTGAACGATTTAATGGTTTATTCACTGCTTACACACCCCACCTAGTTTCCTTGAACTAGCACAAAATCACATAAATTCGATTTTTCACAATCTATCACTTCTGGAAAGCGGTGAATCGATTCTATGATTTGCACGCATCCGACGTGAGAATAGTTCAATGATTCTCCGTCTGTGGCGTTTATGGCACATTTTAGTTAATTTGGCCAGGTTATCGTCAGAGTCGATAAAAATACATATCAGTCGGTAAATGTAAGTTATAATTTCACACCACGAACGGCGATTCATACGTGAATACCTGATGCGCAAACACAGACGCAAGTAAAACATAGTTGCCGGCACGTAGCAAGACCTCTCTGACGCTGTTGCCACATATCTTACAATGTATAACCATCAGCAAATGAATCGGTTCGAGCAGAGATTTTGATTCGAGCCGTTGCAAAAACTTTTTTTTAGGTTCAAACCCCCTCAAGTTCATTTTTTCTACATAATTTTTTTCAAGTTACTAACTACATGTGAATTATATATATTTATTAACCCTTATGTTATCAACCAGGTACCCATGTACCCATATAATAGACGATATTTTTAGGCGTTCTATGCACATAAACATGAACCAGTTGTTAAATAATATGATTTATTTATTTAGTAAATTTCAATAATAAACAATTCTTTGGACAATTGCGAAATATTGCTATAGTATTTACGTGTTTATCACAAATAGGACGGTCGAAATTGTTGCAAGGCTTTCGTGTTTTTCGTCGTTTCTTTTTGTGATCAGCCTGACACATATAACAGAATCCGACAACTCTTTTTCTGAAGTATAATGAATTTCATTTATTTCTAATTTACTGTTTCTCATGCCTTGTATTGCTTTGTATTTTTATTTGTACCGATCCTGACCTATCTTAACAATTTTATGTTACGCAATTGTTTCCACACGGATACGACCCACACACACCTCTAACGGGCCATGACCGTTTGCACTACAATGAGGCCTATGTACGTCAATGTGTGTTTCGCATCCGTGTGGAAACAAGTGCGAATCAGATCTTTATCGATCGCCGGGACGTGCGTTTCGTAGCATAAAATTGTTAAGATAGGTCAGGATTGGTACAATGACCAACGGCCAAGGACCCACTTTCGTCGAAGCTGGTTACTTCGTGAACGAAAGGATATGTTTATTTACCTATCTTTTTTTAACATTAATTATCCAAACATTGTTTTAATAAGTAATAAAATACTTCATACGTTTCGGATAAGGAATAAAAGTATGGAACAGTTAATAAACGGTGTTTTTACGTAATACGCGGCTCCGTTGCTACCATCGGATGAAACGATATCCTTAGTATACGGAGGTCGTAAATCTCCGTTCCGAATTTCTTCGACACCGTCGCGCACGTATGACCCTACGACCGTTTAAGGAGATAGGGGTAGTATATTGAATGACTGCTCGTTTAACGTAACGAATGATAACGATTTTAATTGCTATTAACAATGAATGATAACAAAAAGATATTAAACGGATCTTACAGTCGTGTTTAGTATAATGTGCAGTGAACAATTTGTGGGAGGATAATGTTTCCCGTTTGGTTTGAAGTAGGAGAGTATAATGGTTGCTCCTGCTTCTGAGTGAAGACAAGTTAACGAGTTAGAAGATTATACTGTTTCTTCCTTTCTAGTTTACTGGATGAAATTCTGTCTTAGACTGACTTCCTCGTCGAATGTACTCCAGCACATCGCCTCGGAAGTGTGTTTTAGGCACGCTGATTGGATGTTAGAAAAAATGGCCAAATGCCAATCAGCATGTTTTTATAAACGTAGACACACCTTTCCCTTGCGCCCGAAGCGCGTTTTCCAAGGGAGGGGGTGCGTCTTTGGCTTGTTGCGGGTGACCCGCCAACGCACGGGAAATTTCCGCCAGGGACCCAGAGCTTGACCTGACCGTGCCGGTTGGGGCACAGCTGCAAGACCCTTTTGGAAACTCACGTTTATGACGCCTGCAATTAACTGTTGAGGCCGTGTATGCTGAATTTCGTGTAATTTGCCGGATTATGGAATAAAACGCCTTCCTCAAAAACAGTTCTATTACTTGCGCGTCATAAATGCCCTAGCCATCTGCACATTGAAGGTTCTTCTTTGTGCAGATTGCTAGCCGTCGTTTTATTAGGTGGGCAATTTATTTCAGGTGTTGGTTCCGCGGGTTTGCCGCGGAACAAACGGCTTGATAATTAAATTGTTATTCGTGAATAACGAATCATTACATATTATTATTAATTTAATATGAATAAAACGTTCTATTGTTAAACATATTAATATTGTTTCATAAATCTGTTTTGTTCAACATGACCAAGGAATCTCTTTCATTTACACTGTTCATTAGATTTGTAAAAAAAAATAAATGTGTGTTCTAAAAGAAAGCCAAAATAGTAGTAAAACATACCACTGTTTGAAACGGTAGCACGAAAAGCGCTCGAACCAAGGAAGACTCTCAACTGGTCGACTCAAATTTTAATGTCCTTTTGCAGGTTGATAATACAAAGGCTCCTGATGGTATACGTAAAATATTATGTGTAGTTATTCATAAACTTTAATGATATTAGCAATTAAAGTTACATACCTTCTATGTGAGGCCATATCTTATATAAATAGGGAATAATTCTATAGAAGATTGGTAGCCAAGTGAGATGGTGTATGGCTTTTGTCGTAGAGGTTCCGGATTCGATTTCGGGAGCGGGTGGCGAAGTACTAGGCCCCCTGTGGATAATTTATGATGGGGACGCAGTCCTACTCGTGGTCGAAGAGTGTCTTAGGAATGTCCAAGGATTGACATTGTCCTTGCACGTATTGGAAGTGAATGAATGGAACCAAACATCCTGTCGGCAGGCGATGGCTGGCGACCACCTTGGGTCTTCTAACTATCAAGTGCCGAGGGATGGTTTATTATAAACAAGAGATAGAGACTTTGAGTATGGCAAGTGACCTGACGTCACATTGCTAAAGAATAGGGATTCTGTTTCTGGAGAATCTGGCCACGGAGTGGGGAAGGCAATGCCTGTTGGTAAGAGGACTGTGATGAACCCCATGGCACTTACCCCAGAACCTCCATCGAATAAGCATACTTTTAGTAATCCTGACAATTTTATAGAAATAATTATATTATTTCTAACATACATATGTATATTAAATTTAAATATTTCAAAAATGTTTTTAAAATATTTATTAGGAAATAGTGATCATTGTCATATAGTTCGAAATTGGAAAAAAATTAATGCAAAAAAAGATATACCCGAGGGGAATCGAACCTACAAAAGCGTTCAGCAGCTATGGCTATGTCCGGCAGGAATCAAAATCTCTGCTCGAGCCGATTCATTTTGCTGGTGGCCAGGATTGTAACAGATGTGACAACAGTGCGATAGAACCCCCAAATTATGTGATTTGGCAACTATGGCCTCCCACTCTCCGTTTATAATTCTGCCTAATGACATTAGATGTCACACCGTCAGTTTATAATTCTGTATAATTACTTTAGATGTCACACCGTCAGTTTATAATTCTGTATAATTACTTTAGATGTCACCCCGTCAAATGTCGAATCTGCAAATTTTTTGTTTGCACTAACGCCCGTTTCTTTGTAATGGCGCTTAGATCGATTCGGAGTTGACCCCAAAGGAGTCGGGGCCCTTAAAACTCTTCTATCTGTCCGACTTGAAACACTTAAGTTTAACTCTCGTTTTATTTGATTGCTAAATACTGCTGAATTTGATGCTGTATTCACTATCTGGCGACTGATTCGCGGAGTTAACGACCACTTGATTTTTTAGTACCATAAACGTCTGGATTATTTACGTAATTAGTAACGACCCACGTGTAGACTTCAGCGCAGGGTGGATGTATCCGTTTGAACTCCAATAAACACTATTCGTTGAGAAAGCGGAATGTTTAAAACTGTAAGCTTGAGACAAATACATCGATGTAGCAAACAAGACAGCTGCAACGCTCGTCACATGTCACATTTGGCAAATATGGACCAATTTAATGATTTATTCACTGATATCGCACACACCAGCCTTTCCTTTGTTACGTATGAATAATGTTTCTTGTACGGTGCTCTTGCACGTGTCGTAACAAGCTTGCGTAAGAAGGGAAGGTGCCCAAAGATTCCTGGCGCCATCGTATACAAATAATAGGGCCCTAATATCAACTAGCTGCATTGTGACCGATTAGGTGCATGCGTGACTCGACGAAGACTCTGAAGTTCCACCTTAAATGGAAATAACGTGATGAGTCCTCTCTAATGAGTCCCTTCCATGCATTTTGGGACTATATAAACCCTTTGATTTTGATCATCTTTGGTTCATAGCTACACAGTTACGCGAATATTCACGACGTGTTACGCTCGTACAGCGTCGGTTGCATTCAGTGAGATGGGGCTTAGGGCACCATTCAGTTCGCAAGTTAACCCGTTAGAGTCCGCAAGTCCGGTTAAAGTTCTTTCGGCATACTATTGTAATCGTTCTCAAACCCCGCATCGCCAGTGCGTCAACACCGTGCAAGTACTTAGGTAACAATTTACACACTATTTATATTCTGCGACAATCACATTTGTACCATAACTGGTTCGTAATTATGGGAGGGAAACGCTGGTGGATGGAAACGATGAACAATATAACAATACTTTAATAAACAATTTGTCAGGATGATTTACGAATGCTCTATGCACGACTGCCAATGAATGTATGAATACCAATTCATATGAATGCTATACCAACAAACGCCAATATACGAATGAACGTATTCCTCTCGACGTCGATCGTCTCACCTGACCGTCCCTTCCAAAACAGCGACGCACAGCCCATGAAATGGTTTACGTTAGCTGGCGCCCGATAGGAACGGTCGCGGCATAGGCGCGACTATCTCACGCTCTAACGTAAACCATCATGCCCCGAACTAAACTACATAATATATAAATTGTTCACCATTAAATCGAGTAGATTCGTCAAATCTATCTTTGCTCCGTAATCCTTTATATTAGTAGTAAGGTTCCCACAGATACAACTTAACCGCTCGAGTTGTATCGAACTTTAGTTTAGAATAACGAGACAAATTAACATTTCCTGCGGCACTCTGATTTCGCGTCAGGTTCGTCCGCCCACCTTACTAACAAATTCTCAACCATATTCCTTGGGTAATGTCAACCTCGCCGCCCTAGGCTTTGCCCACAGCCCTGGCTCGTATCATCTTGAGCTGGCACAGTATGACAAAAAATCGAGTTTTCACATGTTGACTGTTTAGTTTTGGGATATGTGCTTTCTGGGTCTGTGACATAGTCCAGACGTCCATGGCGTCCTAGGGTACAGTACTTGGCGAGTTGAGCGGCCCTCCCGCCTCTGTCACGTAGCGTAAACAGGCCAAGCTCGACTTGTCCTGGAATCATTCGGGACATAAAGGCAAATATTTATTATATAGATTTTTTTTTATTACATACATATATTGATAATTTCTAATTCATTTCATTGCTTTTTCCTATTGCTTTGGGCATTGTGTAGAATGACAAACGAAAAGTACGGATACATAGTATTATTACCCTTAATGACAATCATTAATATCTGTGTACAAATATTTTGAAAATATTTGTTCAATATTTTAATTTAATATACGTAAATAACAACTTAGAGCCCTTTTTGCGAGGGATAGCTGCTTAAGGGCCCCAACTCCAGGCACCATGACCTGTGTGCGTGCACTGACACAAACAACGGAAAGCATGCACGTATACGCCATGCGTGAGAGAGACACTCGATTTCTAATTATTCTTCCCCCGTCTCCATAATTGCATTAATGATACATTCGTGAGTAGTGCATACACGTGTAGACTTCATCACAGCCCGTATATTACATTTGAATGCCAATAAACATCATTCTTTTAGATGAATGGTATTTCTGAAACTGTAACCTTGAGACAGGACATTGATGTAGGCAACAAGATGGCCGCAGCCTTTTGACACATATCATATTTAGCAAATATTGAACGATATAATGGTTTATTCACTGATCAAACGCAATCTCCTGCTTCCTTGACCTAGCCCCAGATCATAGAAATTCGATTTTTCACAATTTAAAAAGCATAAGTGCCGCAACGTGTCAAGACCTCTGGTCACGCTGTGCCGCATCTGTTATCGGAATTCAAAAAAAGCAAAACTGTAATAGATATGACAATATCAACTATATCTTCCTATTTTTCGTTTGTCATTCTACGCAATGACCTTAGCAATGAAAAAGCGAATGAAATAAATTAAAAATTATCAATATATGCACATTCGATACTCGTATGAAATAACTAAAAATAAATATTTTCTTTTATTTCTGATGGTATAATTGCATTCGCAGCAATAATTATTTGTAAAAAGAAATAATAGTGTGATCTAAAAGAAAGGCGAAATAGTAGTAAAACATCACACGAGTTTTGGTGCACTTCATCTACGACTCCTCAATCTAAGACGTCTCAAAATGCGCTTCATACAGTGTACTTTAATGTTAGAAATATTAAACAGTACCGTAATTGGCAAGATACATGGCAAGAGAAACGGTAGCACAAAAAGGGTTCTAAGTTCATACTTACGTATATTAAATTAAAATATTTTTAACAACTGTTTTTAAAATATTGGTCAGCAAATATTGATCATTGTCATATAGTTAGGAATTAGAAAAAAATTAATGCAAAAAAGATATACCCGAGGGGGATCGAACCTACAAAAAGGTTTCCAGTGGTTCAGCAGCTATGTCTATGTCCGCCAGGAATCAAAATCGCGGCTCGAGCAGATTCATTTTGCTGACCGCCAGGATTGTAACAGATGTGGCAACAATGCCAACCCCCAAATTACGTGATTTGTCAACTATAGCCACCCACTCTCCGTTTATAATTCTGACTAATGACATTAGATGTGACAGCGTCAGTTTATAATTCTGTATAATGCCTTTAGATGTCATCCCATCAAATGTCAAACCTGCCAATTTTTTGTTTTCACTAATGCCCGTTTCTTTGACATGGCGCTTAGATCGATTCGGCGTTGGCCCCAAAGGAGTCGGGTCCCTTAACGTGGGGATGGACTGTGAGAGGGTTGATGTAAGACTGCCAGATGTGCCTTCGTGTGACCACTCGGACTTCTCGATTTTTTCATGACAGTGCTGCTGCTATTGAGGTAGAAAGAGGAAGTGATGGGTCGCGGGTATAATTGTGAGACTATTAAGAAAGTGTTGGTTTACTGTAATTCGGTGTCACCTGAGGGCTGGCAGCCAGATGTTTGAAGCGTTCAAATTATTCCTCGAAGTATATGCAACTCTCACAATCAGTCAGTAAGTGTTGCAGTTAGTGGCAGAAAAAAATGTAAAGTTCTTGCAATATAATACGTAACGTATCCAAATATACATACTGGGATCTCAGGATATTCTCATGTGAAAACTTTTAAATTTTTTTTATGAAACTTTTACCAACGTATTTGTGACATTTTTCTAATTAAAATAACGCTAAATATTATATAATTTGGAACACATTTGCTGTTCACAATGCATTATGCTCCACTTATTCAATAATCAAATGTGACCCAAATTTTGTCATTTTTGGACTCATTTTCCTCAGAATATTGTCACCAATGGGTAAACTGGGTAAATGTTTGATAACAAGAGAATGAGAAATAGAAAAGTTTCATCGACGACCACAGAAATGTCCAGCCACTGAAAGAAAGGGAGGAAAGAAAGGTCGGGAGTCAGTAAGAGATTAGATGCCTTCGCATCTGTGAGACAACATTAATGCAACGATGAAACCTTGATATACTTATTCATTTTGTTCTGCAACTTGATTACGCTATTGTTGACGTTTTTATGCGCAAAATGAGACTTAATACGATATAATTTGGATCTCATTTGCGTTGTTAAATTACAGAAATGGGTTGCAATATAATGCAATATAAATATTAAACACAGTACCATAATTGGCAAGATAAATGGCCGGTGAAACGGTAGCACAAAAAGCGCTGTAAGTTCAGATTTACGTATATTAAATTCAGATATTTAGCAAATGTTTCCAAAATATTGGTAAGCAAATATTGATCATTGTCATATAGTCAGGAATTAGAAAAAAATGTACCCGAAGGGGACTCGTACCTACAAAAAAGATTCCAGCGGTTCACACGCACATGTTCTTTAATGCCGATGACATTGTAGTGCTAGCGCTCACGCTGCGACGCAGAACAACACAGGGGCCGATGGCTACCCTGTATGACCGGTTTCTGCGCGTGCGTGTGCGTGTGCGTCTGCGCGTGCGTGTGCGCGTGCGTGTGCGCGTGGAAGCCAGTTGCGATCATTTAAGCTGGCACAGCCATTCTGCTAACCGAACGAGCAGCATGGATCGTACAAATGCAGAATATTACGAAATGTTCAAACGAAGGAACAAAAAATTGTTTTTAAATAACCTCACATTTTACAGTGGCACGTGAAAGTGACCGTGAAGTAATGTGATCGTGCAAAGATACTAACCCGGCCGTAACAGCAGCTGTTGGACTTTGCCTTGGTCAGGATTCGCACAATGTTAAGCCGTCTGCTAACCGAACGAGCAACATGAATAGTACAAACGCGGAATATGTATTATAAAATGTTTAACCAATAGCAAAAGCAATTTATTTTCAAATACGTATCCCCACACTTCACACTAGCAAGTGAAATGACCTTGAAGTGAAGAGATCGTGCAAGAACCCTAACCCGGGCGTAACATCATCTGTTGAGCGTTGCCTAGGTCAGGCGCCCTCATTCGTCAGTGTTTTTCGTTAATGACTCAAAAACGAAGCTGCAAACAACATGGCTGTCAATGGGAGTGTTATTCAGAATCACCCCAGCTACCCCCCATTTTCCGCATGTTCACCGAGTTACCGGACACCCTGTATTTGGAAAGCCGTTCAATATTTACAACAAGGACATTTTAATTTTTCATAGCACCGAAACGGAGGGCTGACAAGCGAATGCGCTCACTCTGCAGGCAGCCTCAGCTTCAGAAATAGATAGTAACAACCTGAAAAATAAAGTTCACTAGTCCAGATAATTTTGCCAATAACATACCGCGAACAAAAAGAGAAAGGTCTGATAGCTTTCCATTCTCTCGCGTTCGTTCGATGGATTGATTGTTATATCGAGCTCGTATCACGGCCATGGAAACGGACAAATTGAAAAAGGAGGCGAATCGAAAAGTGCAACGCATGTGTGTATCCACCAACGAGAGACACCATTTGCGGTCGCGGTTGTCACGGAATTCCGTGAAAATCGTGTACCAGCCGATTGCAGCGCAGCGGTGAGGTTAATCATGAACGACAAATGAGCGCATTGCAGCTGGGTCGCGATGACTGTAAACGTGATCCTCCTGGCAATACCACTGCTTATAATTAATGGAAAATTTCGTGCACACGCGCCTATTAACCCGAATGATCTCTCCGCGATTGACACGCTCGCGACTGATTGTTTCCGGCTGGAAGCTCTGAGGCAGCCACTTTGAGAAAAAAGCCTAATCAAATCGTTGTGGGAAACAAGTATTGGAATGTAGAATATCCGTTTGTAGAGCATCTAGAGTTAGCTGGATTATTGTGTGATATACCGGGTGAGTAATAACTTGAGCGTATTAATGATAGACAGCAATTAAGGGTCAGTTTTATATTTCGCGGGGGGTGGGAAATTACGAATCGTGTTAGTAATATAAGTGTGGCAACTCTTTTCTTGCTTATATAATTCTAGTGCTCTTTTGTGTATTTGTTGTAGGAGAATGGTTTTCGCATTTTTACTATTTTTTATCCAGGAAAGTATAGATTTGGAAACAATTTAATAATTACCATCTAAGATCTCCGTCAGAACTCAGCTACACAACTCTATTATAAATTACCACTTAGAACTCAGAACGTAAGTTATCAAGTAAGAACTCAATTAGAAAGCATCTACACCACCATATTGTAGGATTGGAAATACCGCGTGAATGTTTAGAATGATTGCGATGTATGAAAGGTACGTTCGGAGCTGAGTACTTGAGAAGGTTGTGCGTATGGGGGGTACAGCGGCCCAAGGGTTCGGGTGGTCGGGACCGACCACCACCGAGGAATGACTGCGGGGGTGTGTCCTAAATGAGTGAGAGCAAATGAGGAATAGAATGAAAGAGAAACTAAGAGTGAAAGAATATAAAGAATGAATGAGGCAGATCTAAGGCAGAGCTAAGTGAGAGCTAAGTAAGAGTTGAACCAGAGCGTAGTGAAAAGTATCGTGTGTTTGAGTAACATCGTGTGTCGACGTATTTATAATAAAGCTAGTGTTTTAATGAGAGTAACTGAAGTCTTATTACACCACCTGTCCTCTATTCCATACTACGTGGGGTTTACAAAAAATAACTTCTACAATATTATATCAATCGTTGTAATAGAACTAAGAACTACGAATTACGAAAACTCAATTATAACCAAACATAGCCAGTGCAAATCCCTGTCGCAGAACTCAATCAGTCTCCCCCCCCCCCATATCACAAAGAGCGAACACGTTGGGTTACTATCCTTGATCGGACGTCACCTTGCGCTCGAAACAATTTGCTATACTTACTATAGCATTATATCTATTCACTTGAGGAGATCTGTGAAATGTTTCCTTTTGACTCTTCTCGATATTGACTCATAACATGTTGATATGGTTGAATGTGGTGCCTCCACAGTGCAGTTTAGATATAAGCGAAAGCCTCGGGACTGAACGTTCGTTTATATCGCATACTTCCTACATTGTTTGAAATTTGCCGACAGCGTCGAACGTGGAAAAGGACAGCGAGTAAAGAAGAAGGACCGAGCAGCATCGCTTTTCTTTTCACTAGCTATCCTTTTCTGCGGTCGAAACTCATTACCGTTAATTCAGCTAGTAAATATAGTACAAATTGTATCGTGTTTCGTGTCATTTTAATCAGAAAAATGTCGTTGAATCAATAGTACACCGATATATCCGAGCCCGGGTCACGTTGCACTGATTGCCAAGCGAACTTCCCGACGCCTCCAGGGGTATACCCTCAGTGGTGGGGATAAATTCTTCGCTTATATCGAAACTTCACTGTATCCGTTCTTTGTGTTTCTTACTAAGACGTGTTATTTCCTCTGGAACTTTTATCAATTTTTAAGTCCTTGCGAATGTCATCGTTTCGGACGTACCAAGGGGCATTTATGATTGGTCTTAAACACATCGATGGAACACGTGCCATTTTTGCGATACTTGACTTCGTAGCCATGCCCCACTGGATACAATATGTGCCAGATCGGTTTAATAATTGTTTTATATAGGAGAAGTTTATTTGATGTTTGGATATTCTATTGAATAACCACCCGCGACTCTGAATATTGAAGTGTTTGCCGTGACAGGTATGTCTGGCATGCAAATGGTGTGTATATTAGATCCTAATACACTCCCTTGTGGTACTTCCGCTTCAATTTCATGGATTTGGAAGCAAGTATTTCTTATGTTAACATATAGTGCACGGTTAGAGAGATATAAAATTATGGTGTAGCAGAGGTTTTCGGGCAGAATTCCCGCTAATTTATTTAAGAGGCCTGATGCCAGACTCGATCAAAGGCTTCTTCGATATCCAGGAATATTGCCGTACAGTATTTCTTTTGTTCTAGTGCTGCTATTATTTCAGCTGTCATCCGATGTATGTACTTGTTCTATAGTATTTTTTTCGAAATCCATGTTGGCGGTCTGGTATTAGTTTATTTTATTTTATTACCTTTTCGAGCCTCGGTTGAATATTTTTTCAAGAATTTTGCATAGAATGGGAACAAGAGATATTGGCCGATATGATTGCGGTAAAGTTTCGTCTTTGCCAGTGTAAAATACCATTGGTTGATCTTGCGATCGTTCTGGCTTTGTTGGGTGCCGATGCCCGGCGGGCGCTCTCATTGGCCAGTGTTTTTTGTTAACAACTCAAAAACGAAACTATATATAACATTATTACCAAGGAAAAAGTTGCTTACATACACCCCAGCTATATGTCAATCCTCGATGTTCCCTGGGTCTTCTGTCACCCTGTATAGTGAAATAGAACGAACGGGAGCGTTGTTGCGTGTTGTATGGTTGTTTGGTAACTAACTTTATTTTTCTAAATGCATACTTATATACTATAAAGGGCAGCGGGTGTTGACCAATCAGCGTCTTCGCCTGCCAGGGCTCGGGTTGCAAGGCATGCGTACCTTGGCTAAGCGTACCGAGCACATCTGGTTTGGGGGTGGTGACGAGGTTTCACCAGCGAGGCATCGAGGGGTTGATGATGCGGGAATTACTATTCAGAGACGATAGGCGTTGAAAACATGTGATTTGTTTCTAGAATTACTGTACCAGTACAGCAACTAAGTACCCCTACTTTAATATGCCCGATGTCTCTGAATAAAATTCAAGGGTGGCCGTATTATAAACCCGTTGGCCGAAATCACCGTTTGCCGAAGTCGTTATAAAAAAGTGCTGCGACCTTATGATAGCATTAAATAGAATTGTAATGAATCGAATGGCTTTATGTGGCAATTCTTCCAGGATTTTGCCTGTTATAAGGTGGTATCCGGGTGGTTCTTGAGTGTTTAGACCTTTGGTTATATTTCGTACCTCTGTCATGGTGGTTCTAAGATTTGTTTTGGGGTTTGTGTTAGTAGATATTGTTGTCATTATGTCGTCATTAGTGAAGACCGGTTCCAAGTACATTGCAAATTCTTCAGCTTGTCCTTCTAGGGACGTAGCCCATGTGTTGTCCGTTTTTCTTATCGGTGTGATTTGCATCGTAGGTCTTTTAAGTTTCGTTGTTTTCCATAAAGAGTACTGAGTTATCTCAGTTGCATATAGTCCTTTCACATATTTCGCAAATTACTTATTTAGATGTACGTGGGATGCAACATTTCGTGGAAATGGTATGAAGGGCCTTTGTATGAATCGTGTGAAGGCAAGTATCGAATGTGGCAGGAAGTGTGAATGAAGAGAGTTTAATAGAAATGTCGAATGTGGATCGAGTGAACGTTTATCTCGAGGAAAGAATGAACGGTTCCGGGAATGCACGCGGAGTCTTGGATGCATGGTGACTCGTGGTCGATCTGTGACACGTGGCAAGGGTGTGTGCATTAGTATGTGTCCTAATGAGTGAAAACGAATTATGAATAGAATGAGAGGGAAGCTGCATGTGAACGAATTTATGGAGTGGATGATGCGTACGCGAGGCAGAATTAGAGCGGAGTTGAAAGACGAGTGCAGAATGGAGGCGGAGTTGGGAGAATCGATAGAGAATCGTTGTGAGTTGTGTTGAGTATTGAGCATAGAGTACATAGAATTGGGTTGTGTTGAGATAAAATATTGGGTCGTGTAGGTGAAGTGTTAAGAGATATTAAACAATAAAGCCATATTATTTATGAGAAAGGGGCCAATCACAATTTCCCTTGGAAAATAATCCTGCAATAATTATGCCTTTCAAGTTCATTGAAACATGCAGGACCATATCTCATAAAAAGTTGTCACGACACGCCGTGTCCAGAATAGGCCAGTTTCTATCATTGTCCATTCTATTTGTTTTAACATGTTTGTATATATATTAACTTGTATTACATAAAACATGTGTCTAGTCAGTATCATTGACCTGTACTTCTTGTACATCCATTCTTTCTGAGTGAGTGATTCTGAGGAGCATAATTGAACGTGGTTTAATATTGCCAATAATACTCGGAGAAAATCTTTAATTGAAAGTTATTTGCAAAATATTTGCCGTATTATTGAAACTGAAGCATCTAAAAGACACTAATAGACTGTTTTAAGTCGGTCATACCGAATATTATCATTTTACCCTTATCAGGAGAAAACACTTTACAATGTTATACAATTTCTATTAATCTTCTGATACCTTTTTAATAAAATATTTTGCAATTCACATGGAATATATTTTCGTATCCACGTGTACGCGAATAACGTGTGTATTTGTTATGACGTGAACAGCACAAATCATCTCCAGGCAGTGAGATTCGTGGCTTTTCATATTGCGTTCGGTGCCAATTTCAATTATACGCACACAAATGCAGCATGACACTTTCAGCATTAACAGACCAAAATTGTTTGCCTACAAAGCTGTAAAATTTATTTGTAATCTAATCATTTGCAATCGCCGAAACCTTGAAATCGTATGTGAACTAAAAAGTATTTAGTGTGTACATGAAAATACGAAACTGTTTCTAAAACGGAACACATTCAATGTACATCCTTTTGTACCGTTGCATGGATAATAAATGAAAGACCTAAGGAAATACTGAGTACTCAAATTAACTCTGTTATCATGTATTAAATATGTTTCATATATTCCAATAATGGTCCTAAATATTAATATTCGATCTTATGTAATTGTTACGTATGGATAATATTTCTGATGCGCTTCTCTTGCACGTGCCGTTCAAGTTTGCGTACGAAGCGAAGTCGCCCAAGGATTTCTGTCACTATCGTATACGGATAGTAAGGGCTTTGACTCAGATAGCTGCACCGTGACCTACTAAATACATGTGTGACCCGACCTTACTTGGAAACCGCTAACGAATCCCCTCCATACATTTTGGCACTATATTTTCCCTTTAACTTTTATCATCTTTGGTTCATAGCTACACAGTTACGCGTAGATTCACGTCGTGTCACGCTCGTACAGAGTCGGTTGCATTCAGTGTGAAATTGGGTTTAGGGCACCATTGAGATCGCAAGGTAACCCGTTAGGATCCGCAAGTCCGGTTGAAGTTCTTTCGGCATACTATTGTAATCGTTCTCAGACACCGCATCGCCAGTGCTTCAACAGCGTGTAGCTTTAGATAGTAATTTACACATAACATAAATATCGCGACAATTACATTTGTACAACCAACTGGTTCGTAATATACAATAAATTGTTCACCATTAAATCGAGTCGATTCGTGAAACCTATCTTTACTCCGTAATCCTTTATATTAATAGTAACGTTCCTACAGATGCAACTTAACCGTTCGAGGTGTATCGAACTTTAATTTAGAGAAACGAGACAAATTACCATTTCCAGCGACTCCCTGATTTCGCATCAGGTTCGTCCGCGCACCTTATTAACTAATTCTGAACCATATTCCTTGGGTTATATCAACCTCGGCCTAGGCGTCGTCCATAGCCCTGGCTCGTAACATAATTAATACACAATAATATAAACATTATCTCTTGACTACGACGAACAAGATACTTTTTAAATAAATCATTTATTATTAACACTGTAATTTAATGGAATTGGTTTGACTAGAGATGTAGGGAAATTTTAATAAATTACATATTGTCTATCATTACTGAAAATACGCAAAGTGTTTCCATATTCTTTCCGTAAATGTTAAATGATATCGGATATCAGGTTAAACATGACAGCAACCAGAACAAGGCACACATTCCGATATTCAAGGCGCTAACATCAAACGGAAGATCGGCCAGGTTCGAATTGTGGAAGATTGTTATAATTTAAGAATGCCACTCTAGTTGATGAAACATCCTTTTCTGTGTTTACAAGTTACATTATCTTCTCCACTGCAGACACAAAAATACATTCGTCACACTTAACAGAATGTTAATCGTTGCACATACTGGTAGTTTAAAAATCGACCTGTTGCGACAAAATAACCGTGATTGTTGCCATTTGTACTTTTGTTCTCATTCCGATATAGTATTCACATTACTGTTGAACACTACTTGAATAAAAAACTTTGGAAACTATTAATTATGTAATAGGTTAGTTTATTTGACGATTAATTGCATTGAAATGCTTATACTTTATTGTATTCGGTCTAGTGTACATATTAGACCATGCAAATGATTTTTTATTATTCTTTCCATTGTTACGTATGAAGAATATTCCATACGTCGCTCTCAACGCGTTTTCGAGCTCGCGTCTGTGATGGGAAAACGCCCTAAAACTCTTTCGGTTATCATAAACAGAAAATGGGGTCCTGAGCACACGTGCGACCAGCTGCATTATGACCAAGACGGGCGTGGTCCGACGAAGACTCCTCAATTTCCTTATATGGATAGTTCTAATGCGTTTCCGTGCATTTCGGGGGTATATAAACCCTTTGGTTTCTACCCTCGGCGGTTCAGAGTTACATAGTCACGCGTAACGACATGTCGCGCCACGCTCGTACAGAGTCAGTTATATCTAGTGAGATTGGGCTTAGCGCACCTTTCGAATCATAGATTAACCCGTTAGAATCCGCTAGTCCGGTTGAAGTTCTTTCGGCATACTCTTAAAGCGGCTCTCAGACCCCGCATCGCCAGTGCGTCAACACCGTGCACATACTTAGGTAACTTACACACTTTAATATTATTTCATCGCGACAATTACATTTGTACTGATGACTGATCTCAAATATATATCTATAATTTGTTCACCATTAAATCGAGTAGATTCGTTAAACCTATATTTACCCCGTAATCCTTTATATCGGTAGTAACGTTCCCACAGATACAACTTAACCGCTCGAGTTGTATCGAATATTAATTTAAAAAGTTACGAGACAAACTAACATTTCCTGCGACTCCCTGATTTCGCATCAGGTTCGTTCGCACGCCTTATCCAAACAAAATAACTACAAATACTCCAACCTAGTGGCTCCCCGATTTCGCATCGGGTGCGTCCACGAAAGCTAACCCATCCTACAGCTCCCTGGTTTCGCACCAGGTTCGTCTGTATCCTACGGCTCCCTGATTTCGCATCAGGTTCGTCCGTACGTTTTCCAACCTCCGAACAGCTCCCCGGCTCCGCGCCGGGTTCGTCTGTGAATAAACCAACCTCCTAGCAGCTCCCCGATTTCGCACCGGGTTCGTCCACGACGTTTCACCCTCCTGCGGCTCCCTGATTTCGCATCAGGGTCGTCCGCGCTTGACTCTATTCCTGAGGCTCCCCGATTTCGCATCGGGTTCGTCCGTGCACCTTACTAGTAAATTCTCAACCGTATTCCTTGGGTTATATCAACCTAGCCGGTCTAGGCGTTGCCCACAGCCCCGGCTCGTAACACCATCAAACTTCATCAGAGTACATACTACTAATTGTAAAAGAAATAAACTTTTATTTTATCTTATATTTGAATATATATTTCATAAACATTATCTTACAAATAATATATGATTCTACTATCTTGATTTATCACCTGTTTCTGTAGCGCCAGATTTTCCAGGGAGTGGTTTATTTCGAACCGTTTCACAGCTATGTATGCACTTGACAATGTAATAATGTCTGTTTCACATGAAACACTTTTATCTGACAGTAAATATAAGTGGCAGAATCACTTGCTATTGAATTTCACATAGAGTTTGAGTTTTCGCTACCGAATCGCAGGGAACGAAGTTATGTCTTTATGTAAACCTTAAGACATTCTTATGTACACCTAAACATATACCATAGTTACCCTTTTTATGTTTGAACGCTGTTGTTAATAAAAGCCCTAACCGTAGTATAGATCGTCAGGTATACTACATGTTCGGGCGTAAAAACCAATCGTGCGAAGGGATAAGCGCATGACCAGGGTTAGTTAGGGCAGCCAGATGGCGGACTGACCGCGAACGTCATAAACGACGAAGATCGCGTCAGAACCCAAAAACCCCCAAATGTACCTGGTACCGTTAGCCAAGGTATGCAGGGCTTGCACACTTAGTGCTAGCGGGCAAAGGATCTGATTGGTCGATCAATGCGTCCCTTTTTTGTATATAAGTCGGTAATTGGAGTCATGAGAGAGAGACGTTACTGAGGAGCTGGAGCAATCAGTCGTCGAGGTGTACTCTGCAGATTTGAAGAACACCAAGGGTCGTGGTCTGACTGCCGGACACGACACAGCATCACCATCCAAGCAACTATAGAAGGGACCGTTCCTTAATATTCAACGCATCCAAACAACAGAAATACAGTCCACTAATTCAAACCACGATGAATTTCAGATCTCAACGTTGTCCGAGTGAGCAGTGAGTGGTACGTAACGTTTCATCGTTTATGGACGCTTGCCGCTAAGCACTTCGAACTAATGGAAATATAATCAATATTGCTATGTAATGTAATATTCACGTGCGGTGAAATGTCAGGAGCAGTCTCGACTGCTGCGCACGCGCTTGACATGGCTAATAATAATGAAATCACGTATCTGTCAAAGTTGACGAGCGTATTTGTATCTCTTAAGCGATACTTCGTGCATGTACGGCTCTACCGTAAGAAAATAGGATTAAGTTTTATTAACCGTGCAATTCCATATAGTTAGAATGATAATGTAATTCCCGTGCTTATTAGACTTATTAATTCATCATTGTCACAATATATATATTGTGACAGACACCTACATATGTAGAGTTAAACATTCAAATTGAACCAGTAGTTTTATACGTGTTTTCCATTTACAGAGCACAAGGCACCGTATGAATAAATAAAAAGGCGAAGTCAAAGATATGCAAGGTTTACCTGGCACCACATTCGTTGGTACCCCAATGTTGCAAACACCATAAAATCGCACTGAGTAGTATCGAAATGCCTTAACCCGTAGAAGCACTGTGATACATGAAAGGTATGTACGAACGAGTCACGGGGTCACAAAATATTTCGATTTTGAACGCCAAAATACAATTTCGACGTCGGAACAGAAAATCATAAAACAACAAAAAGGGCTCAATTAAGGAACGAAATGGGGAAAAAATCCGGCGAAACGACGTTCCTTAAGCGGCGAGGGTCCCGATTCAGTGGGAAACTGATCGCTGGGAAGCAGTTATTTAAACGATTCCTCAAATGGCTTGCGTCTGCTTCCTTTTGGACTTTCATGGTGCACGATGGTCCTAGAAGTCGACAGGAAAGGAACATCGTTAACCGATGTCTCAGCGATTACCAGCGAGCGATGTAACTAGTGGCAAGAACATCCTAAGTCGAGAAACCAAAATGGGTTTAGGTCTTTTGTTAAAGGAATTTATCACGGTGACGTAACTTCCTCTGGGTAAATTGTAATGCAATGATACTCTATTACTTAGCAAACTTCCTACGTCTGTTCCCAGACTTTTTTCATTACCATAGTTTTGCCGTCATCATAAAGATAGCAATGTGATGATATTATTAATACATTATGCTGTCATAGAAAGATTAAATGCCCTCATACCGGTGATACAATACTAATGCAACGACAGAAATGTTATGTTTTTAGTTATTATATTTATGCAAATTTGATTCAAAATATTGCTGAGTCTGTTGCGATTAAAATGAGACCAATCAGGATATAATTTGTATCATATTTGGTGTATTTTATATTGCAATCTGTTTCTGTAAATTAAAAATTAAATCAGTGGAAATTAAAATCCACAGCAAAATAAGTAATAATAAAAAAGTTTCATCGTTGCCTTAGTTTTATCTCACCACTACTTATATGTGTGTGTAATCTTTTATCGACTGCCCGTCATTCAGCCTCCCTTGTTTTCATTCACTTTTCTGCAGCCGTCGATCTTACTAAAGCAAACGAAAGAAAAGTTTCGGTTTTTAATCTTTTTAACTGCGGTACACCCAAATAAAATATCTGAAAAAATTGAGAATAGTCGACGTTTTATATTAATAAAGTTATTGTTTAATTGAAGGAGACAGAAGGTCTTATTACGCTACCTGCCCTCTGTTACGAGCCGAGGGCTAAGGGGCACAGCTGCCCGAGCCGAGGATCGGTTGTTTAAGAGTTTGTTAGTTACGGACGGCCAGTGCGTATTTCGTCACTGGAAGCCGCGTAGATAGGAAGTGCGTGAACTTGCCGGTGCCTGTTTCATCACCGGGTGTCACAGGAAGGTAAAGGTAATCGTGGACAAACCAGCGCCTATTTCATCGCCGGGAGCCACAGGATGGTAAGATTTCGTGGACAAACCAACGCCTATTTCATCGCCGGGAGCCACAGGAAGGTTTTCGTGGACAAACCAGTGCCTATTTCATCACCGGGAGCCACAGGATGGTAATCGTGGACAAACCAGTGCCTATTTCATCACCGGGAGCCACAGGATTGTTAGTAAAATGGACTCGTAACTTATAGCGATACACCTCGAGCGGTTAAGGTGTATCTGTTTGGTGGGACGTTACTGCTAATGATTGTCAGAGGTGATTCAATGTGAAAATGCGTACGATATTATTAAAGCGTATATTTCCTTCTCCTTGGTTATTCTACAGTTTGATTACAAACTACAAAATCCACATTTCTCAATCTGTACGGATTGGAAATGTACACTGCCCAACAAAAGGCCTGACGATATACCGTAAAATATGTATGTCGTCTTTAAGAAATGAACGTGTAAGAATTGCTCGAAGGGGACTCGGAACCCGATCTCGCTGAGCAACAATATCAAAATAGTCGATACGGAACGTACTCGAAGCTAGATTAATACTGAGCCGCCGAGAGCAGAATTCGTGCCCTTTTTATACTCGAAATCCGTACCAAAAAGCTGGTGGGGGCACGGAAAATTCCAAGGGAGTCCGGAAAGATTCCCCCAAAGGGTCACGTCATCGCGACGTCGCGGAAGGGGCAGGCTCGACTGCATGCACCCATCGATTTCCAAATAAGGGCATCATAGAAGGAAGAAATGAAATAATACTTCCTACGTAACACCTTTATTCCAATCTACGCGAGGTTTAGAGAAAATAACTTATAATAATACAATTCATAAAAATCTGACGTCTTCGTTCCGCGTCTAACTAGTAGAAATGTTCTATCTGTAGAGAATTATTATAAGAAAAAGCTTTGTATTCTGGATACAATGGCTCATAGTTCACACGGAACAAAATACTGGGATGAAGACAGTATTTATTTGGGCATATTTTGAGCAAGCTGTCTGTGGAATGCCACTGGCGAAATTAGAAAATCTGTACAATTGTACGGTGGAAAAATTCCAAACTATATGAAATGCTGTACTGATTTGCATATATTTTAATAATCAAATGCGAATTGCGGGGCACGATGCTGTAAAGTTTCTATTTCTATTTAAGAAACTCATTCTGCATAGTTGGGTAATAAAAACTATTCAAATACTGTTCACTAGAAAAATATATTCACAAATTCATCTTATGAATATAATATATTTATAACTTTGCAAACCAAAATTGATGTTGGAGGGCCGCCTTAGCTGTCCAAGTTAACTTGAAAGACTTTATACGAATCTGCTGAATTTGATTGAATGTATGTATTACTCAGATTTATTTACGTCAGGTTTAATACATATGTCGAAATGCTTTTAACAGAGATTTTCCAATACATATACTGCCAATCCAAGAGTTTCACCACAAGTCCACAATTTAAGACACTACTTCTCACAGTATTGAACATTTTACGTCACTAAGGCGAAGAAAAGTCAGTTAAAAACTCGGCTTGTA
The DNA here is from genome assembly GCA_963969485.1 of Nomada goodeniana. NCBI lineage: Eukaryota > Metazoa > Arthropoda > Insecta > Hymenoptera > Apidae > Nomada > Nomada goodeniana. The sequence continues at coordinate 9,215,092 of OZ018299.1, forward strand.
CATTATTTAAATGGAGCATGTATCTGAAATATACAAATGGATGGTTAAATGTTTTGAAACCATATCGTATTCATTAAAATAAGAAAGGATGGTTTCCGGGTTAACGCGGTTCATATGCTGGAACTCGAAAAATTAGCTTTATTTTTATACATGTATAAAATGTCACTGGAAATTGTATATTGTGCTTAAATGTTAATTTCTGAAACAAATTGTGTTCGATCCCGAACACGTCTGGTCGGGATGTTCGTGGCCGTGGTATGCTCCTTAGCGATTTATGAATCCTTTAAGTAAGTTTGTGTAAATTCTGCAGTTATGGAAGCTTTTCAGATAGGTATATACTACACTTTCCAGTTTTTACACTTTTAACACATATATTTGTATAGTTATTCATATTTGAACATAATCAATATTTCAGTACTTTTCTTAACGGTTACAATATTTTATTAACGATTATGTTATCGGATTGAGTCAGTTCTGAAGCTCGTGATCACAATGCAACAAAAATTGGTTCCGGATTCGTCCGGTTTCACGTTTTATAGCTAATTTAGGTTATATGCAACTGTTTGGTACCAAGAACCGAACATCAGTGTCAAGCCGACTGCCAACGTGAGAGGTTCAGTTTTGTTTACACTAGTATCGCCCGCGAGTGCCAAAATCAGTGAGAGTGAGACCAAGAAAGTCTAAATGTGATTGTGTAAGAGTGCAAGTGTAATTGTGAGAGTGTTTGACATCCAGACAGTGGTGGTGAACCCACCAGTGACTTACAACACTGCAAAGTATACGTAAACATACACATACACAACCATACAACCATGTTACCATCAAGGAACCCAAATACACCGACTACAAGCAATAACCCAGAAATCCATACCCGCAACGAAACAGATCCTAAACCATCCTATGCAAACGCCATAAAAAACGAGTACACACCATCCAAAGATCAAGCAATAATCCTACAATCAGTAGACGGCATCACCATTAAAGACTACGCAAAAACCATTGGAACCATAATTGGACCAAAAGCGATCAAATTCATGGCCCGAATCTCAAACGGGAGAATATGTATGTACCTGGAGAGCAAAGAAGTAGTAACAAATCTGAGATCAAAACAAAAATCAGTAACAATAAACAATGCAACCATAGACATCCGACCAATGCTGATACCAGCCCAACGCATTATCTTATCTAACTTCACACCAATAACCCCGAACAGCACAATTAAATCAGAGTTTCCAAAACACAGCATAAAACTATGTTCAAAAATCACCTACTTAAAAGCAGGTATCACAGATCCGGAGTTCTCACATATCCTGAGCTTCAGGCGCCAGGTTTATGTAAACCCAGACGACGCCAAAAAGATTCCAAGTTCCCTCACAATTACCTTAGACGACACAATATACGGAATATTTACCACCACAGACAAACTAGACTGAAATATATGTAAACAAGAAGGACACATCGCCAGTCAATGTCCTCACAATACAGCAACAATTGAAACCATCGCACAGACCAACAGCAATCCGAATCCCCACAAGCCAAACAACGTGACAGTTACCACAACAAACAAAGTAGACACAATGGAAACAGAAACAGACAAAGAAGAACCAAACGAAAACAAATTAACAGGCAAAAGAGCTCATTCAGTATCATCAGATGATAGTCACACCAACCTGATTAAAGTAAGTGACCTATGTTTCAAGGTTTCATCCCCTCTAAAAGTAACCACAATAACTAATATAGATACTAGCCCACTCAGCAAAAAACAAAGACACTCCACATATCCCTCCCCGACGAAAAAAACAGTAGATGAACTGCTCAAACCAGCTAAACGAATATTGAAAACAAAACCAACAACTACATCTTAGATTACTCTCAATTTAAAAACTTGCTAGAAAATTCCATCAGCTCACCAAATCCGCTGGAAATAGCAAAATCATGCACCACCAACATCATACCCCTGATCGAAATGATTAACAATATCTACCCCTTACTGACGGAGCGCAGTATAAAAAACAGACTACACAGACTCTGCAAAAAAATTACCCAAGAACGGTTGGCCAATCCCACAACAAACTGGTCATCGGACGTAGATAGCGATTCGTCGCACCCCAGCGTACATCTAACACCTTCAACCACCTAGTATGAAACAAATACTACAGTGGAATATAAATGGGTTCTACGCACACCTTGAACAACTCCAGCTGCTATTAAAAGAACACGACCCAACCATCCTGACCCTGCAAAAAACGAATTTCAAAAGACAACACCACCGAACCATCAAAGAGTACACGACCTTCAAAGAAAATAGAATCCGCCAGAACTACTCAATTGGAGGAGTCCCCGTTGGAGTGCCAGAAGTATTCCAGGCTGCCGAAATTCCACTCAACACTCACCTAGAAGCGATAGCGGTGGCCACCTCAGTTCCATATAAGACCCACATCTGCAACATATACATTCCAAACAGTCAAATACTAAATCGAACTGACTTGGAAGAAATCATCAACCAACTTCCAACTCCGTTTCTCATAGTGGGTGACTTCAACAGTCACCACCCTCTCTGGGGCTTATATAAAGCAGACAGTCGAGGAAAAATAATTGAAAAACTACTGGAAGATCCAGGCCTCATATTACTAAATTCGGGGAATCCAACCCAATTTTACCGTAAGTACGGGAAGATTGAGTGCAATAGACCTATTCATTTGTAGTAGCAGACTAATGCAACACATGGACTGGAATACCATAGACGATTTACACGATAGCGACCACTTTCGGATCAAAATCACCTATGACGATCACACTCCCTTCTCACAGAATAACCTCACACCAAGATGGAATATAAAAAAAATAGATTGGCCCAAATACCAAACAATAATTATCAATGTGGTCCAAAACAAAATAAAACAATTAATAGACCCATACCATATAAACCAAATAACAGATTCACTTGAACTGATTATCAAATAAGCAGCACAAGAAGCTTCTGAACAAATAACGCCTAGGAAAAACCATAAGCATAATACGCCATGGTGGAACGCCGTATGCCAAGCCGCCAGAAGAGATAGCCACCACGCATTCAATACAGCAAAAAGACATGCCACAATTAAAACAATTAAACAAAGCAAAAAGGATTCATGGAAAGCATACGTAGCCACCATAACCAACCAAACTCGGGCTGAAACGGTCTGGAAGATAATAAAAAGCATCAATGGATCAACACCAAAAACAGAAGTCAAATGCCTAGAACAAGAGTGCCAAAAGATTATAACCAACCCAAAAGACATAGCAAATACCCTTGCTGAGACCTTCCGGAAAAACTCAAATAATAGATATCCCGATAAAACTCGTTCCATCCCCCCGACAAACAACTTAATACAAACTCACCATAAGTCGCACCAAGGAAATACTAGCACTGACACTAGATTAAATAAAAAAAATAACCTTAGAAGAATTAACGACCACACTACAAGCAACAAAAAACTCCGCCCCTGGACCAGATCAAATTCTAAACCCACTTCTGAAAAAACTCCCCCAAATAGCGATAAACCACCTCTTAGCAATCTATAACTGTATATGGACTTAGCAAGTGTTTCCTGATAAATGGAGGAAAGCCATTATTATCCCCATACTCAAAACAAACAAAAACAGGCGCAGGCCAGAAAGCTACAGACCGATTGCCTTAACAAGCTGCATATGCAAAATGTTAGAGAAAATTATAAACAGGAGAATTAGATGGTTTCTAGAGTCCAATAACATGCTGGCTTCTAATCAATACGGATTCCGCCAATATAGATCAACTACTGATGTCCTCATCCACATCGAAACAAACATATGCGACTTCTTCGTAAACAACGAACATCTTGTAACAGTATGCCTAGATATGGAAAAAGCCTATGATTCAATGTCACAAGCAAAAATCATAGACGGTCTCATCAACTTAAAAATAAATGGAAACACGCTAGCATTCATAAAAAACTTTTTGTAAAACAGAAGTATCCAAGTCAGAAGCAACGGAACCCTCTCTGATCCAACAGATATCCGAAATGGTGTGCCGCAAGGCTCAGTAATCAGTATAACACTATTCTTAGTTGGAATAAACGAAGCACTTAAAAACGTAAAACCTCCGATCCAGGGAAACCTATTTGCAGACGACCTAACTCTAACCTGCTCGGGGAAAAACCCAACCAGTGCAATAGAATTTTTACAAAAAAGCTTAAATGATCTTATGGAATGGTCCAAACAAGCTGGATTTAAATTCTCACCACAAAAGACGCAATTCATCATTTTTTCTAAAAAACGAAAACCTCACAAAACCTGCCCAAACTATACATAGAAAAAACCGAACTTCAAGAAGTAAGCAGCATAAAACTGCTAGGACTCATTTTGGATCGCAAGCTAACATGGGTCCCGCACATGAAATACATTAAAGAAACATGCACACACAAATTAAATATTATTAAAGTATTAGCAAACGTGAACTGGGGAGCCGACCAAGAAATCCTACTTAAAACGTATCAGGCCTTGATTAGATCCAAAATTGACTATGGCTCAATAATATACAACTTAGCCAAACCAAACGTCCTAAAAACAATAGACCCGATTCAAAACGCCGCACTGAGATTAAGTACAGGATGCTACCGCACAACACCAATAATCAGTATTCTCTTCAAAGCGAAAGAAACCACACTCCAACAAAGAAGGAAACAATTGAGTCTGATGTATGCTACTAAACTATCCTCCACCCCTAATAACCCCACCTACAACAACGTTTTCAACCAAAGATATGCACACCTGTACGAAAAACGACCAAAACTCCCAGCCCCGTTTTACATAAGGTTTGCTAAATACCCGTTGGCAACTAAAGTCGTCTCAACGACGATAATGGCACGGAACTACGGAAAAATACCCCCCTGGACCACAAAAACCCCAGAAATAAACACTGATGTAGGAAACCTCCCCAAAAACCAAAAAAGTTACATTGAGCATAAAAACGAATTTCTGAACTTAGATAACTTATATCCTGACTACAACAAAATATATACTGATGCATCCAAATCTGAACAGGGGTTTGGTTACGCCTTTATCTCCGACAAAACAACCGTTAAGCATCGTCTTCCCAAAGCCGCATCCATCTTTACGGCTGAATCATATGCCGCAATCGAAACCCTCCAACACACACAAACAAATAACCTCCATCAATGTATAATTTATACAAACTCCATGGGCACAATTAACGCTATAAGAAATGTAGACAACAACACACATCACGAAATCATACGAAGCATCCAAGAGATGTACACAGAACTTCTCAGCAACGGAAAACATATAATCTTCACATGGATCCCCTCACACCAAGGAATAGCAGGCAACGAATGGGCAGACACAGCAGCCAAAGAGGCAATCCCTTCTAACAAACGAAACAAAGATCCCAATCCCGTATCAAGATCTTGCCATCTCATTACATACTGCCGGAAAAGAAGAGTGGAACAGAATATGGACTACTTCAAGAAAAACGAAATCCCACGACATTGTACAGAACTTCTTCCAACTGATGCCCATCCAAAACTTGACCAGGAAGGAAAGAATAATCATGACAAGACTCAGAACGGGACACTGCAATATTACCCATGAACACCTGCTCCAAAAAACAGAGCCACCCATCTGCAACCTGTGTAACCAGGCATTAACAACCAATCACCTCTTATTCGAATGTATAAAATACCGCAACCAAAGAGCGATACAAGTTGGATCCCCACACAGCCTTAACGTCACAGGAACACTCAAAGGACACTCTGAAATGTCTAAAGGACATAAAACTTTTCCAAGAAATATAACCATAGAGTCGCTAATGACTAAAAAGTCGATGCGACGTTATATAAATTTAACAAAAAAAAAAAAAGAACCGAACATATCGATGACCTTCATTACAGATCGTCGTTAACGGTTTTGTGTTAACGATTGCTGTTTGTTTGAGAAAACAACACTTAAACTATAACAACGATTGAATGGATGAAGTGAGACTAAAGACTAGGTAAAGGAGATCTCGAAACAAACACATCCTGCTATCATTAGATTTGCCAAGGCCAGTTGCCAGAAACTGCCAATGGCTTGATTGAAAAAACCAAAAAGATTTCTCTAGGAATCTACAATATTCAAATAAGACCACTAATCACACGAGCTAAAAGAATTATTATCTCCAATGTATGCGCCATTATACCTCACTTCTCGATAGGAAGAATATTCAAAGAACTTAACATTATAGTAGACTCCAATATAACCTTTGTTAAAGCCGGAATGAATGATCCTGGATGCTCACATATTTTAAGCTTCAGGAGGCAGGTCTACATCCATTCTGAAGATCTGCACAAAATCCCCGAGACTTTCAAAATTTAATATGAAGACACAAACTACAGGCTTTTCCTATCAATAGACTGACCTATGCTTTATTTCTAAACAGGAAGGACAGTTAGCTAAACAGTGCCTTGCTAACTAAAGCCAATCAACACAAGCACCACAGGTTCAAGACCCAGGCACTCGAAATGCGGAACCACATATCCCCACCTAACAGCCACGAGACGCAAGACCACGGTATCCCTCTCCGACAGTCTTCGAACCCCTATTTTCCTGGCTACAGAAGGAACAAGGAACTGGTACTAAGGGGCTTATTTCTATTACCTCTGGATCCAATACAGATTCACAAATTGACGAGTTCACCGATTCGGATACTAGAATCGACTCTCTACTCACACCGGTAAACCACAAATCCAGAGATGACCCACTCAAACCCAGAGGATTCAAAAACCATAAACCATTTTAATTAATTGTTTGCTGGTTTAATTGATGGTAATTAGTTTCGGACGCAGAAAGCTTTGGCGCGTGAAAAAGGAAGGGAAGCTGCGATTGTGACAGTCTTTTTCTTTTCACTCGCTGGCCTTTTCTACGTTACGCGTCGTTGCCTAAGATAACGAAATGTAGGGAGATATAAAAAGTATACATACATGCTTCTAAAGTTAAACAAAAGTCATAAAGAAACAAGATGTTTCGAAAAGCATTTGACTGCGAAAGGTCTCGTGTAATAACCATTTATTTAGACAAATCCCAGGATTTTATAAGTGCTCAAATGACGTATACCAGTACATTGATTCTTGCATAGTCAATGCTAGATTTCATTACCCAAGCACGTAACAACGTCAAGACCTTCGGGGCCATAAGTTACCTCCTTCCTAAAAATCAAATTTACCTCTACACCATCACCATCCTATTTTTCAATTTATTTTTAAAATTAAAATGAAGTAACAAAAAATGAACACAGAGTCTGAAATTGTATCCATAATTTATGCATAAATGCAATAAAACATTAAATTTTATTGATTATTTTAAACCGACAAGGCAACCAAGATATGATCTAATTGCATAAGAGAAAAAAATAAGGGTTAAACATATGATTTGCGTTGGAAAATAGTTTTTTCCGCCTTTGAGTGGAAAATTGTACTCCACTGTGTGTCGGACCGAAATTAATGACACTCTGACTGCAGCCAAAGTCCCGATAAATCACACCCCATAACCAATAATATGTATTTTCTTTAAACCACACCTACATCCAAGTTTCTCTAAAACCTTACATGTATCCAGAAAGCAGAACTGTTTACGCTACCGATCAGTCAACACCCTAAAAGTAGGACCATTCCTGTCTTGCGATTAACAACGATTGACTAGTAACCTATCGATACTTCTAAGTATAACCGAACCTATCTTAGAGGGTGCAAGCCGAGTCTTGATCTTGTATAAATAAAGTGAACTAGTTTCGCCGGAATTCGATTTATGACCACTCTTCGTTATTCCTGTCGTGATTCAAGTCACGAAATTCGTGACCGACACGACACCGCAGAAAATAAGCGGCTTTAACAGTAGATTCACAAATATGCTTGCAAGAAACACACCTCAAAAACAATCTGTGTACAGAATTTAGAGGATACAAGAAAGTATGGAAAACAGAACAAATGCGAGACATCCTAGTGGTGGTGGAGCAATGTACATAAAAAATGCAATCAACTTCAAAAAAAGTAGTTGCACCACTAATCTAGAAGCCGTGGCCATAACCTGTTTTATCCCAAAAAGAATACGCACATATATGCAACCTTTACGTTATATCGCAATTACCCAGCCCATTTATAATTGTAGGCAACTTTAATAGCCACAATACCACCAGGGGAAAAATAATAGAGGAAGTCTTGAACAACCCTAACAACGCCATTTCAATAACGCAACTGCAGAAGAAAGCATAATAGATTTAACACTCGCATCATCACAGATTGTTGAGAGTTTAGAATGGGAAGCCTCGAACGAACTCTATGACAGTGACCACTACCTCATTATTATATACAACTATGACACAAACAACACCAATATCAATGACACCCCACCAATATGGAATTTACAAAACACAAATTGATATAAATTCCAGATCGAAAGCGACAAGAATATAAGCAACATGGAACAATCATCTGCCTAATTGAAGGAAAAAGGAGACCTCATAGTCAATAGGTTTGTCCAACTTATCCTCCAAAGCACTGACACTGCAGTTCCTAAAAGTGAGATCACTACTAAACGACAAGTTCCATGGTGGAACCGTGAATGCGAGGAGTCTTTGAGGGAGAGAGTAAACATGCATATAATGTGTACAGAATACATCAAACTATCGAAAATAAGAAGGATAAAAGGAAGAAAGGCCTCGACGAACATCCCAAGCTTAATTGATATTGAGGGCGAAGTCATCCCCGATAGTCCAAAAATTGCTGCAGAACTAGCTATAACATTCGCCGCAAACGCAAGCGACGAAAACTTCTCTGAAGAATTGCTAAAATACAAAAGTACCAATCAAGAACATTTAAGGACAAACCGGCATTCAATAAATAAAAATAGCCAAAATCAAACAGCATAAACAGTGCAATCATGATCACGGAAATTAATCTGACATTAAATGAGTGTAAAGACACAAGTTCTGACCCCGACGAAATTTCAAACATTCTATTAAAAGAACTTCCCCCGAAAGGAATTGAATTCGCGTACAACTTACTAAACATGATATGGTTGGATGAAGTATTCCTCAGACAGTGGATGGAGGCAACTATCATCGTCCATCCCGAAATCCGGCAAGGACAAAAACTGTGCAAAAAACGATAGACCAATTGCTCAAACATGCACCATGTGCCAACTCCCAGAAAAAATTATCAGCAAAAGACTGCATATCTTGAAATAAATAATATTTTATGACCAGAACAAGGTGGTTTCAGACAACATAGGTCAACCCTGGACCACTTATTAGTCTCCTTAGAAACATATCTCTACGAGGCCTTTGCAAATAAACAATATACGATAATAATTAGCTTATACATAGAAAAAGCATATGAAATGATATGTAAAGAAAGAGTAATCAACATATGTATTAACCCAACATAAACTTCAAGGAAAAATTCTCAAATTTATGTACAAGTCATCTACCCAGCGTTCTTCTGTGTAGAAGTAGGCGGTTGTCTTTCTCCCCTCATTGAAATCCAAAGCGTAACGCTATTCCTACTAGCAATTAATAATAGCACTAGGCAAATTGAAAACCCAGTCAAGTGTACGCTATTCGCTGACGATTTCACCATGTACTGCAGCCGAAGAAACCTGTATATTACGCAAAAAGTCTTACAGGATTTTGTTTGTTTGTTTGACTGTTTAAAGTCGCATCGATTGCAGAGGTTATTAGCGACTACGGTGAAATATGGAACAGTGACTTATTGAGGTTGAAGCATGATGTTTAAAACCTATACACCTAAGTTGGACCTACATTTTTAAGTGGTTTCCGAACACCACCAGAACCACGGTGTAAAGCACATGTAACATGTACAGCGGTGCCGGCTGAAATCGTCTGATTTCCAGGTCAAGCTCTAGGACCCCGGTGGAAATTTCGTGGCGTTGCCAAATAATCTGCAACGTTTAAGGACGCACTAAGGAAGGTTGCGACCACACCTTGAAAACACGCTAATTGGAAATTACTCATTTTTCCTAATGTCCAATCAGCGTGCCTAAAACACACTTTCGAGTCGATGTGCTGGAGTACATTCGACGAGGAAGTCAATCCAAGACAGGGTTTTACCCGGCACACTGAAAAGGAGAAGCAGTATCCGCTCCTTCTTCAGGTGTCTATCTTTTTCTCAAAAGTGCAAGTGAAAGTATATCATAGTCTCATTCATTAATTTGTCTTCACTCAGAAGCAGAAGACACCATCACACTCTCCGACTTCAAACCAAACGGGAAACATTATCTTCCAACAAATTGTTCACTGTACAGTATACTAAAACACGACTGTACGATCCGTTTTATAATTACCTTGGCTATCATTCATTTGTTAATAGTAATTACATAGTTATCATATTTTACGTTAAACGAACATTTATTCAGTTTACCACCCCTATCTCCTTAACCGGTCGTAGGGTCATACGTGCGCGACGGTGTCGAAGGAATTCGAAACGGAGACTTACGACCTCCATATACCAAGGATCTCGTTGCATCCGACGGTAAGATCGAAGCCGCGTATTACGTAAAAACATGACTCGCTTAACAAAGTATACAAATATTCAACCACAACCGGCTTTAAATTCTCAAACAACGCATCGAGATGCATAAAAATAACCAAAAAACGGAGAGAATCCGAAGAAATCAAATTCCGTATTAATGAGTTCCCTATCAAAGAAACACAAGAACAAAAAATCCTGGGCTTAACATTTGTTAAAAACATGACATCGAAACCCCACATCACAAAGCTGAAAAAGAATGTTAAAAAAAACTTAACCCCCTCAAGACACTAGCCGCCAACAATTGGAGAGTCGACTCTACAGTATTGCTGAAAACATACAGATCAACCATCCTAGCGAAACCTGACTACGCTTCAATAATTTACAGTACCGACAATGCAGCGAAAATGTTAAACCTTATGCCAAACACAGGACTTCAAATCGCCGTAGGAGCATACCGCACGAACCCAATATCTACTCCCCAAGTGGAAAGTAATACCACGCTCCTAGACCTCAGAAGATGGAAACTTACATGAAACTACATTTGCAAATTAATGGCAATCCTCTTCAACCCCGTGCGGAAACTACTCCTTAATAACAAAAACAACAACTTACGCAACAAAAATAGGAACAATCATATCCCATTATCAGCTAGGCTTGAAAACATTGTCAAAGATTTAAACACGATTGCTCCACCAATAATAGGAAGGCCTCCCCACCTCCCACCACGGCTAGTCATAAAGGTAAGCGTCCTTATCGAAAACACAACAGTCACCACACATATCCACGCTAGCTCCAAGATAGACCATAATTCAATCATCGGAAAAACAAGAATTAAAAACACCAAAACAAACTATATCGTGCCTAACTTAATATCACAACAATCGAGACAACTATGTATTGTATACCATACTATTAACCTTGGAGAATCTTGAAACAAATCCTAACATTTCTTACCTCATAACAACGGCAGACCCTAACATCATCAATGAAATTTCGAGTCCATACAATAGTGATGCCTTTCTAAACAACCTTCGACAGGAACTCCTCGAACATATTAATGTAAAACTAAGCGTATCAAATTCATAAACCGATTCGACTACAACTCGTCCAAAAGAAACTAGCATCAACGTGCACGAATCGCCGATCCAAGTTCAAGACGACCAGAAACATTTTTCCACATTAATCTATTACAAATTGAACCAACAGTGGCTTAACGGGATACACACTAAACTCTATGAAGTAAGAGAAAACATCAACACAAGAAACCCAGCTCGTTCTCTGCCCTGGAAAAATCACCTTTTCGGGGGATTTTGTGACCTTCAATAGGCGTTTCTTGTAGACTTTAATGTGCTAAATACGAATCTGCGATTTTGCAACTTCCGTTGATGCTTTCCTTTGCAGAAAGGTTTGCTTTTTTACTTTGATCATTATTTAAACACATTTAAATGCATATAATTTAATTACTAATTATATCATTTTGTTCGTAAAACTACAAAGAATCATTTGGCACTAAGGGCAACTGAATAACTATTACCGCAAAAGTACAAAGCACTTCCAAAGTTGAAAATTTCCGATGTTTTCAAAATTGATTTTTTCAAAAATGTTTCGTTCTGGAGAAACACGAATTGTAGATTCGTATTCAGCACATTAAAGTCTACTAGAAACGCCTATTGAGGGTTACTAAATCAGGCCCGTATTGAACAGTGTTATAAAAAACGGATTCACCACTATGCAATACATACAACGAACAACTATCAATAAATCACATAATACAGGAATGCCCCTCCAAAAGGTTGTTACGAGAAACCCTAAAACTACCCTGAGATATTAAAATCAGCCTAAATGACAATAAATACGGAAAAATATAATTAACTTTTTGCAACAAATTGACTTATTAAAAAAAATTGTAAACTCCCTGCGTCCGAAAGTGAAACGATCATCATTCTGTAATAATTGAGTCTAACTGGAAACAAAGTATACATACATATATATGCTTTGTATATTCTGTATATATTCTGTAAAAAATCATATATGTACAAGATGTAATGTATAACAAATGTGGTCGCTAATGACTTCCACAAGCCAATGCGACCTTAAATAAATAATTAAAAAAAAATTGTCCAATTAATTATTTAATTGTATCTATCTTGTCTTTAAAAAAACCTGTCAGAACTAATTTGACAAAAGTAAGTTCGATTCTTTGTCGAAAACCTTTATTAATATCTGCAGGGTGAGGCATTTAAATCGAGAGCCAAAAATATCTTCGAAACTATTTATTATATCGCAAAATGTTTCAAATAAAAATTGTTTCGGCGGAGAAATAATTTGATATTGTACGCGTCCGGACACTCGCAAGCTCGTGAACGGGTTGATGGAGGAAAGAATGTATAGTCAAAGAGATATTGTTGAATTAGTGGACTGTATTTCTGTTGTTTGGATGCGTTGAATATTAAGGGACGGTCCCTTCTATAGTTGCTTGGATGGTGATGATATGTCGTGTCCGGCAGTCAGACCACGACCCTTGGTGTTCTTCAAATCTGCAGAGTACACTTAGACGACTGATTGCTCCAGCTCCTCGGTAACGTCTTTCCTTTTTGACTCAAATTGCCGACTTATATACAAAAAAGGGACGCATTGATCGACCAATCAACGCCTTTGCCCGCTAGCACTAAGTGTGCAAGCCCTGCATACCTTGGCTAACGGTACCAGGTACATTTGGGGGTTTTGGGTTCTGACGCGATCTTCGTCGTTTATGATGGCTGCCCTAACTAACCCTGGTCATGCGCTTACGCCTTCGCACGATGGGTTTTTACGCCCGAACAGATATAATAGAGTTTTTTGTGTTTTAAATGGATTATATTTTTTTTAATGTACTAGTCGATCCAGTTCGCCATCTCTTATAAAATGAGATAGCATTTTGCTATAACGATATTCAAATATCCCTCCAACTTATTTTATAGGAAATAACGTGAGGGATCGACTGGTATATCAAAAAATATATTATTCCATTAAAAAGAGTAAGTTGTACATTCAAATACCCTCTACGCCTTTACCCCCAAGGAACTCTTTTTTTCTCTAATTACACCAAACTATTTCTCCTTAAAACCATACAACTCTCATTTGAAATATTCTTGTATTTTGTGTAATAAGTCTCTATCTCTATAAAAAACCTTACCATGTACAGTTAAATATGTACATATTTCCTATTTGTGTTTGCACTACCACTAATAAATAATTATTACCAATAAATCTCTTCAGGCGTAAAAAAAAACAACTACCAGTACGATATACGTTTATACTTCGATTATGTTCAGTTTTGAAGCTTCCTGCCCCACTGATTCCGCTAATAAGAAAATAGGTTTACATGCACACCGCTAAATAATAAATAAACTCCCTTGCGACATCGGCTCTTTTCTTGCGCTCGTCCCAAGCACACCATGTATCCAATACTTGTGTTGCTTTTCAAGAGAGTTCCTGTCGCGGAAACCGGAAGTGCCGAGGTTCCCATAAAAGTTTCAGCGATCTGCAACGAAAACGTGTAACCCATCTCCGTATCGCGTTTACGTTTGATACGCATCGAAACTGTACACAAAAGTCTCCAAATCAATAGGAGTTTTATACAAGTCATCACGGACCATCAGGGTACCCAACCACTTCCGCTTCCTGTTGATCGCTTCTACAATTACGTCGAAATAGATTTCTCGTGCGTCGAGACACTGTACGTTGTTTATATTTTAGTGGATTTCCACTTTCATTGCGTTTCGCGAGCTTTCTTTTTGTATCCTTCGTCGCATATATTTAATTCAGTAGCCAACAGTGAACGAGTGTTTCGCTATGGCCGGCGATATTACAATCGTGGAGATGGTTTTTTCGCTGGTAAGTGGTTTGAAAGTTTGCTAAGCGAGCAACACGATAATTTGTTATCGCTAAACACGAATTTACAAGCGTGTTGCACTCCCCTAATTACACGCGAGTACGAGGTATCCGAGCGTTGAATGCGGATGAATTTATACGTTGCGTTGGAAAGGAAATGTAGAGTGTCGGGAATCCCACGGAAACGATTGAGTAGCTGAAAACATGTGTTCTAAATGAGATGTATGTTGTTACGAGCCGGGGCTGTGGGCAACGCCTAGACCGGCGAGGTTGATATAACCCAAGGAATACGGTTGAGAATTTGTTAGTAAGGTGCACGGACGAACCCGATGCGAAATCGGGGAGCCGCTGGGATATGTGTAGCGAGGACGAACCCGATGCGAAATCGGGGAGCCACTAGGAAAGAAGTTCGCAGACGAACCCGATGCGAAATCGGGGAGCTGCTAGGAGGTTGGCTTATTCACAGACGAACCCGGCGCGGAGCCGGGGAGCTGTTCGGAGGTTGGAAAACGTACGGACGAACCTGATGCGAAATCAGGGAGCCGTAGGATACAGACGAACCTGGTGCGAAACCAGGGAGTTGTAGGATGGGTTAGGTTTCGTGGACGAACCCGATGCGAAATCGGGGAGCCACTGGGTTGGAGTATTTGTAGTTATTTTGTTTGGATAAGGCGTGCGAACGAACCTGATGCGAAATCAGGGAGTCGCAGGAAATGTTAGTTTGTCTCGTAACTTTTTAAATTAATATTCGATACAACTCGAGCGGTTAAGTTGTATCTGTGGGAACGTTACTACCGATATAAAGGATTACGGGGTAAATATAGGTTTAACGAATCTACTCGATTTAATGGTGAACAAATTATAAATATATATATTCAAATCAGTCGTTGGTACAAATGTAATTGTCGCGATGAAATAATATAAAAGTGTGTAAGTTACCTAAGTATTTGCACGGTGTTGACGCACTGGCGATGCGGGGTCTGAGAGCTGCTTTAAGAGTATTCCGAAAGAATTTCAACCGGACTAGCGGATTCTGACGGGTTAATCTATGATTCGAAAGGTGCGCTAAGCCCAATCTCACTAGATATAACTGACTCTGTACGAGCGTGGCACGACGTGAGTCTACGCGTGACTGTGTAACTCTGAACCGACGAGGGTAGAAACCAAAGGGTTTATATACCCCCGAAATGCACGGAAACGCATTAGAACTTTCCATATAAGGAAATTGAGGAGTCTTCGTCGGACCACGCCCGTCTTGGTCATAATGCAGCTGGTCGCACATGTGCTCAGGACCCCTTTTTCTGTTTATGATAACCGAAAGAGTTTTAGGGCGTTTTCCCATCACAGACGCGAGCTCGAAAACGCGTTGAGAGCGACGTATGGAATATTCTTCATACGTAACAATGTACACGTGTGGGTTTAAATGAATATCAGCAGTACGCGTGGATTTTCGGTATGATAGTTTCAATAGTTTTGTGTGGAACAGGTAGAGTGCTTTGTGGGTATCAGAGAAGTTGTTTTAATCAGCAGGAATCGAGATATCAATTAGTAGATGAGAGAGAGAGGAAGAGGAAAGGAACACATTCTTAAAAGTAAAAGTAAAGTGATTGGTGTTCTTGTTTTAAGTTGAATGTACTTCCCAGGGTTATTTCAATATTTAAATAAATGGAAAAAAAGTTGCATATGTGTAATTTCGATGTACGTATGACTAACAACGAAACATATCGAACTATACGCCTCCCATTTCGATGAAAGTTGCTGGATATATTAAGCAGGTGGAAAGAAGGTACACGTATTTTTCTATGGCAGCCCAATCGCAAGTTTAGGGGTGAAATCACCCCTTGAAATTTCAGCAGAAAAATGGTATCTCGAAAACTGTCACAGATATAAGAAAACTTCTTAAGGAAAAGTTTAATGGTTTTTTGAAGTAAAACAAAATAGTAGACAATAGTAGTTTTGTAAAAAGTAAGTTGTTTATAACAAACAAATTTATTGTTACATTATTGTAGGAGAGACAGTAATTTACATAATGAAAAGAAAGAACCGAAACTTTTTTCTTAATCCATTGATGTATAATATGATGAATTTGCCTTCTACAGTTTTGCAAAATTTAGAGGATTAGTAGACTACTATCAGAAAAGTAGTAGACGTAAAAAAAGAAGTGAGGGAGCGGGTGAAGTATCGGCGGTCTGTCGTACGGTTGGAGGAAGGTAGTACGACGGGAAAAGAAAGAGGAAGGGGAGAAGTTGCGTTACGTCCTAAGACCTGCTAGCAGACTCATCAGTAAGGCGTACTAGCAGGCCTGCCTTAGACACAGGGATAGTAAGGAATGGTCGGAGGTTATATATATATTCGCGCGGACCTATACAACCACCTTCGGGAGCTGGATCGTCGTGCTCGTCCCCTAGCGGTGTATGTGGGAAGTGCCCCCACAGAAGTTTTAACTACAAATGTAGAAAATATGTCTATACACAGTTGAGAAACTACATCGTTAAAAAATTGGAAATTTGACGCATTGAGTTCTTTAATTATACTTGCAAAAAATAATACGTCAGATATAAACCAATAATAAAATGATGATACGTGGGATCGTCAGTAAAATGTTTGTCGTTGATAGAAGGGTACAATTATTGATAACATGTATATCCAATTGTAAAAAGCACTGAATATTCCCTCGCTATTATACTATAAATGTCCACAAAGGGCTAGGGAATCATGAATTTATCGCGTAAAAATCGATACTCGTATAATACAGTCAAACAGTGATTAATTCAGGTGAAAAATTTGTGCCATCATGTATTCGATATTGTATTGATATCAAATTCATATCTTATTGACAATAAATGCATGTGAAATATGAATGGAAAATTACATGCCATATAATCTAAAATAATACAATTTGAACGTGATTCAAGATCTTTAGTACCTCATTTTTGTAATTATTGAAATTTAGAAATCATGATATTGTACTTATTTGCATTGCAAAGATATTATGCGACAGTTTCTTTATATGTAAACTATATGTATATATTCTAACCAGAAGGTAGTATTCACGCTCCTATATATCAAAATATTATTAAAGAAAAAAAACTTTCATTTTATATTTAATATGTAGCAGGTACATACGAAAAAAGTACTTTTAATAATCTGACAACAGAAAACAGTTTCTCAACAATGATTGAATTACATACTAGACCTTCCAATGGGGCCAAACTTATTTTTCAAATATCTTCCATTTAATCTTCTAAATATCTCTTCTCAGTATAAGATTAATAATACTAATAATATGATAATAATAAAATAGTAGGACATTTTCAACCATTAACAATAAATATAACAACATCCGCCGATTGCATGATTGCCTCCTCAAATTGAAACTTAAGATGTATCCAATCAACGTAACGTCCACAAATTGTATGCTAATCAAAATTAAACATAAAGCGATAACTCTATACAATATGTATTATGACTGATGATAAGAGTAATTATACAATTTTGCAATTAAAAATGGCAATGTTTGTACGAGACAAACAACGGACGTTGCCTTTTGTCAACGTATACATATTAGCAAAAAGAAAGAAAAGAGGAACAAGAGTGTGAAGTATATTGGAAAGTAAATCGAATGTGTCGAATGTGAAGAAAGATGATTTGGAAAAGTCGTACCGAAGATCGTTGTGAGCTTAGATACAACGGCAAAAGAAAGGGGAGGCAGTAATTTTGTTGTCGTCCTCAAAATATGAGAATGTTCTTTTAGGGTTAACCCTAGTAATCGATATAATAAATCGTATTTGTCGACGCAATAAATTTCACGCTTTTTGTTGAGATGATTTTTTCCTGGATGAAGGTGCTTTTTTAGGAACACGAGTCGCACACGGAACAGGAAGAAATATTTGTTTATTATGTGTGTTTGTATGGGGCACCTAATTTTTAGATATAATGTATTTTATACTATTTACAATTCTGTTACGTTATTCCATAATTGTTTGAAAAATTGGATAAGAAACGGGTGACTGCGTTACTACAACTTTTATAGGACGATACGACAGCACACTGGAAAGCTTTGGATACATATGTTTCACTTTTGGCAAGAAAACCGAACTGGAAGAAATAGCTTGATGCTATTTTAAAATCAATGAGCTAATAATATAATTACGTTATACATACTGGCCATTCTATCATTTTTAATTAAGAAGAATGAGCAGTACCTAAGTAGTAAAGGTTATAAAAATAAGATTCTTTGATATTAAGTATTATCTATTTTAAAATGATGCTGTTTCATCAGTTAATTTACTTCAAGCAAAAACGTATGGGCTCCATTATCAACATAAGAAATGACTGGAGATAATATTTGAAAACGTACTTTCATGAATTATGTCTCAAGTTTCATAAAATCTTCTTTCTACCAAATGTGGACATGCACTACTCCAATATTAAATGATCCTGATCCTTAATAAAAATGCAAACATACTGCATTTAGAAGCTGACACTTAAATTAACGATCCTCTAGCCACCATAGGAATTAGGACGCTGTAAATAAATCATATTGATTAATATTCGTATTTTACATTATCGAGTTCAAGCAAGACCCAGGAATGAATGTTCCTACGTCGTATTTAAAGAATGGAGATCAAAATTTATTAATTTGCGCCCAATAAATAGGCGTTAAACAATTTCAGATTCTCTGAAATTTCCAAAACGCTGATTTCAATAATTAAATAAAAACTATTGGACGTGTACAATTGTAACAATTTTGTCTTTGCCGCATTGCTTTAGGTAATTGAAGCACTGTATGTACAGGCTGCTCAATGTAAACATGGTTGAAACAAAGAAGTTGTAGAAATTATTGGAACTTTAACATCATTTCCAAGAGAACGATTGAGTATTTTATAATTCATTTCTTACAAGATGTGATCGAAATATTTCTCTTTTTGTTAAGTGGTGTAACGCTTCAGAATGTTCTTTTTTGTGAAATATCTCTAGAACGCTGGAAGATATTTTTTAAAAAGTATAAACAAAACTTGCATTGCTTTATTAGGTTTACAAAACTGAGTAAACATGTGTTTGAAAAATTCATGGAAAAAAAATTGTTAAAATCATTTAAAATACATACATTTTTTTATAAAAATTTAAGTCACAGAGTTACTAAGTACAGTAATTCGAATTTCTATGTTAAAATATTCGAAATACAGAAACGGCTGAGACGGACCATGTGCATTTCGCCGTTTCACGCTGTCTTTGTCTAGCGTAGCTTTCCTTTTAGGCGAACCCTAACGCGGTTAAAACGGAACATGGTGACGTAGGCGTCCTCGCGACCGACGCTTTTGCCAAGGAAAGGCATTCTTGTATAGGCTACAGTCGAGAGAGCACGGTTTTAATAAACGGAGCACCTTTTTAACATATACACGTCTACACAATCATTGTAATACCTAATCGAGACTCCTTTTCCGATTATTTTACATCTACAACTCGGAAACCTTTATACGACGAAAATGTTCTTAATTCCGTTCCACTCCGCTGCAAAAATCCACTATAAATCTGTGGCGGCGACAAGCTGGCGCCACGTCCCCGCCCTATGTTTAGGTCAAAACTGTAGTGTGACAGGCAGTATGGAATGTAGCATGAGGTGCGAATGAAGAGTGTTCGTGGAAACGTCAAGCGAATGTTTATCTCTAGGAAAGAGCGAATGCTTTCTGGGAATGCACGAGGAACGTTGGGTGCATGGTGGACTCTGGTAGACCTGTGACACGTGTCGGTGTGGGTCCTAATGAGTGAGAACGAATGAGGAATAGAATGAGAGGGAAGCTGCAAGTGGAAAAATATATGGAGTGGATGATGCGTGCGCGAGGCAGAGTTTAAGCAGAGTAATACGAGAGTCGTTGTAGAGAATTGGGTACGAGCAGTCGCGGGTATCGCGAGCGAGTAACACGGCTCGGTATAATAAAACTTAGTGCGAATTTTGAAGGGGAAGTGATTTCACCCCCTTCCTCAAGTTCCATCACCATATCCCACAAGTTGAAATAAATAACTTTATATTTCCTTCCTTTCAACCGTTAGGATTGTCTCAAAACATAAGATGACCACGTGCATATCCATGGAAGCTAATCGTTTTTCGTCAATTTTCATAGATAAACAATGTGTTAATATATTCGACTTACAGACTTTTTGAATAATAATAATAATAATATACATACATATATATATAAGTTAGGTCACTATATATGTACGGTTCTCAGCTCGCGAATTGACGGTTAATCAAAAGCACGATGACCGTTGCGCTCTACGGCAAATTAATGCCGTGAGGGCTAGTTATGTTAGGTGGTGTAAGGTGGTGATAATTGATGTTCACTTGATAAATAGTCGTATATTTACATGTTAATGTACAATATAATAATTATCTACGACTAGTCAACGGTAATGTAAAGATTGCCTCACAGGGTGGTGTAAAGACCTTGTAGGAGTTGCACAGATTCTGACGGTGTCGTTGATACTTTAAATTGATGTAGTGATTCTTAAGATGATGATATTGCAAGGTGCTGTTGATGTAACTATTGCTGATGTGATCGTATTTGACGATCTGGTCGTACTACTGAGTCTTCGTTAGGTTCGCTCTAACGAAGACTCGCAAAAACCTGCTGATGGGCGTCTTGCTGTTGGTAATATGCTGATTGGTTAGTTCAGATGGTTTGTCGATGTAAATAGGTGACGAAAGGGATGATCGAAAATCTGGTAGAAGTGGAAATTACCGCCCCTAATTACCGGTCACTCTCAGGTAGTGACTGACCTGAGGGTGCCGTGAGCGGAGTCCACATGTGCAGCTAAAGGTTCGCAGATTGTAAAGCCATAAAGCGCTGTGAGTTTCAATAAAACCTAGTAATCCTAAAAAAAGGCGATGTATGAATTTATAGATATATAGCTTGCAGCTGTGGAATGTAGTAATTATACCCGACACGTAAATAATTATATTTTAAGGAACTCGATGGCTTTATGGGTTTACTGTTTGGGCCCGAACAATATATATATCACTGTATATATATAATATATTCATACAATATATTACACAATAGAAATTTCCGTCCTCGCAAGTCGGAAAGTTAACAGTCATACAAAGCCTCTGTAAGTCGAATTTTTGTGTGTTAAACCTCTCTTACTCGAATACTCGATAACATGAAACCTCTATAACTCGAAGTTTTTTTCTTTTCCCTTCAGATTCGATTTATCGAGGTTCGACTGTATTGTTTATGTTTGATACGACTTCAAGTATATCAAGCGATGAATGTAATGTAATTCGTCAATTCGAAATTATGTCCACCTTGAATGGCGATCCGACACACTGTGCGACTGTTCCTGTCACGAAGCTGGTCCCCGCGATGAGTAGAGCACGATTCGAGAAAAACAATTTTTTTACCTTTGTTGTCAGTTTATTTATTTGTCCCAATTTCTACCAAATCGAGGATGGAGAATCACGCTATGGTGGCTGCGACATATAATTTCTTGACCCTCTGTGCATACATAACATAATTAAAACTTATCCGCGTTGTTCAGCCTTACCACGAAACTCATATTTCCCTACGAAGATATCCAGTAGCCCAACGGGTTACTTTCAATACATGGAGTAGCTTCGGTTAGAAAATTGTCACAGGATAAAGTTTTCAAGGAATGCTGCACAGTTAATTGCGTTGACGTTCGACTATCGATCGGAAAGTAACTTACCAACGGAATACAGGCCATAAAGATTTCATTGTGTCGCTATACGACCCTTGCCTGTTCTAAGACAACGTGCACCGGAAACCTTCTGATGCGGCAAAAATTCCAAGGCATTCGCTGTTTTATGCAAACGCTCCCCTGCAAAGAGGGCCTTTTGTTAAGAGCTGGCGACGCGCCGAAGGAAATAACGGTTTCTCGTGTAAAAGAACTCGCTTTTCGCGTATATCCTTGTTTACCCGCCTCTAAAACTAGACACCCCCGCGTGATTGCTCTAGATGCAATGGCCACCCCGGCAGTTGTAACGAACGATATTCCTTCTTGCCGTTCACGCTCGATTACGAATGTTAAGCAGTTATTCGATCAGCTTGAGAGATAGCTGGCTGCACGACTCCAATACGAGGTGACCATAAATGTCGGAAAAATACAAAGTAATGTAGCGAAAATGAACCATTTTATAATCCAAAAGTGAAAGCATCGGGGAATACCTCGAACTTCGATCGCTGTCACATAGCAAATCTTTAAACATTTCTGTGGAATGATCATGCGTGACTGTCTAAATTATGATCTTATACGTGAGTGAATATTTAATATCCGCAGCGGAGAATTTATCTTAATAGAAATGTATTCTGGTATTTTGATAGCAACGTGTTAGCGATGTAATAGGTGAAGATCCATTGCAATGATACTGTGTCAGGTTTCCGAAAATTATTTTAGTTCGTCAATAGACATTAGTTAGAGTTTTATTTAACTGCCATAGAATAGCATATATAGTATCTACAGGACGTTTGAGTACACCTACCACATTTCTACTGTAGACTTTAAATACAAACCGTAAGGTTCATTATTTCGTCATATCTTAATTCTTGTACACTTTTGTACGATTTTGATGTTGTGAAAATACACAGCTTCCCTTTAATTCCAGAAAATAAACTTCGAAATTAGAAATTCAGGTTTGCCGTGGTATATTTGCTTAGAACCTTCTACGACCTAATCGTTGATTCATGAGCATATTGAGCAGCTCTGTTATGGTTGATTATGAACATTAGATTTCAGAATGCCAATGTATACTACATTTAGAAGATATTTCAACAATTATAGGTTACTTGGATAATTTTCGTATCTATATTTGTAAATAAAGAAGAATAGAGCATTCACATTACATTGATAACAAAAATTTCCGATTATTCAACACACTAGTCCGGTGACCAAACTCGGCCAGTGCTGCACACATAGGTTCACTCTATAATACACCAGAGCAACTTTCTGAATTCAAGATCTGACACAAGTTAGGCTCGAAACTATCTTACTAGTCAAAGTGTAATAAACATCAATTTCTGTCATCCATCGTATTGCAGCATTATAGGAACGAGTTTCAAAGATGAAATTGTCAACCTAATTTATAATCGTAGAAAGGAATCT
This sequence comes from Nomada goodeniana, assembly GCA_963969485.1. NCBI lineage: Eukaryota > Metazoa > Arthropoda > Insecta > Hymenoptera > Apidae > Nomada > Nomada goodeniana. Next base: position 9,238,647 of record OZ018299.1, read on the forward strand.
GCAATATATTTAGAGGCTGCTGTTCAAGAAGTGCCAAAAGAAATGCATCATTCCGCAAATATTTAGCGCAGCTTTCGTGTTGCATTAAAGTTTCAGGTAGCAGCTTGGCCCATGATTCATAGTGTATCTTGTAAATTAGGCACAGCGCATCGCTAACGAGCGAAAGATCGTAGAAACTTTCTGAGCTTCGCGAACCACGCAGCCGAAGATTAGCGCGGTTATTTAGAAAAGCATCTGATGTTTTTCATTCGCCGTCGCAGAAGCTGCAAGACTGATTAATAATTTACTTCGCGACACGATGTCACTGATAAATGAAAGCATATTGGACAGAGAAGAAATTAAGCAGTGGAATAGACGTTTGGCTTGTTGCATTAATTATGTCGGCGTGTCGGCGTGGTAACGCGGGGGCTCACAATGAATGTGAAACTGAAAATTAAACTGGAAATTTTACCTGTGGGCGTCGATATTGTATGTTGTGCTTTTCACGCTGCCTATCATTGCTAGTGTAACATAGATAGAAAAAGAGAGAAAGAATATTACGCCCATTGCCTTGATACATAGGTTGAATTTTTTCAGCCTAACTGGCAGCAGATGTTTAAAACGTTAGAAATATTCCTAAAAAATAGCATTAGCTTCACCATGTCGTAAATCCGATTTAGCCGAACCCTCTGGATTCACGTTGTGCCTCTCAAAAATTACTCTCGCCGGCCTTGGCGTTGCGCACAGGGCGTAACACTACATATTTATTTAGATTACATTAAATTTTGTCCACCTATCTGTTTCTCTGAACAGAAAAGATATGACTGGTTTCTTCAAATATTTTAGACGCTTACTTTCATTATTAACCTACATGCTATTGTAGGTGTCGTTAAAGGGAATTACGTTTCATGCAAATTCTCTAGCATTTACGAATGGCTGCCTTTAAGCGTGTTATTTAACCAGTCGACACTAAATGAATTTAACCAAGAAATATTAATCAGCTGAATACTGAGCTGGTTGGTTTCTCAATTACTATAATTGGCTCTACAAATTTACAATGATCATTTGTCAATATCCCTAAATTCATGTGTTTTTCAGTTGCTCAAGCGAATCTACATACCTACTGTGGTGTCGTATCGGTCAGGATTTTCGTAACTTAGATCACGACGGAATTACGAAGAATGGTCGTAAATCAAACTCCGGAGCCCTTCTTCCGTCGCTGTGGTTAAGGTGCAAGACTCGGCTTGCGCACGTTCAAAATCGAGGTTGTAAGGCTCGATCCTGAGAGAAGTGTCAAGATCGAAGTTGTAAGGCTCAATCTTGGCTTCTGAGGTAAAGCGATAGTAACTCAAGAGCAAGGCTGTTCTTGTCTTGAGGGTAGTCGGAATGGAACTGGTTTCCTCGTCGGACGTTGTCAAAACGTCGACTCGGAAGGTTTCTTCTGCACGCTGATTAGATATTAGGAGAAATTACAAAATACCAATCAGCGTGTTTTGTAGGTGTAGCCACAGCCTTCCTTAGCGCTCAAAGCGTGTTTCTAGGAGGTAAGGGTGTGTCTTTAAACATTGCCATAAATTTGGCAGTGCAGCGGAATTTCCGCCAGGGTGTCCAAAGCTAGGCTGCCAGATGTTGGTTGTTCCCAGCTCCGAGGCCCCGTTAGATGTCCACGTTTATGACGCATGCAATTGACTGTTGAGGTCGTGAATAACTTGAAGGCTGGTAGTTTCTTGACTAAGTATAAAACGATTTCCTCAAAAACAGTCTTATTGTTTGCGCGTCATAAAACGTGCTAGCCATCTGTACGTGGTTTTTTCTTGTACCGATTGCTAGCCGCCTTTTTTGGGAGATACGTTGTTTATTGCTTTGTCGGGTATGTCGGCGAACAATGCTGCTTCCTTTCGCGAAGTAGCCGTGTCATTACCTGGTCCTCAATAATCCCTTGACCGGGCCTGAGGACCGCGCGTTCGACGTCCCCTTTCGTACGGAGTCCTTTACGACGTAACACCTACTATATCAGTAACTGTAGAGAAATCGATCAATTTTTCGAAATCGCGCATTTTCAAAACACAATGCAAAATACAAATTTCGCCACCGGAAAAATTGGTACAGTTATTTCTATCTATTTCTTCCGCTCTCTCATTACGGAGATCCTTGTCCAATAAATGTTATTATTTAAAGTAGAACCACACGTATCTGAACTCGTCGGGGGACAAGCAGTTCATATAACCGCGTCCCTCAAGTAATACGAGTCCACCTATTTTCCCTACTCCCTGCAACTGTTGGTTCAAATAATAGGAATTCACGCTCAAATAAGTGAATTCAATTAAACATTCACTCAAATACACATTTTCTCCGTTACCCAAATTTTGAAAATCAAATTTTTGAAGTAGTTATTTTTAAAATAATTATAATTTATAATACGATAAGGGTACTCATATCGAAAATTATATATGTATATACTTACATATTTTTACGTTTTTCATACAGTCTGTAACACGTGTATAATTTAGGAGTAATTCAAGGTTATTGCAGACCCCGAATCGCCACATTGGACATAGAGTATTAGTGCAAATTCAAACATTCGCGTAGCGCGGACCTGTTATAATTCACCTTAATGCCAACTAAACTGTAAATAACCAACAAACATCCTCCTGCATGCAGTTCTATATCACGCGGTTACACAAAATTATCGATCGAATATGCATAATTACGTGTTTTACAGCGATACCGCACTATTTCCATCGAGCTGTTCGCAATTATTCGTTCCATTAATCACGTTCTGGAGCAATACGAAATTCGAAGTACGTCGAGCGAGTAATGAGATTTAACCCCTCGCTGCTATTGTACTATACGCGAGTTCAATTAGAGATTTAAAAAAGTGACGGTTTCGCGGACGATAGTATGAACGGATACGATCAAACCGAGACGCCGTTAATAAATCGGAGTTTTTTGCGAAATACGTGCACCCTACGAAAGTTTGCCCACCCTCTATCCGTTTGGGGGTCTTTCAACCACCCTAGCAGCCACAGGCAAGCACCCTCAGTTGTTAAGGAGCAAAAGATCGAGCATGGGGTGTGCTTCGTTACGATAATTCTCCTCGTTATTTGCGGTGCCAGCACTTCAGCTGCCGTTCCGGCAATGTAAACGATGAAGCACCCCTTCCGCCGTTGCTGTACAACCAGAAGGGATCCACGGATGTTTTTCGCGGCAAATATTTGCTGTCCCAGTACGGCAAATATTGCTTTGCTCTAGGTCGCAACGAATGGCTGATCTTTTTCATTATACGCGCTAAGTGATATTTCTGAAAATGCGTGAGCGTTGACCTCTGTGTCCATTTGGAACAAAAGGACCACCCGATCTCTGTCCTTAAAGTTCGGTTTTATTTCTGACTCTTTCCTCTCTTCTTGCAGATCCTGGCTTCTATCCACATTCAGTGTGCAGCACTCAGCACGACAGCCTAAGTAAATAGAATGTGGAGTCAGACATTTTCGACTGAAACTGAAGTTCGATCGAATACGTGATGCAAAAGATTTTTCATTCAATTTCGTTTCCTATTATTTGTAGTTGCTGGAATAGTTTGCGTCAATTTGCTTGTCAAACAGATGTTGACTTGTATATATTGTACAGCCTGCTGGGCAACAATGTCGATACACCAATGGTAGCAGTCTTTTCACGAGTTAGTAACGAATATGTATTCGAACCGTGCCAATATTTGGAAATGGTGTGTTTAAATGTCAGTATATTGCAATTAGCTGAAATGTCCAAACATAAATAACGTATAATATTATTGTATCTTTGGAAACTGCGCGTTACCATCCTTTATTTTGTGGGATCCAAGAATTCGTAGAAATGGTATGAGAGGGCTTTGTATCAATCGTGTGAAGGGAAGTAACGAATGTTGCGCGAAGTGTGAATGAGGAGTGTTAGTCGAAACATCGAATGCGGACCGAGTGTTTCATGTTAATAAAAAATAGGAGTCAGTTTTATATCCTAGGCGAAGTGACGATATAAAGCATAATACGAAAGTCAAATTTTCAATTTTCAACTAATTGTAAGTGGCTCATATACTTTCCAACATACTGGGCACCTTATCTACCGCACCTTATCAGATAGAGCTGATAGAGCTGATAAGGTGCGGTACAATGTCACGAAGAGCTCATGCATATTTTAATTATCTTCAGAGTCGAGATTAAATGATCGGAATGGTTTTAACGTTGGCGAATTTGTTCCGCTATTCCCTATAACAACATCGACAAAATTGTTGGCTCCCATTTCAAAGTAAAATACCGATTGATCTTGAAAGCTTGTAGAAAAATTGCCTCGAACAAAAATTCTTCTCCCCGTTACATGTGCTCCTTGAAATAGTGTAACTTTGCCTGGAGATTTTTCTTGATACAACTGTAAATAAGGCAGATATGTACATGATGCCATTTCGCTGAGGCACTCTACATCATTGAATTTCGTTTACACGTTGTCTAGAAGAACAAATCGGTAACATGCAATACTTGTACTACGGGTGAGCAAATACATACCTATTGAACGGTAACGTACTCGCATGGGAGGAGAACGCAAGAGCGGATGAGCGCTTATGTCACGTTTGAATACGCTGACTTTCTCGAATATTTCTCATCGTGTGCCGTAATAGATTTCTATGGTCGGAAAAGAAGCGAACGGAACGAGCCGCGTGGAAAAAGTTTAATATGAGAAGAGACCGTATAACGGAGGAAAAACTTCAAGCCCCTTTTGCAATGTGCGCGACACTCGCTTATGCATCGATCCGCAACACAATCGAATGTACACGTATATGTATATGCACAGTGATCGCGAATAAAGCAAAATGTATTTGCTGCGTATTCTGGCCGCATACTTGTCACTGGAAATAATATGTATAAGCCTAATGGAAGTAAGGAGTACACGCGCGGAAAGGCGCGACGGAGTTCGGTAAACGTAACGAGCTGAGGCAGGCGTCGCGTCACACGTAACCGTAGGAATAATACAAATATTGGCTTCAGTCAATATTCGGATTCATGTGAACAAAGTTGCCGATACACCCGTTGGGGCGTATTTCAAATATTTTATACTAAACGTACTGGGTGTACCAATGTGTAATATGTTATTTCTTTATTAATATTATTGTTCGATTGTAATACATCCTTATACTTTTTTAGGATTTTTCATACTTCTTTGTTAAGTTAACCAGTTTAGCACTGTAGAAAAATTGATTCTTGTTTGCGATAAAGTGACTTTCTTGTTGCTGCCTGCAAAATGATTGCATGACAATACTAAGTTCCGTGCAATAACACTGTAAAAAATTGTTTTATTTCAATTTATCTTGGATGTTTTCCAGTAATTCTATAGCTTGAGCTGTTAGATTAAAGATTAAGTGGAAGTTTTTATGTTTGTTGGGCAACGGATTATTTATTTTTCACAACTCCACATCGATGTCCCTATTGAGCATAAATTTATGTTTCCGAAAATAGAGGAAGATTTACCAAAATCATGGCAGATACATTCATGAATAGAATTGTTTTCGATTGCTTCACAGGGAATCAGAACTATATTTGGAAAAAAATGGTTGCATATTCATTGGTACACATAATAACTCAAATGTGGTATGGGTAGTGAATAGAATAGTCTGGATGTGATAGAAATATTGGCTCGCGCTTCAAAAGAAGAAAAGAATTGATTCATTACGTATAATTGCTATTGCGCTTGGGTAAAGTATTTGTATAAAACGTGTACAAGGAACGCGGGAAAAAATGTGGAATAAGTTTCTATTGTCTGGACGTGAAACTGATGACTTTGTTACGAGCCGGGGCTGTGGGCAATTGCCTAGACCGGCGATGTTGATCTTACCCAAAACACTTGTTAGTTTGTCTCAATACTTAAAATTAATATTCAATACAACTGGAGCGGTTAAGTTGTATTCGTGGGAACGTTACTACTAACATAAGGAATTACGGAGTAAAGGTAGGTTTGACGAATCTACTCGGTTTAATGGTGAACAATTTATATATATTCAAATCAGTCGTTTTGGTACAAATGCGATTGTCGCGGTATTTAAATAGTGTGTAGATTGTTACCTAAGTACTTGCACGGTGTTGACGCACTGGCGATGCGGCGTCGGAGAATGGTTACAGTAGTATGCCGAAAGAACTTCAACCGAACTTGCGGATTCCAACGGGTTAACATGTATTCCGATCGGTGCCCTAAGCCCGAACTCACTGAACGTAATTGACTCTGTACGAGCGTAACACGGCGTGACACTCCCCGTAACTGTGTAGTTATTAACCAAAGATGATCAGAATGGAAGGGCTTATATAGTCCCAAAATGTGCAGGAGGGCGTATTTGGGATTTCCATATAAGGTAAGATCACGGAGAGTTCGTCGGGTCGCGCGTGCACTTAATCGGGCTCGATGCAGCTAATCAATATCAAAGGCCCTTATTGTCCGTGTACGATAATGATAGAAACCTTTGGGCCCTTCGTGGAAACGCGACTTTCCTTCTTACGCAAGCTTGAGCGACACGTGCGAGAGCAGCGTATAGAGAATATTATTCATACGTAACAACTTGTAAAGGCATATCTTAACGCAAGCATTGTTATTACCAGAACGCTTTATGTGCAATGGCTACTGCTGATTTCAAATATTTGCAAATATTTGGAAAAACTGTGACATCTTAGTCACTTTACTTTACCTTTCCCCATAAACCTTCTGCACCTGTACCATAAAAATATCAAAGCTTTGGCAACAAAACCAGTAGAGCTTTCATTAATATCGATGAACTATTCGTATAAATACTTACATACTTGTGCAATTAATTAAGGTACAATTTCTCAAAATAATTATAATAATTATACATTGTCACAGAGAACGTTCATAGAGATTTTAGCAAATAATTTTAGCAAATATATACCTACCTTGTCTTCACAGCTTTTCTCCGCGAACAGCCACCGAGTCCCCAGTACCAGTTAAAGTCGCCCTACTCCTTTGCAAAAATAAATATTGGCGGAGGCACAGGGGCAAGACACGCGTGGCTCGCGAGCCACCAGTTCGGTGGAGGTGGACGCTCCAGATAAGGGAAAGAGTCACAGATGGCTCGCGAGCCGCCGGTTGGAAGTCCCTAGGTTAAACCATTATCTTTTCCAAATACAAAGCGCAAACATTGAAACGAGTTCCACGGTATCAATCCAATGCACGCAGGCGAGACGAGAAACGCAAGCTTGGCCGGATTCGCAGAGCCGAAAAGTCACCAAAGGTAAACCCAAGGTACTGATACGGACTGCGTCGTGGTGTATTAATTCAAAGGACCGTATCGTCCCTTTCCCTGGCAGCATTCTGCCCTCGAGCAACACAAGCGAACCGAGCGCAAGCATTGTATCAGTCGACTTCGATTGGTCCCTTTGCAAGATTTGCGTGAAGCATCGACATGCCTGCTCCGCTATGTTCTCGGTGCTTCGACGAGCATGCAACATCTTTTTCCGAACATCGACTAGGATTTCGTAGATTGGTGGGGACGCGCGGACGTGGCGGCAAGCGGATCGAGATATTTCAAAGTGGAAAGGGACGCGCAGGGCCAGACACATCCGTCTGACGGGAACGTAGCTTGCTGACATGCGTCGGCGTCGTTGTCGTTGTCGTTGTCGTTGTCGTCGTCGTCGTCGTCGTCTGGTACACGGTCGACCGTGTTTACAGGATTTAAGGAGAGGACAGAAAGAAAGAGTCGGCGACAGTGGATCGACACAAAGATATAGTGGCCTCAATGGGACATAAAAATTATATCCCACCGTCTAGATACCCGACCTTTAGGAGTACGGATATGGAAAGGCAGCAATGGTATCCAGGACACAAGCGGACTCCGGGATTCCAGAAATAAACTCGTCGAGATCGGTGCTGGATTCTAGACGAGGCTCGGGGCACCCTCTTCGAGGTATGTACCTCGAAAGCGGTCGTCCATCCGGTGGCTCAGTGGTGTCCAAACTTTACGGGGTCGTGCGTGGAAACTTGGCGCAACTTCCGTTTGCCCGTACACCGACCGGAGTTCGGAGGTTACCCTCGCTTACGGCCATCCACACGATACGCCCCTGATTAATTCTGCCTGAAAAATGATGCATCGAATATTTCCGCTGGGAGATTCCTTATCGTTCGCCACTTCCGATTCCACCGATTTTTCTTAACTGTGCCACTGGAGTTTTCAAATCCATAGCCCTGCTTAAAATCGTTAAATATTGTCACTCCGCGAAATACCAAGGGCCATCTTCGCGAAATTACACGGTGGCGGCGAGAACGAGAGTCGTAGAATGCATAATATCCTGCTCTGAAATGGTGACCGGATAAAAAATGCTCGAGGGAGTTCCACGATCCCAGCCGCAAGACAAGGCGGACTTTGGAAACCACTGAGAGTGTCGCGCTCATCCTCTATTTTTATTTGCATCCGCTCCCTTGCACGGTATGAAACGGGGTAAAAGGTGGGCTAAGCGGCAGCGCACTAAAGCGACCGTTTACAACGCTCGTATAAGCTCGAGCGTACGCTCGATGATCGCCGCTTAAAGCGGAGTTCACCAGGGTGAAATGCAGTCACGTCGGCATGCGCGTGGTCCAAGCCAGCCGTGCTAGTATTTACTCAGCTGTCTTCGGTAATCGTTCCGGCTATGAAATAATTAAACCGAGGATACGGACCAAGCAGAAGGGTGGATACGTGCGTGGAATTTATTACCGAACGTGCTTGCACGCCGTGAGAATGACGTTCGTTGAAAATCAGCGTGATTCGTCATGGGAGAGAGAGACGACTGAACGGCGTCTACCGAGGGCTTACTTTAAATGGAAATGAGTACGGGTTATTGACAGCCGCGATAATGTGGCTACGGTTGTCTTCCAATAACCGAGCAGCGCCGAGATCGTTTTAACCCTTATGTTAGCAACCGAAATTTCAATGTCTGTCTCGTAACCGGGTACTCCATACTGTTTCCATCGGCACATTAGCCAAATTGGTTGATTCCACCTATTAAATGTTTTACAATTCTAACGTTAAAGTATTTTATTGACGCTTAACTTCTTATATTTATAATAAATTGACTTCTTTTTGTTTTGTGGACTTAACCGATGTAGCCAATGAGTGGCTGAAATATGAAATTATATTCTTTCGAGACTGTTAGCTTTCATTTCTATAACTCAACAGCTGCAGCTTTAAACATTTTATGCAAATCTATTCTATGTATATTCTTATACTGAAATGAAGTATTAGTTTTTTTTTGTAATATTTTAAATACATGCTCTCCTATGAAGTCTCCCAGTTTCTCAAGTGTCCAGTTTTCGAATTTTGATTCTTCGAATCGTTCCTAGTTCGATAACTAGAGAATGGATGCTCATCTTGCTTATATAAACAAATATAAGCTAGATCAAAGACCGTCTCCAATATGCATCAGTTTGTATTCAGTTTTCGATTCGAGGCACACGATTCTTTGCAGTTAGGTGAAACGGACAGTGCTATGGTGAAATATAATTTGTAAGTTTCAGAAGTTCATATTGTAAAAATGGAAGCATTATCAACAATAATATATTGTCTAGAAAATAAAATAATCGTCGTGTGTTTCTACGTCAATTAGGGGAAGATTTTCTTTTCGAACAATTCGAACCCGATTGGCGAATGATCAAACTACGAGACATCTTTCCACAAAATTGGCAATACGAAACATGAGAAATAGTCAAGTAGAAATAAATGAAATTCCTTCTACTTCAAAAAGAAGTTGCGGGATTCTGTTATATGTGTCAGGCTGATTCCGAAAAGAAACGACGAAAAACACGAAAGGCTTGCCACAAGTGCGACCGTCCTATTTGTGATAAACACGTAAATACTATATCAATGTGCAGAAATTGTCCACAGAATTGTTTATTATTGCAATTTAATAAATAAATAAATCATTTTAGTTAAAAATTGGTTCATGTTTATGTGCATAGAACAGCTAACAATCTCGTCTCTTATATGGGTACCCGGGTACCCCGGTTACCAGTTAGGCGTATAAATATGTTTGAAGCTTTATAACTTTAAAAATTGCGAACCAATTTTATTTAAAATTGGTATATCGGCGTAGAAACATCCAAACAATGGGGATCCAGAGGGGTTTTGCGATATTGTTACCAGAACATCAAAAATTCTTGTAAGAAACATGAAATGGGTACCCGGGTAACCGGTTGCTAACATAAGGGTTAATGGTGTTGGTTTTCGGTTGGTCGAGGAAGGAACGGCGACAGTAATTGTTGGAGAAACGATTGATTGACACACGATCGTAAATTAGTGTTTTTAAGAGAGCAATGATGCGGCATTTTTTTTATATCTAGCTGAGTATACAGTGGGTCAAATATATTTCCGTGCAGTGCGGTTTACAGATTCTGAAGCAGTATTATTTAGTGACAATAGATAGCAATGATATTTCAATTATAATATTTCTATTCGGCTATGTTTACTTACAAATTGTACACACAATTCTTATGGATTTATTAATAGTTAACTCGTAAATGTCCGTCAAACATGAACAGAATAAAACAGAGTTCGAAAAAGTTTCCGTACACGTTCATAAACTCGGATAAAAATGTAGTAAAAAAATGGAACAGCGCACCAGATATTCTTGCAATCGGCAATACTATGTCGGTATCGCTTTCATAGGCAAAGGAAGTCGATCTAAGAGTAATTATATGTAAAATTATACGCGAACTCATAGTCAAGTTAAAAGGAGAACGAAAGTCCGTTCGAGCAATTGCTAATATAGTAAAAAAATCACACTCTACGATGCAATATATCATAAATAGATACAAGGATACAAAGTCTTGCAAAGATCGAAAACGCAGCGGTCGACCACAGAAACTGGAGGCTCTTCATAGACGTACAATTTTAGAAACGATCAGGATCGCTTCAGAAACAAATGCTCCAAAATTTGGGTGGTATGATCGATACTGATTGTGGTGTTGAAGTTGTGCCTGAAGTAGTCCGTGTTGTCATTAGAAATGCAGGATATGACGGTCGGTTAGCGTAGGAAACTGCCCCTCATTAGTAAAGTGAATAAAAAGAAACAAATGGAGTTTGCATGAGCTCATGTGGATAAACCAATAAGCTTCTGGAATTCACTATTATTTGGCCAAGGGAAGCAATTCTAACGTATTTAATTCGGATGGGCGGGTTACACTATGAAGGAAATCGAACTTAGTTCCTGCTGAGGGGGGTTGCTGTAGTCGACGGACCGTCGTACAGATGGTGGGAGGAGGTACGACGGGAAAAGAAAGAGGAAGGGGGAGAGAAGTTGCGTTTCGTCCTAGGCCTGCTAGCGGACTCATCAGTAAGGCGTACTAGCAGGCCCTGCCTTAGACACAGGGATAGAAGGGAATGGTCGGAGGTTGTATATATAGTCCGGCGGACCTATACAACCACTTTCGGGAGCCGGATCGTCGTGCTCATCGTGCTTGTCCCCTAGCGGTGTATGTGGGAAGTGCCCCCACACTGCCATGGAAGAACGTATAAGACAAGTACCCAAGGACAAACCCGCACGGATGATAAATTGTGACCAGAATGCAAAATAATAGTTGTTTAAGTTAAATTTGATAACATGTACAGAGACATATCTGGCATAACTTCTGTTCAGTTGCCATATCTTGTTTCCGGGTTTATTAATCATCAAAGATTCTTCATTTTGATTATACCACCACTTTATATGTTACTTTCGAAGATACTTAAAAGTACTGTACATTATAGTGTAATAAATTAGGTAGAGCAAGGTGTACGGAAACTTATTTGACCCACAGTAGGTAACATTTTTCGATGGCTAGGGCATCATTGTTTCTTGTTGGATCTCTTTCTAAATTATTATCGACGCATGTGCCGGCCGCAAGGCTTATGGTAGTTCGCAAGCCGTTGGGTGGTCTGCCAAACTGCCCTTTAAATTTTGATATTTTGAATCATATTTCAACAACTCCTCAAACTTTTGCTTCTAACGTTTAATTTAAAAAAATATTCAACTGCAAACGATTGTAAGCGTCGTATGATAAAGCAACATTTTGTGTACTTACGCACGTTCAAGTATTATAATATACTAACCTTGTATTCCTTAATCCTTTCCATGGCTGATGATTAAAACACTGCAAAACAAGAATCAACGACTGAACACACTAAAATAACTCATAAGAATCCATATCAGTCCGGATACAACATGTGACGCATTTGTGACGTAAACAGGCAAAAAGATGAAGAAGTTAGTTGCAAACTTTAAGACCTTTTAACCCTTATGTTAGCAACCGGTTACCCGGGTAACCATTTCATGTTTCTTACAAGAATTTTTGATGTTCTGGTAACAATATCGCAAAACCCCTCTGGATCCCCATTGTTTGGATGTTTCTACGCCGATATACCAATTTTAAATAAAATTGGTTCGCAATTTTTAAAGTTATAAAGCTTCAAACATATTTATACGCCTAACTGGTAACCGGGGTACCCGGGTACCCATATAAGAGACGAGATTGTTAGCTGTTCTATGCACATAAACATGAACCAATTTTTAACTAAAATGATTTATTTATTTATTAAATTGCAATAATAAACAATTCTGTGGACAATTTCTGCACATTGATATAGTATTTACGTGTTTATCACAAATAGGACGGTCGCACTTGTGGCAAGCCTTTCGTGTTTTTCGTCGTTTCTTTTCGGAATCAGCCTGACACATATAACAGAATCCCACAACTTCTTTTTGAAGTAGAAGGAATTTCATTTATTTCTACTTGACTATTTCTCATGTTTCGTATTGCCAATTTTGTGGAAAGATGTCTCGTAGTTTGATCATTCGCCAATCGGGTTCGAATTGTTCGAAAAGAAAATCTTCCCCTAATTGACGTAGAAACACACGACGATTATTTTATTTTCTAGACAATATATTATTGTTGATAATGCTTCCATTTTTACAATATGAACTTCTGAAACTTACAAATTATATTTCACCATAGCACTGTCCGTTTCACCTAACTGCAAAGAATCGTGTGCCTCGAATCAAAAACTGAATACAAACTGATGCATATTGGAGACGGTCTTTGATCTAGCTTATATTTGTTTATATAAGCAAGATGAGCATCCATTCTCTAGTTATCGAACTAGGAACGATTCGAAGAATCAAAATTCGAAAACTGGACACTTGAGAAACTGGGAGACTTCATAGGAGAGCATGTATTTAAAATATTACAAAAAAAAACTAATACTTCATTTCAGTATAAGAATATACATAGAATAGATTTGCATAAAATGTTTAAAGCTGCAGCTGTTGAGTTATAGAAATGAAAGCTAACAGTCTCGAAAGAATATAATTTCATATTTCAGCCACTCATTGGCTACATCGGTTAAGTCCACAAAACAAAAAGAAGTCAATTTATTATAAATATAAGAAGTTAAGCGTCAATAAAATACTTTAACGTTAGAATTGTAAAACATTTAATAGGTGGAATCAACCAATTTGGCTAATGTGCCGATGGAAACAGTATGGGGTACCCGGTTACGAGACAGACGTTGAAATTTCGGTTGCTAACATAAGGGTTAATATTTTTTTCCTAACATGGTGAAAATGTGGATTCAATATAAGCAGTGATTTTTTATTTCAGTACAGATACCGGAAGTTATCGCTCTTACACCCATATTTGAAAACCTCTATCGCAAGAAACCCTTTGCATTTTTTATAAAAAATTGATACTGTGATATCATTGTTTTCAATAAATGTATGTATCGGGCAATTTCAAACGTCGCATAGTGGTCCCAAATCACGAATACGTGGTCAATCACGAATGTCATACTTTGTTACCTGAGTGGCAATTACAGTCCAAACTTCGGTTTCGTTGGACAGTCATTTCTCGTGACCGTAAGCTAAAGTGTGCAGCGCAAACTGTAAAGTGTATAACTTTTTTTTAGAAGACATTATTCCGCGGCAAATCCTCGGAACAAACACGCGAAATGAATTGCCCACCCAATAAAAAGTAGGCTAACAATCTGCAGAAAGAACGACCTTCGACATGCAGATGGTTAAGGGGTTTGTGACGCGCTAGCAATAGAACTGTTTTTGAGGAAGCCACTTTTGTCCATAATTCGTTAGGATACAAGAAATGAAGCATATACGGCCTCAACAGTCAATTGCATGCGTCATAAACGTTAATTTCCAAAAGGGCCCACAACTGTGTCCCAGCAGGCAAGACCTGGACAAACACTGGGATCCTGGCTGAAATTCCCGTGCTTTAGCAGGTCAGCCGTGAGCGTCAGGGTGCACCCCCTCCTTTGGAAGGCGCGCTTCGAGCATAAATAAGGATGGCTGTGTCCCCGTTTTAAAAGCACGCTCGTTGGCATTTAGTAATTTTTTCTAATCCAATCAGCGTGCCAAAATGTTACTTCCTAGTCGACATGATACGACACACTCGACGAGGAAGTCAGTTGTTAACAAGAACTCCAACAGTCGTCACTCAGAATTCCGTCCGTTATCATTCAGAACTTAGTCAGTCGTGAGTTAGAGTCCAAACGGTACATAATTAGAGTCCAATACTCTCCGTTCAGAAACTGTCACTTGCATCTAGAGTCTGACATCCTCCATTCGGAATTTAATACTCCATTCAAAGTCTAACACTCTCCATTCAGAGTTTTGACTTACTACATTCAGAGTCCATTACTCAATCCATTATTCAGATTTTAATACTCTAAATTGAGAGTCTAAACAGTCAAAGCCTACGTCTAAACGAGTCTCAGACAGGGTCTTTCGCAAGAAAAGGGGACCCCATATCACCTCCTTCTTCTTGTCTGATTCCCAGACTCAGCGGTACGAGAAACCGTATAATCTCCTGCCTCAAGACCCCAATACATTAGAAAAGGAGAAACCGTATTCGCTCCTTCTTCTTCTGTCAGTCTGTGACTCTGAAGTGCGAGAAACAGCATACTCTCCCACTGAAAGACACACAGTGACGATTTTGACTCAGATATAGGAGAAACATTATCTTCCCCTAACATTATTTCACTAGATATTACACACTCAAAATATCCGTTTTATTATTACGTTTTCCTTTATTATCAGCCTATTCATATTTAGTCAAAGATAAAATTTATTAGTTGAATCTGCATTCAAATCTCCCCTACCTCCGTAAAAGGTCGTAGAGTCATACGCGTGCAACGGTGTGGATAGAAATCGAAACGGAGATTTACAACCTCCGTATACTGGGCTCTCAACGCATCCTGTAGTATCATCGAAGCCGCGTATTGCGTAAAAACAGAAATCAATCTTAATTCTTCAAAATCGATATTGTTCCTGGAAGTCAGTACAACATTTTTTCTCTCTCAATATATTAAGAACTGTTATCCATTCAAGAAAGATTAAATGCATACATTATAAAGATGTAGAGAAAAAGGTGTACCATCCCGCAATATCCCGTCAAAATTTTTAGTCAGACTTTAGTCAGTTTATACTTTCATCTTGAAATGCTAGCAAAAATTAGCTGCAGATGTTTGCAGACTTTCTTGCACGGCCATTTCGTATTATGCAGTGTATTTATGCTGGTAATTTTTACCGTGTTCAATGATATTGAAAAGTGTTTGAAAGGAAAGTTATGAGTTTCGAAGAGTCATAATTATGTAGTTGCACCTACTGTTTTATAAGGCAGACGCATTAAAAACATATGAATTCAATATTTTTCTGCTATTTTTTCTGCAGTAGCCTCATCTGCAGAAGTTGTTAAATTGTTGACAGTAAGAAAGATAAATGAAAAAGTTGCTTGAAAAGAAGCATCGGGCGAATCAGATCCTTTCTAATCCGACTCTGACGATAGCAATTAATTACTTTAATCGAATTTTACAATTTTTATTTCATACTCATTTTTTCAATTTCTGTAATAAACACATTTAGATAACAGATGTACCCAATCTTCGTGCATAAACACACCAAGACTCCAAATTACTGCGAATTATTCCGAAAATTTAAATCAAGCATTTTGTTTTTTCAATTATTCAATTTATATTCGTAATTTGAAACAATCCATATCGAATATGAAGTAACAAAAATGATCTGACAAAATAATGTTTCAGATAAAAGTTAATTAGCATTCAGCCTTCTACAAATTTCAATATAAAGAATGTAAAGAGATATCTTTTCAGGAGAAACTGAAGGTCACCTTAATTTTTATATGTTAACATATTATTTTTGACTTTCTATTATCATATCTGACAAATCACGCAAAAATAGTTTTGACCACGTTTTCGGGAGCTCGCACCACTGTGCGTCGTAGCCAAATCAAAATTAAACAGATTCGATCAACACTGCATATACGTTCATGCATGCGAGTTATCAAAAGTTCCAAGTGTGCGTGTTCGATTATTGCGCCAGCCAATATATGTACATACTTACATATATACATTTCACAATCTACCACCGATGACTATAGCTTAAAAGGCAGAACAAACTGTCGAGTTTTTGCACAATTACTTTCGCCTCACATTTCAATCGCGCGGACCATCATTCATTAAGAATAAAGCACATGGCGGCATCAGCTTTCAGGATGCGAATAACTTGCACCGCAACCAGACCTCGCGCCATTGATTCTTCCAGTGCTGTTCTCATCAAGCGGCCATTGTCTAACCCTGAAAGAAATACCGTTCGCATGCTTCAGCACGTTCGCAGAGCTACCTAGATTCCCCTCCGTTCGGTACAATCTCGTCGTATAGAGGAGAACAAAAAAAACCAGCAAGCTGGCCAGTGACAAGAATATCTGTCCGATGCGTGACGAGTCGTCAAACAGAAATCGAACACCAGCCTTGATCAATGGCACGACTCGATCACGCGTGAAACGTCGAGAACGCATGTTCGGGACAAGATCTATGAAGTTCCGTGAGTCGAAGTGTGGGTATGTGTCTTCACGCGATGAAAGAGGAATTGGAGGAATACAAAATGAACTTGCGACGCGGCGGAATACGGAAAAATCGACAGTGCTCGCTTTCCAGTGAGCGCAGAGGCCAATTTTGTTGATCGCGGGCGGCCAAGTGAATACACGGCTGCTATGCAGTAAATAACCGCGTTAGAGCCAAAAACGAAACAAAACAAAAGAAGAATTGTGGGCTCAGTTTCGTCGCGGGTCAAACGTCAGGGAACAGTGGCAATCGAGAATCCGATAGGCTGCCCGCGAACAATCGGCGTAATATCGCTGCCACGCGACGCGAACCGTTGCTAGTAAAACGAAACGTATACCACTGGAACGAGACCTATCCGTTTTTGTGGCGGTCGCTCCCGTTCGCTTAGAGGAAACGTTTTTTAATCGTGTTTTGTACGAACGCCTGCTTGCTTTCAAACGCGTCCCGCGTTGGGAAAATCCTACGATCAAACGTTATATCGTAATCGACGCGTCGGCGAGTGGCTTTGTAGTTCTTGTAGATTGTTGGAATACTTCGTTTCGCGTAGGTTACTTCGAACCTTTGTTGAAGTGAGTTTAATCGGATTTAGAATTGGATCTGATTGCAATGGGACTGAAATTTAAGAGCACTGGATTGGTTGGTGCTTGGTCGAGCTTTGTATGCGATGCAAGGTAATGAAGTAATTGAGCATTAGATTGCTATATGAGAGTTTCGTTTCTGAATTTCTGGATAGAGATTCGCGTGGTTGGAGGAATACGCGAAATTGTTCTCAGGGCCCTTGGAATTGAATAGTTCTCGTGATAGGCGGATACCATTCTATCAGCAAATGGGGCAAGTGAATAGAAGAAAATATGTTACGGTATTTTTGCATTTGTTGTAAATAGAACAAGCACCAGAAGAAATTTCATTCAAACATAACTGTACAAGTATTCTCTATGCTATAATGCTACGCTAAAATAGTATACATAGTAGTTGAAATAAGTGGAGAGGCACAAATCCCAAAAGAAATATAAATATTTTGGAACATTTGGTCTAGTTAATTACAGTCGAACCTCGATAACTCGAATCTCAAGGGGAGAGAAAAAAACTTCGAGTTGTAGAGGTTTCGTGTTATCGAGTGTCGAGTAAGAGAGGTTTAACACACGAAAAGTCGACTTATAAAGGCTTTGTATGACGGTTAACTTTCCGACTTGCGAGGTCAGAAAGGAAGGCAACTTAAATTCATTCGCGTGAATCACATTTTTATTGTTCACATATATAAACGTAATCGGAATACGAAAATTAGGTCACTATATATACATATATGTAGCGACTACTTATTATTCAAAAAGTCAGTAATTTTACTATGAATTAATGTATTAACACATTGTTTATCTATGAACATTGACGAAAAACGATTAGCTTCCATGGATATGCACGAGGTCGTTTTATGTTTTCCGTCTTCTGTTTTGAGACAATTCTAATTGTTGAAAGGAAGAAAACAATTGAATCATATCTAACACAAAGTTATAAACTTTGAATTGCAGAGACAGCAGCGATAGAAATTGAACTTATGGGGGTAAACTTAGAATAGTCAAACCTCTATTACTCGAAGTTCGAGTTGCAGAGGTAAAATGATGCATCTGGACATGTGGTAAATAATTCGAGTAAAAGTAAGTTTTATTTCGACTTATAGAGGTTTTTGCAGCGGCGCGGAAGAGAAATAAACAAATTTTCGTCGTATAGAGGTTTTCGAGTTATCGAGGTTCTACTGTAGTATATACACTACATACGCGTATGTGCATGTCGTTTTTAATATTATATGTTCCCATTGCTTGAAGAAAATATTGACCAGAGAATATTAGATGCAGCAAAATTTGTTTTTTATATTTTACGGTATACTCTGGGGCCCATTCATGATAAATGGTAGTTGCAGCATCATCCCCAGAGAGCGTACATGCTGGCGTCACATACATTTTTTTAAACTAGAACGTCGGATAAATTTTTCGACGGTTCTCGTAACCAAGTTACATATATTTAAAAATGTGTGCGCATTTCCTGTATTTGTTGGAAATGTTTTTTTCATTTGTTATATGTTTCATTTGGTGGAATTCGAGATTTCAAGAATATGAAATGTATTTCATGAACGCTGCATATGTGTAGTGCCCTAGTTTGCATACGTGCAATTGACGTACAGCTTATCGTACTAAATATTGCAGTGAAAAAGATTTATCAGCTTTGCTAGCAGCATCATTTTTAACTTCCATAGAAAACTCCAGTTCATTGCATTCAATCTCTTTTCACCAATTTCTGGTAATTCCCTTTAACAGCAAATAGTGGAATGTAACTACAGTTTCGAAAGAGAGCTCGTTTCTGTAAATTGTGCGTGATTTCCATTGAATTTCACGATATTGCTCGTTCAAGCCACACACACGCGCTTTCTATTCGCGCGCGGGAGTCGGTAAATAAATTTCTTCATCGAACCACGCACCGAAGTATCGTTGATGGTCATTTCAGTTTCAATTCAGTCGCCATCATCGACACTGCATCAGTTTTTGTTTTCTATTGCGGAAACCAAAAATAACCGCAGGAATAAATGAAACACAGCAATGGACGCGAAAAGAGTGCAAGTGCTGTACCTATCAATTAAAGTAGCTGTTGTTACCTCCGTCAAATACATCTCCAAAATTATTATATTGTATAACTTTGTTCGCCTTTACCGCTATAAATATATTTTGACGAAATATATTTTCCAGTCCTTATTCAAATGTCAATATCCGATTAATTTTTAAGTCCTTTTTTGACGTTAACAAGAAAACGATAATAGTGTTTGAGTGATATATAATGTTTGGATTCTACCTGAAATGATGAATCGGTGTTTGTATGAGAAAATTTCTTTCCTTGAAACCCCTTTTTTTCTGTATAATGAATTCTGAAAGATGAAAGCAGATTAATATTCAATATTGCGTAGAGAAAAAATACTAGTACCTTATGAGTAGTTTATAGTTTACGAACTTGTGCGTTGATTCCTGGAACCAAATTTGCTTGAAATTCCTGTGAAGCGTACAGACAACTTATTGTGGTAAATGTTGCTTCCAAGTGCATCACGCACGTAATCCTCTGTTATAACTACTGTAAACATAATGTCAATAGTACTTCTCGAAATTCATGCGCTCACCCTAAACTCTTTAAACCTTTTTGAGTTGCGACCCCTTAAAAAGGTGAAGAAACCTCGTTAAAAATGTTCAAGGTTTCGCTCTTATGTTTATAATCAGCAGTACCACACTAATAGAATACAGTAATGCAGCCGTGTTGAAATAGTGCTAAAAAGTACTAAAAATGCTCAACTCCGAATAACCGCAGCGACAGCCCCCCGAAAACACTTCGAAAATATCGATCATGTAATGAATTCCAGCCAAACAAAATTAAGACTATTTCGCAATGTCTAAGAGAATAAAAATTGTTCGAGTTCGCCGTAGAGTAGCAAATTACAAATTACTACGAATTAGAAGGAAAAAGCTACACATAATACATCGTCGCGACGAAAGATGAAGTCTTCGCAACGGTATTACAGAATAAATCGGGAATTATTTTCCGCAAGGATCCCTCGAAGAAAACATCAAACTGTCGTTGACATCGCGTGTGCTTTCAATTACGCGTCGCGACTTCGCGCCGGAACAGCTGCCGTACACGAGCGATATAAAGCTCGTCTGCGCGCATTAAAAGTAATTAATTAAAGTGTCTCCGAGCGAGCGGCGAAATCGTCGATGGAAAGAGTTCGCGCCGTCATCCGTCCCCTCAACACCGTGAACTCACCCTGCCTCACGTGCGCAACGGCTCGTGTGAATACAGTCTCGCGTTCTCAGAAGGTGTGCGCGAGCACACGACTGTTGCATCGCGGCATGACCGCTCTTCGAGCTGCGTCGAACTCAATTATAGCGGCGAGTTTACTTCGTGCCACCGTCACTCACCCAGACCTGCCACGAGAAATCGATGGTGAGCGATGGCTTTTTTTCCCCTTTCACCTTGCCTCCCTTGTTCGCCGCATTGCGCGCCCTCCACCCTCTCGACGACCGCCTCGAGTCACGGGGCGAAGTTCCAGTCGCATGCCGCGCTCGTCTGGCCTGGCCGTTCAAAGCGATCGGAAAATCACGTCTGGCCGAGAGAAAGACGCACGACCGGGGAACGTACCGTCCCTTATGAATTTCTAGCCACCGTGGAACGAGCTGGTACGCGCTCGCGGTAGCGTTTGTGTCCGCCAGAACCCGCACTTCCGCCGCCCCTGAACTTCCGACGCAACGCCTTGGTTGTGGAATGGAAATTGCGCTCGCCAGAGGATCTTGTCTGTTATATATCTACTCCTTCTTAAGGGCAATATTGGTCTGATCGTTTTAAAAAGGACCAACCAATCCGCCACCTATCTCCATTCAGTTACAGTTATGAGAGATATTATTTTGCAACACGTTGATAGAAACCAATGAAGGCGAATAAAAAGTTCTGCTATGAAAATATTACAGAATACTATTTAACGAAATGGTGACACAATTGTGTCCACTTTTTTTCTCTCCCGTTTACTAATGTTTCACAATTTGCAGCGTCCACATTCCAGCGTTGCCAGTTTCAAATCACCCCGACAGAAAATGATCGTAAAACACTAATTGTAACACTGTCAGCGTTATCCATCAATTCTAATATTTCCCCATTACACGACGCGTTTCAAATTTTCGTTACCTTCAACTAACCGAACGTGTCGCGGTCTACCGATACTGCCGGCAACGATTCTCGACGATACTTGCACGCGGGAGTAATTAACAAGCTGATTAATGCGTGATTGTTCCGCGCGTGGTTCGCGGTTATTTCGATCGGGAAGCGATCGAGCGTCGCTAATGTTGCCCCCGCGTTAAAGGGAACACCGATTCGCCAGTTCTGCTCTCTCGAAGGGAAAGTCGGGCATTGTTTACGGTCAACTCCGCCTTATTATTTATTTACAAGCAGATACGAGAATGGCTGACGACCGCTGGCCTGTAACACGGTATTCGTTTCACGTTTTATGGTTAAACCGGCCAGGATATATGTACACGTTATGCTCGAACCAAAGGGGCGGGCTAAAAAATGGCGCGTCATCGGGGGTGAAATCACGAGAGAACTACGCCAGCTGGGGCGTGGTTATCGTCGTTGGCTTTAGGCACCGTCACAGAACTTCCGTGGGAACTTCGAAAATCTGGCGAGTGTGATTTTTTTTATCGAAACGAACCACAATTCCTCGAGATGGTCGCCGTGGACTATCGCTGCATCTAACTTTCGCACCGCGAACTGACACGGTTGGTTTTTTCATTTTCCGTCGAATTGTTCGCGGCCCGGACAGCCTGAACATCGCGACGGTGTATTTAAATTCACCGAAGCTCGAAACAGTCGACACGCTTCAATAAAACTGTTTCCGCGGTTAATCGCGGAACCACTGAATCACGACACTGATGAATTTTATTTTCCTCATAATTCATGCTGCACCGTGGTTTCGACGGTGAAAACTTTTCTATGGTCTCAAACAGAGCCGTTCCTACCGGGAGTGCAAAAGGTGTCCCGGCACCTGGGTGGACAAACCCAGGGGCGACCGAAGACTTTTTAGTAGTTTAGTGTATGTGAAATTCTGACTAATATTAAATCAATATGGGTGGCGGTATTGTTTGTGCACCGGGGCGGCCAACAATCCAGGAACAGCCCTGGTCGCAAAGTTACCGAGCCGCCAACAAAAAGCGGCTGCGATTCTGAGCAGAAAGATCTATGGAATACGCAGAATTCTCGTACAACATATTTCCAATTGAACCTGAAAAATTGTTAACTTAATTTCAGGTATTAATTAAAAGTGTAAGATACTTCTATACTTAAATTGTTGTATTATTTGCAAGAATTATGAAGTCGCATGAAAGCGACCTATATAAGAATTGTATAATTGCAATTAATTTGAAACGCGATAAAGCATGCACATTGGTAAACTAGTCGAAAATATTAATTAGTGCATTTCGTTAAACGTCTAAGAATAATCATAAAATCGCAGCTTGTCTGGTTTTTTGCAAAGAAATAATTCTACGGTAGAGGAACTTGTGCAACATCATACATAACGTCGCCGTTTCTGGGAAACGGAAATGACATACATAGCAAACATTTCATTTCATCCAGCTGACAGAGAATTCAAAGCAAACATGTAGCTTCAGATACTGTGGTACTTCCTGTTTGAACAAAAAATTAAATAATAATCGTAAACGCAGTTGTACCATCGCATGTTGTGCGATTCAAGAGTACTTACATATACGATAGAAACTACTTTTACATTTGTACCACTTTTAAACAATTTGCGATTAGTTTAAAATTTTGCCCTGGAAAATCTCACTTCGATGACACAACACTTAAGCAAATATTAAAAAGAACAGCCAATTCTTCATAATTACCGCCAAATTCCAAATACAGCTGAAGATGACAAATGTTGCTGCCTAGAAAACATTACCAAAATAATAACTAAATAAAACATTTCCCGCATAATAACAAAACTCGCTAGACCTCGAAGAAAGAGTGGAATGAATTTCATTCCTAGCTTCTGGAACGAACAATTTTAGGCCCGAAGAAGCAGGCGAATTTTTTATTCCCTACTCTCGTCCTCGTGAAACCCCTGTTGTACTCGCGTGAAATAGAAATTATCCGGGCTTTATGCAGTCGTGCAGGACGCCGATGAACGAGGTCCGATCGTTCCCGTCGATAAGATACTTACAGAAAGGAATAATGCAAGCTGGCGATAAGGGGCGCAAAAAGTAGACGAGAGTTTCGATCAACACCGTCTAGCCGTGTCGTGATTTATAATTCACATCGGCTCCGTCATTCCTCGGGGCAATTAATCAAAGGATCCCTGTGCTAAGGAAAGTTGCACGATTGCTCTCCGGTAAGAAGCGTGAACAATCGATGCATCGATAGAAAATCCGCATCACGAACGATCCCGTGGTGGCCTTTCGAAACGTCAAGGAGAAGCATCGTGGCGAAACCGAGTGCTTTGTCCGAGTTCCTCGGAGGCTATCGCGAAAATACGCGTTGCAAGGCCGAATTCTAAGTGGCTGATTAACGCGTCAGTGGGCGCACACAAATTATTCGAGAACCAGTTGGATTGCTAGCTGCGCAATTCCCTGTACAGTCATTAGTCATTACATACTATCGACCGCGAAATTGCTGCGAAAACATTTTGTCCAATAAACTTGCAACAATATATGATGTAACTGGTTCAGTACCGGAGATAAGTTATGGGACTACTTACGATGCTCGTTTTCTTTATCGATTTTCTATACTTCGTTCTGTAAGATTACTATCTCTCTTTATTCCAAAACAATACAATATAAGACGTTCTAGAAGGTAGCTGCGCGTAGATAGATAGGGCTACTCTATCTAAGACGCTGAAACCATCTATTCTTTATTAACCGTTCCGCTAAACTATTGTCAGGACTGTTCCGAACGGCGATCGATGCAAGAATGCCCTGCTGCACCGTGATCGCCAAAAAGGACGCGCTGTATGCGTTTTTCCCGGCGCCATGGCTTCAAGGGCCTCGGTCACGTATTCCCCTTCAGCCTACGGTGTCCTGTGGATACGTACGCTATCGGGCCCCGCGCTGAAGTACCCCAGATGCCCAGCTAGGGCGCTCGCAGCCGAAATCTCTTACAGTTCTATTGTGACTTATTAAGATAGTCTATGATTACATATTGGTTAATGTATACTGTATTGAACAATTTGTTTGCAACCTACATTAGGAAACTCTCCCAGGCAGCTTTATTTAATATATTACTCTAGCTTATATTTAGGTTCATGTTTTCACTAAGCTCCACTTCTTAACGCATTTACTTTCATCACTTTTTTAAATTGCAAGTTTAATATATTAAGCCAAGCCTGTGTTTAGCCAAGGGGCCGCGGTAGTTAAATATGACTGCGACTGTGGTCTGGATTCTACGTTCTGTGAATTGGATACGCTTCGCATTTATCATTTAATGTCGATGCAGGTACTTTTTGCTTTACCTATATTTAAATTCCCTTCCAAATGGTCGAATCTGGTGCATTTTCGAAACCAGCCAGGAATAAAAATATATGACCCGAAGAGCCGAATTTTGTGTCTACCTACTTGCAATTTGGTAGGCCGAAAATCTGAAATAATATTCGAGGGAGTTTGGAAAACAATTACAATGCTCACATTGGAAATGTACCTACATACAATATTTCCGAGGCAATGTAAAACACAGACACACGAAAGATGGAATAAGAACATTTCAATTATATGCATATACGATAAAAAGAATATGTGACACAATCATGTAGCATTAGTGGTAGAACATTTATTGTAGTCAGAAGTGAGTAAAATATGTAGAATGAATTTAAGTGTCATTAAAGTTGCAATAAAACGAGTTATAGGTTTTCTTGGCCAATTTATCGTTACAAGTACGGCTGCCTGTACGATACGTATTTATCCTGTGCTTCGATATTACGTTATTCACTTCGTACCTCGATATTTATGGGTCCCAAGATCCCACAGGTTCTGGATATTAACAAATATACCATCTCTCTGTACAGTATTCTTAACGTTCATAAAAAATTGTAACAATTGATCTTGTTAAATGCAATTGAATGCAGGAAAACCGTTCAAAAATAATATCAAGTCGTATATATATTATAGTTATTATTATCATTATTATTGTTATATATATATAGAGTGTTTCGGAACACGTGGCATGTACGGCAGGATTTGATTTAGCACACTAAAATAAGAAGAAAAATTCATCTTTACTTGATGTATATCTTTACAAGAACGATATAGAAATAAACAATTGTAAGAGATTTCGAGCCACGAGCGCCCTAGTTGGGCATCTGGGATACATCAGCGCGGGGCCAGATAGCGGACGTACCCATAAAACGCCATAGGCGGAAGGGAAAACATGACCGAGGCGCTTGAAGCCATGGTGCCGGGAAAATACCTGGGCAGCTCGTCTTTTTGGCGATCACGATGCAGCGGAGCATTCTTGCATCGATCGCCAATCGGAACAGTCCTGCCAACAGTTTAGCGGAACGGTTAACAAAGAATAGCTGGTTTAAGCGTCTTAGATTGAGCATCCCTATCTATTTACGCGCAGCTACCTTCGGAAACGTATTACTATATTGTATTGTTGTAAATAAAAGTAATAGTTTTCTTACACAATTCTCAGTTCATCTGATCAAAAAATTCAAAGCACATCACCGTATAAAATTCTAAAGACACGTCGCGACATCAACGTTATACGACGAGACGTATAGCAGCAATTGCTGTGAATCCTACTGGAAAAAGAAATAGAAAAACGATCATTATGTACCCGTATCTCGTTGAACGTAACATAAACTCGAAGCATACAAATAAAAGTTCGACTACGTGCTAGTTGCCATGTTGTTTGCTTTTTGTTTTTGCGCCGCACATTCGAAACGAATCGGCATTCAATTGAAAATTATCGACAGCACGAACATCGTTCTAGTCGCATGCTGACTTTCAAGATGGCATCTTGTCCGCCCTGATAAACTCGCCAAGCCACTGCTCCGTCCACGTGAATTATTTCTCCTCCCTTCGGTCCTTCATTTTTTCTTCACAGGATTGTCATTAAACGTTTATGCATCCATTTACCTTTTTAATTGATCAGCTGCTTCAAGTTTGAGCTGAAACTAGCAAACAACCCTCAAATGTACCTCAACCTTTTCACCAACGACAATTCATTGTTCCCCTCTGCGTTCTTTTAGAAGCATTCAGTGGCGTGTGACATTATTGGAAAATGCTTCTCCATAGCGCAGAACGAGTTAACTTATTTGTCCAACGATGATTTAGCTGGTCTATCGAAGTCAAAAGGTTTAAATTCTACAAGCGAATAGGAATAAGAACAGATTGCTGAACTTGAACACCGTATAGGAATAAACATTTCCTTGTCCTTAAAACGTGCCCTGATATAAAAATAATAAAAAATAAAATAGATGATATTTACCAAGAAGGTCATATGTTTATAGAAATAATTATACTCTTGAATGTCAGAACCGCTTGAAGTTATTCAAGTCCCTTTATGCGCAAATATGCGCATGTCGCCTTAAGTTTATTTCCATCCCTATCTAAACACGCTCTCCAAATGTCATTGCATTGTTTTTGAAATTGGTGAAGCTATGGCAAATTTTACAGTAAATTGGCTTGAGAAACAATTCAAACAGGATATTGCACAATATACAGAATGGTGAATTTATTAATTCTGGTTTGCACGAACCCGATATGACTTTTGTATGACTTTTCCCAATGTTAAGTATACAGAGTGTTCACACTATTACTAGCCAGCGTTTTTCTTGTAAATAATTGATATTAGAAAAAAATGAAAGAGGAGAAAGTAGTACTGTTTTTTATACGCAACGCAATCGCGTATGTAATTTTTGTGTGTTTGTACTAGATACTTTGTTAGATACAAAGGTGACCTTCAATTTTCTATTCTCTCTCTCTCTCTCTCTCTCTCTCTCTCTCTCTCTCTCTCTCGGACATTCCCATCGGACATTCCCAAAACACTCTTCGACCACGCGTAGGCCTTCGTCCCCATCATAAATTATCCGCAGGGTGCGTAGCACTTCGCCACCCGATGCTATTCCATTCTATATTATATTAGGTACTTATTAAGTTTCTAAATGACGTATTTTACTACGTTTGTGTAGTCACTACGTATGTATATCCCCGAGGCAGTAGAACAAAAACAAATGATTATGTCGCCCTTGCAGCCAAGGAGTACAATTTAAAATAAATCATTGAGCATTTACAAAATGGAAAAAAAGAAAAGCAAATGATCGAATATCAGAATGTGTGCGCAACGAAATATTCCCGTTGATTTAGTAACGATCGATAATAATTATCTCGTGAACCGTATCTGACTGAACGGACGCCCGACGCGTCAACGCGGCGAGGAAAACGCGCGTTAAACGTTTAAAGTTGGGTTCCCGACACGTTGCTGTCGCCGCGGGGTGCACGTGCTGTCACGAAGAATTCCACGTCGCGGCGTGGTCGAGGGCGGGGAATCAAAGTGTGGCCGTGCCACCCTAAACAGGTCCTTGTAGCGCAGTCCTTTGTGATTTATCGTCGCAGAAATATTGGACGCGGCGTCGACGTTTCAACCTGACGCGTCGCAACGCAGATAGTAGGACAGGAGCAACAGGGAGGCAAGATGAAAAAAGGGGCCAGGGTGGTAGCGCGAAGGTAGCGAAGGGATAACAGAAACAGAAAAGAGCCAGAGAGATCGCATCGGCTGAAAAGGACAGCGGTTGTTCGAAATTTCGTAGCGTCGCGCGAAATCCCCGTACAAAGTAACCAATACGCGAGCGAGTGTGAATCGCGCGACGTGTAGCGGGCCGCACAGGGGCTTCGAAAAGATCGCGTTATTCTGGGCAGGATCGCGGCAAGAAGAAACGTCGACGCGAAGACAAAAAGGGGCTAGAGCAAAGGGGATGAAAGGAAACGGGAGCGTTCGGTACGCGACGGAGAGAGGATAGACGAAACTCGACGAACGAAAGCCGACGCCGTTTATATTCAGTCGTTTCCGTGTGCATACTACCTATAGGTGCCCGCAGAGAACACGAATGCACAAGGGAGACAGAGCAACCAAGAGGAAAGAGGAAAGGGTAGCCACGTGTAGGTGGTCGTGATTCTATTCCTGTACGTTGTATTCGCGCGGGAAGCTACCATTAATTAAAATATGGGGAGAAAAAGGGTAACGGAAATGCGGTACACAGAATATATAAAAGATTCTCATTTACCGAAACCCTATGGCTTCTAACAATGCCGCCGGATCTGTCGAATAGATTCGCGCGGCTGCTGTGCACAGCATTTATATTCTATCTTGCCTTGCCTGTCCCTTTCTGGTCTCTCGCCGACTCGATGCTGCTTCCACCCTCATCCACTCGTTGTTTCCGTTCGTTCCTCTGTCCCGGCCTTCGATACCCTCTTGCCTCCCTGTGCACAGGGGCGCTTCGCGTATTCATAATTTTTTGCGCTCACGAGAACCCTGACAGACGTATGCGCTAAACCCGCGTAACCATCCGCCTCCTTGGAGCAGCCGCACCAAATTCCGAATCGGAATTGGTCGTTGCAGCCTGTGTCAACACGAAGCCGCGCGAAATCAAGCCTGCGGTGCTCTCTTTGGCCATTCAGTTCGTCGGCGGCGGTTCACAGCGACGAAAACGAAAGGGTGAAAAACGGCCAGCCGTCGCGTCGTGCAGCCTCTGGACGGCTTTTACTGCTGCAGGCCACGCTGATGGATCGGGCATTAGGTGGATCGTCGCGACGCTTTCCGGCGCTTTCCGGTGAAACGTAAACTCTCTGGCCCCCTCAAGATCGGTGATTTCGGGGCTGAATGGGTAGAAAGGTACAGCGATCGTTTCCGTTTCAATGGGCGCGATCAGCGCACTTCTGATCCTTTCCGCGGTGAATCGCTGAATTTCACGTCCCGATGTTTTCATACGGCGACGGTTGTGCATGAAGATTTTGCACGCGCTCTATCGAAAGGGTCGGCCGACTAATAGAAACTTGGTACGGCGAAGGGCTTACCCGGGAACTATGGCTGGCTTACAGGCACTTTGAAAGAGAGTAAAAAATGTTTCAAACATTGATCGTAATTTGACTAGCGACCTTTGATTCCCAAACTGCATTCTGTTATTCGATTCTCCCTTGCCGGATTGCAACCGATTTTAGCCCTCGTTGTTTCTGTTGCCCGATTTATGGGTGCAGGAATGTTGCTGCAAATTATCGTTTCATTATTTATCTGTAAGGTATCGGAAATTGATTGAAATTTAATCTACTAAAGGTTTGTTTATCTCTGCCTTATCATCGTGCACTGGGATAATGTATAATGAATAACAACAATTTGTTGCTGCATTCTGTTGCAGAGTATCAAATTAATCAGTGCATGGTGGAATCATGAATAATGCTATGATATGCACCTCGCGAATAATTTCAAGGAATTTGTGTCCAATCGAATTATTATATTATATTTTACACCCGTACATATTTTGACTCACGTTGTACTATTATACAGGGTGGCCCGTATGTCTCGCAGTATTTGCACTTGTTTCCACACGGATACGACTCACACACACCTCTGACGGGCCATGACCGTTTGCACTACAATAGGGCCTATGTTCGTCAAAGTGTGTGTCGTATCTGTGTGGAAACAAGTGTGAATCAGATCTGTATCGATCGCCGGGGCGTGCGTTTCGTAGCATAAAATTGTTAAGATAGGTCAGGATCGGTACAATGACCAACGGCCAAGGACCCACTTTCGTCGAAGCAGGTTACTTCGTGAACGAAAGGATAAGTTTATTTACCTATCTTTTTTTAACATTAATTATCCAAACATTGTTTTAATAAGTAATAAAATACCTTATACGTTTCGCATAAGGAACAAAAGTATGGAACAGTTATTAAACGGCTTGATAATTAAATTGTTATTCGTGAATAACGAATCATTACACATTATATTGTGGTCATGGAAATAGTTGTTCAGCATCACCTCAGCTAAGCGAAATTTAAAAATACTGCGAGACTTGCTGGCCACCCTGTATTTAGTGTTATTGCATTTGCAATGTCTCATGGTTAATAACGTAATCGCTTTTAAAATATTAGTACATAAATTTTATGTAACATGTTCGACACTTTAAATATAGAGGAGGTACTCCATCGTACAAAACAAAAAAAGATTAATGTTCAAAGCGTATGTTGTCGACGAATTTCGAACACAAGCACTGTACCTTTGATAAAAGCCCAATTATAAAGCTGGTATTATAAACGCATTTACGGTCCCTTATGGAAATGTCGTGCTGTAAAGCAGCAGATTAACGGTATTCATTACTCCCCCCGCCATTCCTGCTCAAACATTAAGTGGCGCGCACGCGCGTGTGTGTGTGTGTGTGTCGAAAGTATATAATGCGTTTATTTTCGTGTTGACGTGGAATTGATTAGTAGCAACTAGATTAATAGTGAAATGGAGCGGGGAACATAGAAAACCTGAACAAAAAATTAGAGAAACGAACAAGTTCAATAATATTATGTCGATAGATGAAAGTTTGAAAACATTGCTTTCTACGAATGCGAGGAGTTTGATATTGATTTCACGCGGATTATTAACTGTTGCATTGAGAACTTTCTATTAAAAGATAACAAATGCACAAATGTATGGTTTATACGTGCCAAACAACTATAAGTAAGTAGGTAAGTAATAACTGCTAAACGTGAACTGAATAAATAATTGCTGCACATTGTTTATCTCTTGTCAGTTTAAATTACTACATACATATAGTGCGTCCAGAGCTAAATGAAAAAAGTGGTGTGGGCCAGGATCCGTGGGCCTTACATATCGGTGACTCAAGGGCTGGTCATCCAACAATAGATTCACAGCGGAAAAGCTTTGTGGTTAAAATCTACGATCACCAATTTCGAAATACAAGTGAGTTCAATGAATATATCTCTTCCTCGTTGTTGTTTTTATTTAATTCTTTCATAATATGTAGGAAACAGTAACGCAAAATCAATTCAACTGGAAACAATTACTTTGAAAGTACATTAAAAGACTTACTTGATTTTGAAATTGTTCTTCAAACGAGCTACAATTTACTCTTCAATTGTTCATAAAATGTTCCAAACACATAATGAACTCGCACAAATTGGATCACTATGAACTATTAACATTATGTAACTGACAGTAATAACATGATGAACGGAAGGATTTCACCTAGAATCTTGAATACGTATTAAAAATTCTCCGGTGGTATAATGTAATCATTTAAATGACTGTAGTACATACATGAGAGAACAAACAGATAGTTATTTAACACCGGACCAAGAAATGAATATGAAATACCTGTCGCGTCGCAATAATGCACCCCTCAGAGGAGGCTCGAACCCATGGGCAAAGGTGTGGGGGCACTTCCCACATATACCGCTAGGGGACAAGCACGATGAGCACGACGATCCGGCTCCCGAAGGTGGTTGCATAGGTCCGCACGACTATATATATATATATAACCTCCGACCATTCCCTACTATCCCTGTGTATAAGGCAGGGCCTGCTAGTACGCCTTACTGATGAGTCCGCTAGCAGGCCTAGGACGAAGCGCACTTTCTCCCTCTCCTCTTTCTTTTCCCGTCGTACCTCCTCCCACCATCTGTACGACGGACCGTCGACTACCGCACCCCCCCCCCCTCAAAGGTTTATGGCACGATCGCAAATTAAAGCTATTTTTGAGAATAGGGGATTTTTATATTTTTTACATTTACAACTTTAGAGTAGGTCCTGTCTCAATAGCTTAAAGACATGCCATAAACCGAAGAGTTTCCGAGGGCACATCTGGATGTAACCGTTCGACAGCCGAAATATCAGCCGACGGAAATACCCATGACGGTCAATCTCATCAGCAAGGCAAGCAGGTAACCTCCCTCCCTACCAAAAGACAGCACGCTAAGGGCGTATTTGGAAGGACGGTGATTATTCTCACTAACCACGCTGATTGGCATTTGCAATAATCGAATGGCAACCAATCAGAGTGATAATTGCCAAAACCGAGGATTCCTGGAAGCTGTACCGTCGACCAAAATTGGAAGTCAAAAAACATCAAAGCAGGAACTACCAAGAACCTGGCCAGTACTTCAATTCTCGTGTCGAACGGAACTTATACGACCCATATACATATACATCCTTTGACTCTACGAACCGTTGAATCCTTTTGTACAGTTTGTTAAGTTTACAAATACATACATTTATTTGCATCTACGAACTGTACCTATCGTTGTGTTTTTATTCGGGAATCAGTGCAACCATTGACCTCCCATCTCGCGTTAAACTAAACGCGAGGAAAATACAATACCTTTGCATACAAAAATATATAGGAACAATACGTTATATTTTAACCCTAATTATATTATAATATCACTATTATTATTATATTATTTAATCTGTAAGTAGTTAGATTCTAAATTACTCAAACACTGGTACGGTTGATGATTTCCTTTGTTTACGATTAATATTCTTTTTTCTTGCAACTTCTTGTTTGTTCTTCCTTGTACTTGCAACATGATGGATCGAGAGTGGCGTTTTACACGGTAACAAATAAAATGACTTAATAAATAGAATAAATAAATAGAATTAATAAATAGAATTCAAATAATATGTTTTCGAACAATTTTGGTGCATAAGTTGAAAAGAGAAAGAAATTAAGGGCGAGAACCCGGGTAGGAAATAGAAATGAGAGAAACAATCAATCATTCACTTGCGTATACCGTGGAAGCATAATCCGGTTTACAGAATCGAAACTATACTATTCAATTAAACAAGAAACGTTGGTGATTAGCTAGTTGTGTACAAACTATTACGTGAGAAACTAAACTCCCGATGCTACGGCTACGCTCTGATAAATTTAACGGCTGACAGCAAACGAATAAATATAAGTGCCCTTATACAATGCTGTTGGATGACTAGCCTCTGGCACATCGATAAGAGCAAGATACGCGCTTCCTCCCGTAGTCATGACAAACATTAGTCAGAATAACGGAGATTACTGTCTTAAGGGTCAGGACTCGTACTTGGTTGTCATGTCTCAACAAGGGCTAAGGTCGCCCCCCCCCCCAAATTCAGGATATAAGATCACAAAATGATCGTCTCAAATATTATTGTTAGGCTCTCAAATTACCAAGTACATAACACTGTCGGTTGGCAGCACTACCAGATTCTTATTCTTATGCTTCAAACTGCTACGTTCCGCAAATGTTGTATCCAGGAGTGTGAACGGAATTGTGTATATATTCGGAATTCAACAGTACAAGTATTTGCACAAGAACTTCCATTTCAAGTCGAACAATAAAGACGCTACAGTTGATTAAAATTCTCTTACGCAACACTACACACACTGGGGCGATATTTAACATTGATTTACTCTTAATATAAATTGAATTTCTCTTAAACCTTTCTAGTAAAATTATATGTTATATTAAAACATTCTATAATTTCAGAAATTTTCTAGTTTATGCAGACGAGAATTGTATTCTAATGTGTACGATAAAATATTAAAAGAATATGTTTGAATTTCTATTTGACCATTTTATGAAATATCCGATCAGGCTCAAAGAAAAACTGTATAAAGTGTCTTCTTTCGAACAATAAGGCAACCAAAAAGGAACAAGCGTTATATTATGTTGCTTATCTAGCAAAACATCAAAGATGGGAATTTGTAGGAAGCTTCGTTATCAAAGAAAATATATTGCAGATAAATATTACGACGAAGTGTTGCATAATTTACAATTTCACTGCCGGTTCGCAGACAGCACATTCGGTATATTTGTATCGGGGATTAACAATCACTGATTTTAATTCAGCAGCGATTAAATCGCGTGCCGTCGACTTTCAACTGATCAACCGCTGCACTGTGATCCGCGCTTGGAATATTCAGCCGGAAACTGATGTCCATTTGAAATCTTGTAATATTCAACGTTTAACGACGTCGAAACAGGTATATACAGTATCGTTAGAAGGGACCTTGTTCTGTGAATCGATTGAACAAAACGAAATTAGAGGGAAATGTTAAAGATTAAGCATTAATCGTGCAGCTGTGAGGAAACATTCCCCTGTATTGTTTGTTAAGTCCATCTAATCCCAATTAAAGTGAAGTTCAATAAGTAGAAAAATTAAAGAATCCTTGGTGCAAGCCAAAGGGATAACAAATCGTATTATCCTACGTACAACATAAAGGATGGCTCACACTCGATAAAAGAAGTTTCGTCTGAAGTGAACTCGTTATCCCCACATTCTCTTTGATAATGAGTTCCGCGAAAATACAAGCGGAAACGAGGCTGTTCTCGGATAATATTCGAAATTCAACCGATCACAGCAGCGAAATTATTTTCTCGCATTATTGGATAGGCTACGTTCAGCTTGCTCGATAATTAACTATTCAATCAAAGGGATTATTGTCGAACACTGAATTATTACATTTTATACGCGGAGTCAAGGAGGTTTGTCCTGAAAGGACAAATACTATTATATGTAAATGAGCGAGATTGAACTTCTTCACGCGATTGAACTTCTTCACAGAACAATACTTCTACATACGCGAACTCAGAAATCATTTTTTCAGTATTACTTTCAAAGTAAACGTTCAATGAATTACACGACTCGAAAATTACTACTACCGCACAGGCATATGTATAACATAATTTTTAAATGAATTGCAAAGCTAAAACGTGAGGCACTCATCGACGTCATTCGAATTTTTCTGAACTGCGTATAATCCTTTAGAATCTAAAGGATTCTATTATCTAAAATTTAAATATAGGTACATACTGCATATATGTATGTATTTTAAACGAAAGCATGCCAAACGTGCAGCACCTGCCAAGCCCAAGAATTCATGCGCCGCGTTGATTAGTCGAGGTGATCGTCTAATGATATACAGGGTGTCCCGTAACTGCCGCAATATCGGGAACGGAGGGGTGATTCTGAACAACTTTTTCCTTGATCAAAATGTTATTTAAAACTTCGTTTTTGAGTTATTAATCAAAAACGCTGCCCAATTAGAGCGCGCGCTCTAGTGCCTACCTCTGTAGTGTGCTCGGTAGTGCACGGGGACATCGAGGGTATCCGAGTAAAGCGTACGGTAAATATTACATCGTCTTAAATTAAGGATAATGGGGAATTATTCGTTACTCATGAATAACGACCACGACCGTGCGCGATTGATGAAAAGAATAATTAGTTTATATCTTATTAATGAATACCGATATAACATTTTCCGTACGCTTTCCCCGATACCCCCGGCGCCCCCGTACACTACCGAGCACAGTACAGAGGTAGGCGCTGTACAGGCGTTCTTATTGGGCAGCGTTTTTTGTTAATAACTGAAAAACAAAGCTTCATACAACATTTTGGCCAAGGAAACAGTCGTTAAAAATCGCCCCAGCTACCCTCCATTTCCCGATGTTGCGATAGCAATATCCTAAATATAATATAATATCATTTATTGCATACAATATACATAATATAATAAATATACCCAGTACCCGCCACTATAGTTACATTCCTCCGGATGGATATTGTACGTCAAAATGTTAATCCAACCTTTCCCACATTTTGCTTCAACTACAGACCATACCGTTGATACGCAGTTTTCCAACGCGGGCGTACGCCTCGCAAGGGCAATTCTCATCGCCAATGTAGTCAAAAAATCACTAACTTCGATTTGGGTTTTATAATATGCAAACTGTAATATCAAATTATATTCATTGAAGATAACCAAATTAATAACAGTTTCGTCTGTTCCTTTTCTTTCTTTGAAGTACCTATTTCTATTATACTTTTGCATAACTTGATTAACCAATATGCTCGAGAGAGGAAGCCGGAAGGGGGGGGGGCACAAAAATCTTTTAGACGTTAA
This sequence comes from Nomada goodeniana, assembly GCA_963969485.1. NCBI lineage: Eukaryota > Metazoa > Arthropoda > Insecta > Hymenoptera > Apidae > Nomada > Nomada goodeniana. The sequence goes on from OZ018299.1 coordinate 9,274,985, forward strand.
AGTAGGGCACGATGTTAATAGAAGATTAGTACGCTCCCCTGTTCCTATCGATAATCGTAAAAACAGACGCCCTAATATTATACGGAGTGTCTCGAAAAATGTGCACACATTCTTTAAATACGAAACGTTTTCGAATAACTTTCGAATAACAATCGCGTTATTCATACTGTTACGTAGAGAGTTCCGCACCGATAGGAAATATACGAAATCCGACTAATTTACAGAATCGAAGGAGAAGTAAGGAATACCGTATTTTCTAAACGTAACGAAACTGTATTAAAAATTGGACGCACCGCGGGTAACGATGTTTGATAGCGAAAGACCTCGAGTCCTGCTTCGGAAGCCCTTTTCTATCATGCGTTATCTCGCACGGCTAACGCCACGGTCTCTTGAGGACCATTTGGACTTTCGAACTCGTGCTCTTTGGCCCTTCCTGACTCAAGGAACAACAACGCGTCACCAGACTTTACCAAGTCTATGTTTATGTATTACTCATTTATCTACTTTGTATTACGCATATTTACTTCGCTGTAACAACACTGCCTGGGCCAGAAAGGTCATCAATTCAAGGATCCGCGATAATCCAGCAGATAGGGGAGACCGGGGCTGGTTGTCACAAAAATTGAACCTTTAAAATTTCTTAAAACACAGTACCCTCTAATGAAATTTAGATTACACCATTAAAAATCCTTGCGTTTAATGCATGTTTTAAACTTTGTAGATTGTCAAATTTTGTTGAACAAAATGACGTTTTACTGTTTCGAAAGATTTAGAAATATTGTGACAACTAACCCCAGTCATGGGTTGGTTGTGACAAAGTGTTGTCGCATGGAATAGCTATGAAAAATATAAATACATTTATTGAAAGTACATTACTCATCATCAGAACTCAATGCTGCTGGAAAATTAGATTGGCAGTTTGTTACACATATAAAACGTATACGTCATCATAACGTCAGGAAGAATTTTCCCACGACTTGTACTCTTTTTAAAATTTCTGACCGTTTTATGGGGTAGAATTATTTGATGAAATACAATTTAACTATCTACTAAATGGTTTCTACGAATGTAGTCGATTGCCACACGAGACAACTAGCTCCACGTAGGCTGTGACAACCAGTCCCATTTGCTATCAAATAAATTTTTGAATCCTACCATGTATAAAAATATAAGCTAACAGAGCACTATTAATAATAAAAATAAAATCAAAATTTAGAATAAGGTAAAAAATACTCACGCAGCACCAAAAAGTTAATCAACTGTGAAAAAACATAGTTTGGCGTTCAACAACGTTTCGATTGTGAGAAAGCAACCTGGCCTAGAAATGGAAATACAGTAATGTCTCGATTAGTGTTCAAAATTGTGTCTACGATTAGTGTTCATTTCTATCCCCACTACTTGGGGTGGTCCCCCCCGGAACCAGCGAAGCGTGAAGTGCCGAGCATGTAATCTCAACCCAGATCGCATGTCGGTGAGAGCCAACACTGATGCACGCGACATTAAAAATTAAAACTTGTTCATTTTTGGTCCGTTTGAAATGAAATTTTACCAAAATGATCGTTACAATCTCCTGATTAAAATGACACCAAACACAATATGATTTCGATAATTTTTACTTATCGTGGTATTAATAATTTTATTCCACTTTAGTATTGTCTCCGATGACAACTAGAATATGTGTATATTAGTTGTTAGCAATAAGGTAACTAGTATTGAGATCATAAATTTGGAAGTAAATTCGAATCGGCTGTCTCGAATAGTGTACCTCGCTCGGACAGAATGGGAACACTAATCGTGTGCAGGCACGTTTCTCGAGCGGCAGGTCACCTTCAATATTCTGGCAACGGAGACTCGAGGCTGCGACCAGGAACGAAGCAGGTTTAAATACCCGTGTACGCGAGACAATACTAACCGCGATCAAAATCTAATATTAGAACTTGTTCATTTTTGGTCTGTTCTAAATGAAATTTTACCAAAGTGTTCGTTGCAATCTCCTGATTAAAATGATACCAAACACGATATGGTTTATACAATTTTTACACTGGTACACTGGTACACTGGTACTTTACTTACACGCCTTCAGGTTACCCACGATCTCAACAGTCAATTGCATGCGTCATAAACGTGGACCTCCATAGGGGCCTCGGAGCTGGTCCCAACATACATCTGGCAGCTCATCTTTGGACTCCCAGGCGGAAATTCCGTTGCACTGCCAAATTGATGGCAATGTGCGAAGACATACCCTTACCTCCTAGAAACGCGCTTGGGGCGCTAAGGACGGGTGCGGCTAGACCTGCAAAACACGCTGATTGGCATTTAGTAATTTTTCCTAATATCCAATCAGCGTGTAGCAGATTACTTCTGAGTCGACGTTTCGACAATCGCTTTACCTCGCATTACCTCAGGAGCCAAGATTGAACCTTACAACCTCGATTTTGAAACTTCTCGCAAGATCGAGCCTTGCAACCTCGATTTTGATTGTTCGCAAGCCGAGTCTTGGACCTTCGCCATCGCGACGGAATAAGGGCTCCGGAGTTTGATTTACAACCATTCTTCGTTATTCCTGTCGTCATCTAAGTTACGAAAATCGTGACCGATACGACACCACATGTACAATCTGCCCACAATCATTTAAAATTCGTAATACTTTTTTGGGGCCTAGATCATGCATTATCCACAATCCAAAATATTAAAGGTATTGAACCATTCTGCATCCAAGACGCAATCGCGTATTTCTCAGGCAGTTTATTGTCGCGAGCCTCAAACTTTCCTCGACCGCCTTAAAAATTTTTCACCTATTGACCAACTGGAAAAATTGAATTTCCTGTCGGTGTCACGCGTGTTACGTATGAAGAATATTCCATACGTCGCTCTCAACGCGTTTTCGAGCTCGCGTCTGTGATGGGAAAACGCCCTAAAATTCCTTCGGTTACCATAAACAGAAATAGGGGTCCTGAGCACATGTGCGACCAGCTGCATTATGACCAAGACGGGCGTGGTCCGACGAAGACTCCTCAATTTCCTTATATGGATAGTTCTAATGCGTTTCCGTGCATTTCGGGGGTATATAAACCCTTTGGTTTCTACCCTCGTCGGTTCAGAGTTACATAGTCACGCGTAACGTCACGTCGTGCCACGCTCGTACAGAGTCAGTTATATCTAGTGAGATTGGGCTTAGCGCACCTTTCGAATCATAGATTAACCCGTTAGAATCCGCTAGTCCGGTTGAAATTCTTTCGGAATACTCTTAAAGCGGCTCTCAGACCCCGCATCGCCAGTGCGTCAACACCGTGCAAATACTTAGGTAACTTACACACTTTTATATTATTTCATCGCGACAATTACATTTGTACCAACGACTGATTTGAATATATATATTTATAATTTGTTCACCATTAAATCGAGTAGATTCGTTAAACCTATATTTACCCGGTAATCCTTTATATCGGTAGTAACGTTCCCACAGATACAACTTAACCGCTCGAGTTGTATCGAATATTAATTTAAAAAGTTACGAGACAAACTAACATTTCCTGCGACTCCCTGATTTCGCATCAGGTTCGTTCGCACGCCTTATCCAAACAAAATAACTACAAATACTCCAACCCAGTGGCTCCCCGATTTCGCATCGGGTTCGTCCACGAAAGCTAACCCATCCTACGGCTCCCTGATTTCGCATCAGGTTCGTCCGTACGTTTTCCAACCTCCGAACAGCTCCCCGGCTCCGCGCCGGGTTCGTCTGTGAATAAGCCAACCTCCTAGCAGCTCCCCGATTTCGCATCGGGTTCGTCTGCGAACTTCTTTCCTAGTGGTTCCCTGATTTTGCATCAGGATCGTCCGCGCTTCACTCTATTCCTGAGGCTCCCCGATTTCGCATCGGGTTCGTCCTCGCTACACATATCCCAGCGGCTCCCCGATTTCGCATCGGGTTCGTCCTCGCTACACATATCCCAGCGGCTCCCCGATTTCGCATCGGGTTCGTCCGTGCACCTTACTAATAAATTCTCAACCGTATTCCTTGGGTTATATCAACCTCGCCGGTCTAGGCGTTGCCCACAGCCCCGGCTCGTAACACGCGCAAGGAACGCAGCGGTTTCGCGAGAACCCCGATGTTTCTCCGCTCGATGGAACGCGAATGCACGTGCATCGCTCGTTACCAGCGGCCCGCTGCAGTCCTAAACTCATTTGCATAATTAGTGCGTGTCGGTTGCAGCACAACGCGTGACGGTGACTGCGACTGCGGCCGCTCGAAATCGAGCGAAATATTATCACTGAAACGAGGATCGCAACGCGGTCGGCCCCGGTATCACTGGATACCCGGATCTCCGTGGCAACTCCGCCAACTGTGTTTGCCGATTTCTATAGGAGAACTTCAACATCTCCCACCATCGCGGTGCCTCCAACTGTTACACAACCGTTTCTGTCCGATTCTACCAGTTTAACCCTTGCGACCCCTATTAGTTGGCATCGTTGAGCATCTGGCGAGCCGCTACCTTTTGGGTTGTTTATTTAAGATTTTCACAACATTCCCTGCCAAATTAGAAAAATAGATCCACCCACGGGACCACATATTTTGATTCTTTATTTCGAAAATACATTAGATTCGACGATTTAATGATCGATAAGAATATTTAATCAACATAAATTTTATATCAAGTATGCTTAAATATACATTATTCTTTCTGCTATTTGCGCTTGTGAGCAAAGAGGAATTCACTGAATGCACAAGCATTGGCATCACGTAGTAAATATGGAGGCCATCCAACTTCCAGAATGTAGAATGCAGCCCGCAGTTCGAGTCATTTAATTCATTCAACTTCTTGACCAACAATTGCGCGAGATAAATATAATTCATATGGCATTCAATGTGTTAACCCTTATGTTAGCAACCGGGTACCCATTTCAAGTTTCCTACAAGAATTTTTGATGTTCTGGTAACAATATCGCAAAACCCCTCTGGACCCCCATTGTTTGGACGTTTCTACGTCGATATACCAATTTTCAATAAAATTGGTTCGCAATTTTTTAAGTTATAAAGCTTCAAACATAGTTATACGCCTGTCTGGTAACCGGGGTACCCGGGTACCCATATAAGAGACGAGATTGTTAGCACATAAACTATGCACATAAACATGAACCAATTTTTAACTAAAATGATTTATTCATTTATTAAAATACAATAATTAAGAATTCTGTTAACAATTTCTGCATATTGCTATAGTATTTGCGTGTTTATCACAAATAGGACGGTCCCACTTGTGGCATGCCTTTCGTGTTTTTCGTCGTTTCTTTTCGGGATCAGCCTGACATATATAACAGGATCCCACGACTTTTTTCCTTCCACTGTTGTCGTATTCTTGTGTAGAAGTAGAAGGAATTTCATTTATTTCTACTTGACTATTCAGCATGCTTTGTATAGCCAATTTTGTGGAAAGATGTCTCATAATTTGAGCATTTGCCAATCGACTTCGAATTGTTGGAAAACAAAGGTCTTCCCCTAATTGGCGTAGAAACACACGACGATTATTTGATTTACGAGACAATGTACTATTATTTGCTGAATATATAACATAGGCGGCAAAAGCGGCAATATCCAGAATATTGAAAAAGAAACCTAGTGGCCATCTGTTTGTTCGCCTCTTTGTGCTATATCTCCCTACCATTTGGTCCATTACATCTACGCCAGATTTTGTTTCATTGTAATAGTGAATAACTTCTGGCTTTCTTTTTGGTCCGGACACTGTACTATCATTATGCATTGATGATAATAGTATCACCGACATTCCCTTTTTGGGTACATACGAACATATCGTAATGTTTTCATAAAAACCGAAGACACTCGAATATTCTTCACGCACCTTACATGGCACCATTTCTTTCGGAATGTACTTCTTATTTTTTCGAAGTGTGCCTACAAGAGTCAGTTTCCACGACAAAAGAAGTTTTGCCAAAGGGAGGGAGGTAAAAAAATTATCCATCGTAATATTTCTTGCCGACCCTTTGTAGGCAATAGCTAAATCCTGGACAACGCGTGCACCCTGATTTTGCTCTCGACCTGACATAGGTTTCCCAGTATAAAGCTGTCCTGATAGTGGATAAATAATTGCTGGAGTCACATATCCACCATATTTTGATCCCATATTTTGCTGGTCTTGATGGCATGTACTGCGTAAATTTAGTTCTCCCTCTATACGGGAAAAGTTGCTCATCTATTGTGAGATTCGCTGAAGGCGTATATGCTTTTGCTAAATTTGAATTTAGCTGAACTTCTGTTGATAATGCTTCCATTTTTACACTATAAATTTCTAAAGCTAGGAAATTATATTTCACAAAAGCACTGTGCGTTTCACCTAACTGCAAAGAATCGTGTGTCTCGAATCGAAAACTGAATACAAACTGATGCATATTGGAGGTGGTCTCTGATGCTAGCTTATACTTGTTTATATAAACAAGATAAGCATCCCCCTCTAGTTATAGAACTAGGAACGGTTCGAAGAATCAAAAGTCGAAAAGTAGACACTTGAGAAACTGGGAGACGTCATAGAAGAGCATGTACTTAAAATATTTAAAAAAAACTGATACTTCATTTCAGTATAAGAATATACATAGAATAGATTTGCATAAAATGTTAAAATTTTTAAAAATTCAATAGGTGGAGTTAACCAATTTCGCTAATGAACCGATAGAAACAGTATGGGGTACCTGGGTACCCCGGTTACGAGACAGACGTTGAAATTTCGGTTGCTAACATAAGGGTTAAGTAACACCATTTCTTCCATTGTTCTCAATTGTGCAACTTTATTTTATATTCAAATCCTTTACTCTTTGTACCTGGATATTGAAGTGCTTACTATTAGCAAAACAAGGGACCCAATATGTTTCTTGGGTTGGAAAATTCTCTCTTGTGCGGTTCATGCGCCAGACATAGCCCCATCAGATTACAACTTCAGCATACCTTGGCCGATTCGTAACTAGAACATTTAAAGAGGTAAATACTAGCATCGTTGATTTTATTCGTTCTAAACCGTCGATGGATTCGTGACTCGCTCGGAAAGTGGTCTAAGATGCGTAGAAAGTGTGGAGATTATTGTCCAGGCTATACTGTATTTTGGCTTTTTTGTAAATTAATATGAAATCTAAGAAAGAAAGATGACGACTTAATTCATACACCTACTACATTCGTTTCGAAGGCTTAGTGGTTATTACTTTTTACAAATGGTGACATTTGAGTCATATTCCACTCAATTATACTTGTTCCGTCTTAAGGATAGAACGTACCGATAGCACCTCGCGATTTCGGCCTAACTGAATAATGACGACTGAAGATCGTATGAAATGGAGGTGTATTAGTATGCACATACCACGAAAAATACGACAAAAAGTTAGAGAATTACTCAGTGTTTCAGATCATGGTTTTATATTTAAGGACGCTTCTCTATTGCAAAGAATACCTCAGCAGTTTTGACAGAAAACACTTGACATTTTGTACGAAGTGTAACAAAACTATACTATACAGCAGATGCATTATTTCACCTGTAACGAAGATTTAGAAAAGTTATCATATTTCACAAGTAAAGGGTAGAAATGAGAAAGGTTCGTTTTTCCATAAAAAGGTTGTTTATATGAAGGCCAATATCAGTAAATATGGGGGAATGTGAATCCACAATCATTCATACACTTTTTAGAATCTTGCGTTTTCCTAAAATCTGCTTCAATTATCCTATTAAGTAAAAAAATCTCTACTGCCTTTTACAGCCCTTTAAGAAAACTACATAATTAACTTCCATTCCTTTCTCAGAATATGAAATTCTTTTTCGTTGTTTAATAACCGCTTTTCAAGTATAAACCTAATCTTTATAAATCTCTTTATAAATCTGTATAAATCTAAACTTATGCAAAGTACTGTGGCACATATAATAAATAAGTTTCATTATATTTTATCATTTCGAAAAACGAAAAATTATTTGCTACGAAACTTTAGGTTTGGCACTTACAGCTTTATTTATTTTCACTCTTTAATTGTTTTCAATATGATTATTTTTATTATGTAATATTGTTTACTTCCATCTGAAAGCTTAATCGACAGGTTTCCTTACTGCTTCAATCTATACTTTTTTATTTACCGTAACACGTTACATCATGCTTCTTCAACCTTCAATTATTTAAAAAAATCAATTGTTTCTTTATTACGCATACCTATATGATATATGCATACATTTTTAATGGCACTTTTGGCAAACAATACTCGTTACTATCCGCACAAAAACGCTCACCAGTAGTCGTAACCCCGTGGGTTGCAAATGATCGTACGATATCAGTCACATAATTGAAGTAGCACGAAGCCAACAAAGGGTATTGGATAGAGGTTATTAAGCCTCCGACAGCGATGCCGGAGTCACTGGTTTGGAGACCGATACGCACACAGTGACGGAGCTGTTTGTGTTAGGCGCGAGCGGGCCTTTTTAGCAGTACCCCAAATTTGGAAAAACCTTGAACTCGGTTGGCTGAATGGAGACAAATGTGCAGCGAGGTATTATTCTTGCGACGACCAGCGACTTGGGCGAACCTCTCTTCGTATTCCTTTACAGTTTTCCGTTTTACTTGAGTCTTATACGTTGCCAAAGAAACTTTTTTGTTGTAATTTCTTTGCTGTTTTTATTAACGCAATGTCTGTGTTACGAACAAAGGAGCAAGTTCGTTTTGGTGATTTTCCGGAAGACGTCTACAATTTTGTTTGAAGACGCCCTCAAATTACAAAAAGGATTCCATGCAGCAATACAAATTTATAATCAATATAATGTTTATTACAATTCACGAAATTATTATTTTTTCCTATACGTAGTAAGGAAAAAAATACCTGAACGCAAGGCGAATAGAATACAATGTATCCATGAGAGTCTAGGGACGAGCAACCGTCCCGGCTCGGGAATATGGAGTAGTGAAATATCGGTGTGAGTCAAACTGACTCCACGTTCGCGGCCCGAGTCACCGCTGTCGGAGGGTTAAATAGAATAAGTCTTATATACAGTCACTTGATCAATATATTTAATATAGCTCGAAAGGAACGTCCAAAAAGAAAACTGGGCTTTACAAATACTATGTACTTAGTATATATATATATATATACATGTTTCACTTTAGAACCTAGACCCCGTTGACCAACCAAGTACAGGCCCATCTGGTCCTTTTGCTATCTCTGTTAGTAACACGTCTCTAAGAACGTTGAGTCAATTTTGCTCTCGCGTGATATATTTCATTTACTATCGCTAGTAATGATCCAACAGAGGGTTAAATTAACGATCCGTTGAAACGTCTCGCGATTTTCCCAGGTTGTACCACAGTCTGTTTGATTTAATACCCACCGACGGATCGTAATTTCGAAACGGTATTTAAGGCATTCCAACGCCACGGAGGCATTGTCACGGTTTATTTGATTGTGGTCAGTGTAATTTCCCACGTAATGGCGGCTGGCCCCGCCTCGATTCTATCCACACAGCTGCCGATCGAATCGCGGCTAACCATCTCGTTGGTTGACCAGATATTGTTACTAAAGGTTAACGTTTGTGTACCCTCGTGAGAATCCAGTGCTCTTTTCCTGCGAGCGCCAACGTATCGAGGCGCAATGGAATACCAAGAAATATACAGGTTGGGAAAATCCATCGATTCACCGAGCTATCGCTTGATGAGAACGACTTGGTTCCAGGTACCGCGACAGCAGCGAGGTCTTTCGATTTTCGATATCCGACGGTCCTTACACTTTAAGCGTTTTTCTCGTCGCGGGTCACTGGTTTATTTCGTTTTATTTCCGACAGGCTGAATCGACAGAGCAATCGGAAAGACGATTGATCCCAATTTGTTCGTTCCGATGCTATTAACACTCAATGTTCTTTCACGCAACAAATCCGTAAACCTCGTTCCCAACTTCACCCACGCATGCGAAACGATATCCCCCCCGTCAACGAATAACCTTGTCGAAACGTTGAAACACTAAAACGCATTTGTGGCATTGCATTCAGTGCGTCGGGATTAACGATAGCAAGCTGTTCGGAGGAAGTCGAACCACCCCTTTCGCCGATTCTATCTTCTCGTTTCTGCAGCTGTTCCACTCAATCGCGTCACAGCAGAGCTTGGAGAAAGTTGCGAGTTGCGTTTAAACTCGACGCGATATCCCGAATTATGATTCCCGTGGCGGTTCGCCTCGTAGCAACCGCATTTACCTCGTCGCGACGTTCCCCAACCCACTTCCACTGTTTCCCCTCGGCGCGTGCACGCCCGGCCGCTTTTCCTTCTCGACGTGCCCACATGTACGCGGAGCTTGAACGGGAAGGCAATCGTCGGTTATTGATTCACCGGCCGACATTACAGTTGACGGGAGTTAAAATCATACACGTGACGTTTAAACAACGGGGCTGACCCAGGCAGAGGTACAAGCTTTGGCCGTCTTCTTTGTCTCGTCACCGGGGTTTAATCAAGTCTAGTAGAAAACAGGATTGTCCCGGGCCATTGTCACGCGGCAATTAATCGATGAACACGGGAAATTTAATTAAATGCAAACAGCGACCTGTCACGAGGGGTGGGTGGTTGTTGGGCGGAGGGAAAAATGAGATTCCTTTTTGGCGGATAAATTTTACTAAGCCGGCGTCAGACATAATGGTAAGGGGAATTTTCCGTTGTTATTTCAAGTTAAGTTGCTCTGTTTCATCTCCTGTGTGACACCCGACCCCGCGATCGTCGAATGGAAGGGCAGACCGCTGGTTACGTAAGTGATGTCGATTAGATTTTGATGGGAGACAGTGGCGGGATGGACGGAATGGAAGCTAAGATCTGTTTCTATTAAATAATAAGTGTTTGCGAAAATATATCTGCTCGGAATTTATGTTCAGGGTGATAGATTTTAAGGCATGAAAATCTGAGAAGAACGGTCAAGAATAGAAAAGAAAATAAGATCGGCTAATATTTACACATGTGGGGAATAATGATATTTCGGTCATTGTGCTTGGCCAAACGCGCAGCCCACGATCGTCTCGTAACCATCCCTAAAAGCTACGGAAATTAATAATAGAAAAGACAATCGATAGGAGCGCAGCAAATTCGTAATCAAATTGGACAGCGATGCCGAATACAAGTCGCAGCATTTGCCGATCGAGCCGCGTGTTCCTCAAAAAGAAATATATTATTCATCTTGACCAACTCTACCGAATTAATCCCTGCCGAACCAGCCCATTATCTCCCACATTTAATAATTGATTTCTGAAGGAAGCATATAGTTCGGCGCAGAACATTATTAGATCGAAAATTTAAATTCTCTTCTCATCTAGTAATGCTTGTCAATATTTTTAAATCTATTGAAATGCAAACCCTTAAATAGACTTACCCTATCTCCAAAATGAACGGCTGAAATTTAATGCGGAAGCATTAATTTAACAACAAAGCAGTCAAATATAATGTTTTTACGCAATACGCGGCTTCGATGATACTACAGGATGCGTTGAGAGCCCAGTATATGGAGGTCGTAAATCTCTGTTTCGATTTCTATCGACACCGTTGCACGCGTATGACCCTACGACCTTTTACAGAGATAGGGGTGATAAATTGATTTTACTAATGAATCTTATTTTTGACTGAATACAAATAGACTGATAATAAAGAAAAACGTAATAATAAAACGGATCTATTGAGTGTGCAATATCTAGTGTTTCGCCGCGCACCGGCGACGTAACTGTGGGCAGGACCGATCAGGTAAAACGAAGGTCGTAAATCTTCGTTCCGACTAGGGTCGCGTCGCTTGGTGCGTTAGGCTTTCCTATTTTGCGTTTTAATAGGATCAATTATTGATGTAGTGGATGAATCTCAGTGATGTTAACGATGTTCTGTTAACGGTTGGTATTTATTTAAGAAAACAACACTTAAAGTAGAACAATGATTGAATAGACTAGGCTAGTGAATGTTCGACGAGTATTTGATGACGAAGTATCGGGTGGAATCGCGATGTTCACACCTCTCGTGAAGACGGATACTCCGGAGTCGGTTAGCAGAAGTCTGTGTAAAAGACTTTTTTGGTACAAAGCCCTGGTGGAGACTTGTTTAGGGCAAAGCCCGTTTGACGACTAACTTCCTCGTCGAGTGTTATCCTACACGTCGACTTGGAAGTATTTTTTATGCATGCTGATTGGATTTTAGGAAAACCATCCAATGTCCAATCAGCATGTTTCGAAGGCGTAGACGCACCCTTCCTTAGCGCCCGAAGCGCGGTTGCTAAGAGAAGGTGTGTTTTCGTACGCTGCAGCGGAATTTTCCTCAGGGTCCTAGAGAAGACAGAAAAAGAAGGAGAGGATACTGTTTCTCCTTTTCTAATGTACTGGGGTCTTGAGGCAGGAGAGTATACGGTTTCTCGTACCGCTGAGTCAAGGACTCAGACAAGAAGAAGGAGGGTTTATGGTGTCCCCTTCTCTTGCGAAAGACCCTGTCTGAGACTCCTTTGGACGTAGGCTTTAGACTGTATAGACTCTGAATTTAAAGTATTAAATCTGAATAATGGATTCAGTAATGGACTCTAATTATAGTAAGTCATAATTCTATATGGAGAGTGTTAGACTTTAACTGGAACTGAGTCATGGACTCTGAACGTAGCAAGTCAAAATTCTGAATTGAGAGTGTTAGACTTTGAATACAAGTGACAGTTTCTAAACGGAGAGCGTTGGACTCTAAGTATGGACCGGTTGAACTTTAACTCATGCCTTTAAGTTCTGAAAGATAACCGACGGAATTCTGTGGCGACTGTATGAGTCCTTGGTAACTGTAAGAGTTCTGATGCACGACACTTGGGGTCCTGATTAACGACTGGCTCCCTCGTCGAGCGTATCGTATCACGTCGACTCGGAAGTAACTTTTTGGCACGCTCATTGGATATTAGAAAAATTGACCAAATACCAATGAGTGTGTTTTTAGGACGGGTACACACCCATCCTTCTTTACGCTCGAAGCGCGCCTTCCAAAGGAAGGGGTGCACCCTGACCGTCTCGACTGACCTGCCAATGCACGGGAATTTCCGCCGGGATCTCAGAGCTTGACCTGGTCTCGTCTGCTGGGACACAGCTGTTTGCCCTTTTGGAAATTCACGTTTATGACGCATGCAATTGACTGTTGAGGCCGTATATGCTCGATTTCTTGTATCCTGACGGAGTATGGACAAAAGTGGCTTCCCCAAAAACAGTTCTATTGCTGGCGCGTCATAAACGCCTTAACCATCTGCATGTTAAATAATGCTTTGTTCAAAAATACCATTATCTAAACCACTGAATTTAGGTAACATTGCTATTCAGTATAGGAATGTAGATGTAGAAACTCTAGTTCAACAACAATTTTCTAGAAGAATCCATAATGTTTTCAATCGTTAATTAGATCGTTAAGTTAGCAAATATTGAGCAATCAATTATGCTCTAGAAAAGGCGAAAAATAACTCAAATGTATGATATATTGAATCGAGGTTATCAGCCTCATATATGCTATGCTGTTGTAAAAATTTCGTGGAATATCAGAAAAGCGCAAACTTGACATTTTGAAAGGAATCGCGTAACAAACCCGATCTGTTTATTTAACTGAAACGTTTTAAATTAGCGTCGAACTCGAAATTCCCCGCTATTCTATCATTGATCGGCACTGAATGCTATTCATTACCGCTGAATCGTTGAAAATCGAATGCAAAATAAATGTAGCCTCATTTACGGCGATGAAACGTGATCCGGTTTCAATGGGAATGATTAAAATGGTTTTCGCTACGTTTTTCAAAATTTGTTCAATACTTTGCATTTTTATTTTGTCCGCAATGAGAATAGAGAGAGAACTGAACTCTCCGTTTTAACGTTTGGCGCGATTAGCGTATTGTCCGCAGGGAAATTAAGCATCTGCATCGCGAAGAAAATTTCCTAGTCAATAGTAGCAACTTCCTTTTTATATCGGTATAGTGGGCCCTTAGTTGCTGAAACAATTAATTTAATTACAAAGCATTCAAATTATTGATATTTTGTATCGCAGATCGAGTAAGAAATTTCTCTTTAATTTTAGATCAAAGATTGAACTGTACAAACGTCTAAATTGTAAGTTTATTAACGCGCGATAAATTACTGATTCATAGTTTGCTCTTATCGATACAAAAATATAGACAATTAGTTGTTGTATGAAATTTTTGTAATGCGTGTGCTAGCAATAAAGTTCTAATTTGGTGTGAACTGTTTGTCGTATCGTTAACCATAATTGAAACGATACATTCAATTAATCAAAGTCTATAAGTAGTTAAGAATTAACAATCTGCATATCTGCATTAGAACTCAGACTTATGACGTGTATAAATCTGTAGTTTAGTAATATTTTTGTCTAAAAATATAGTACAAAAGGGACTTAGTATAAGTACTTGCATTACGATTTTTACGTTACGATACATAATTGGGAGAAATGTATTCTGTACTACTTTCAAGTTAAGCAACATATATGCTCTTTTAAATACACACGATAATCAACAAGAGGTGACATACAGAAGAACATTGGATGGTTTTCCTAAAATCCAATCAGCATGCATAAAAAATACTTCCAAGTCGACGTGTAGGATCGCACTCGACGAGGAAGTCAGTCACTACCAGGGCTTTGCCCTAAACAGTCTCCACCAGGGCTTTGCCCTGACCAGTCTTCAACAGAGCTTTGCCCTAACAAAGTCTTTTAGACGAACTTCTGCTAACTGACTCCGGAGTATCCGTCCTCACGAGAGGTGTGAACATCGCGATTCCACCCGATACTTCGTCACCAAATACTCGTCGAACATTCATGCGCCTAGTCTATTCAATCATTGTTCTACTTTAAGTGTTGTTTTCTTAAATAAATACCAACCGTTAACAGAACATCGTTAACATCACTGAGATTCATCCACTACATCAATAATTAATCCTATTAGAACGCAAAATAGGAAAGCCTAACGCACCAAGCGATGCGACCCTAGTCGGAACGAAGATTTACGACCTTCGTTTTACCTGATCGGTCCTGTTCACAGTACATCGCGGGTGCGCGGCGATACACTAACATTTCGAATAAAACATGTGAACATATGCCCCCCCCCCCGGTGTTATTACAATTGTCGTCTCACATCATAAGTACGTGTACAAGCTCGTCCATAAGCCATAGGACACGTTAGTATTTTAAAATAAGTCTCCATGCCGATATCAATTTAATTGCTTATTTCGATATGAAGGCTTTTAAAGAAGACTTTAAAGGTAGTTATTTATATATGATGGGAGTTTTATTACAATTAATATAATTAATACCATAGCAACCCCGATTATCGGATCTTAACCCTATTGAGAAGTTATGAAAAGAATTTGATAAAAAATTCGAGAACAGTGGTCTACGTATGAAAAAGAACTATTTCGCAGCAACTCTGGACAAACATCCAAAAAGAGAATTTTGAAAAACTCATCGCAAGACCATTAAACTTAATTCGAGCTATCGCCGCAAAACGAGGAACGTATATTGATCAGAACATTTAAAACTTTACGTAGGTAATTTCCAATATATTTCAACATTAAGAAATTGTGTGAAATTGTGTTAAACTGTAAACAACAAGTGTGTCCCATGATTGATGGATGAGAAGACATATATTAACAAAAATTGCTGTCCCCTGAATTCAAAGAAACATAAGTAAATATATAATAATCAGAGTAATTAGAAGCTGCCTTAACACATGTTTCAGAATGTTCGAATTCCAGATTGTCGAAACTTGAGAATCGTATAAATTAATTCCCGTATCAAATTCTGTTCTAAGCGTAAATAAATCACTTGGGCTAATGCTCCTATTAGAGTTCACTTATGAGCATTGGGGATCATCTTCACGAAGTACAGGAAACTTCTTGTCTCCGTTCGGGAGTCGACATTCTCTGAAGGCTTCTTCGCCCCTAAACCGGCTGCCGGAGGCCTTGCTTGAAACGTCTTCAAAACTAACCCCCTCGAAGGGAGGAAACTAGTACCGGATGCCGAAACGAGGGGCGAATTACGCATGAAGGGTGGATGGAGCCGAGATCGTTGATAACTGGCTCAATATTGATCCAAGGAAGTCAGTGACAAGTACATTTATTTAACGCTTCAGTTGCACATGTACCATTTACTATTCTTTCCAAGGCAATCACTTCAGCATTGTTATATTCTATCTCTAGGTTAAATTTGTAATGGTCTTAATATTTTATCATTTTTAAGTTTCTTATTTTCCACTAGGAAAAGTGCTTGGATATTTGAATTATATTAAACTTCACTGCAGATTTTACTTATATGTATAATAATCGATGTATAAAGACAATTTGCTCGATTTGGACTATAGTGCTATTTTGTTTGTATTGCTATCGTGTAGCCTTACACAAATAACGTACCGAGCCACGGTGATCCCCCCTTGACATTACCCATATCCCCAGGTAGAGCGCACGCAGTTCGAAATCTCTTACGGTCGGTTAAAAAATATAACAACAATCACATATTTTAACCATAAAGTCAATAACAAACAAACATGTTCTTAGGCTGTATTTTATTATTACTCGATAATGTGGGATTGGAAGTACTGCGTGACTGTTTAGAATGATTCCGAGGTGTGAAAGATATGTGTTTGGAGCTGAGTACTTGCGAAGATCGCGTGAACGGTGGGTACAGCGGGGCAAGGATTCGGGTGGACGCGACTGACTGTCGTCTACAGTGTGTATCCTAAACGAGGGAGAGCAAATGTGGAATAGAATGAGAAAGAAACTAAGAGTGAATGAATACATAGAGTGCATGATGCGTCGCAAGGCAGAGGTTAGGGAGAGTTAGAGGAGACCTGATTGACAATAGAGCAGAATAGTTTCAAGAGCAGAGCAGACAGTATTGAATTGAGAGTATTGCGAGTATCGTGTGAGACTCGTTGTTCGTTGAGAATTGTCGTGTGTTGACGTTTTATATTAACAAAGTTAGTGTTTAATTGAAGGAGACTGAAGTCTTATTAGCCAACCTGCCCTCTATTCTATTCTACGTGAGGTTTACAGAAAATAATTTCTACAATAATAAGAGAATTGTAACCTTAGCCGAAGGCTTATCAGCACCATAGCATACAAATTTCAAGTGCATATAATCTAAACACTTCATAGGAATATAAAAAACAAGAAAGTTTTTGTAACGCGGGTGCACATTACTAGTTGTTTTGAAATATTACTATAAAAAGTTAAAAATTGTACATTTGTGTAAACATATATCCATGTTTTATATTATTGTCACAATATTTGTTGCGGACACGTGTTGGGTCTACGCTGCGATCGCAGCGGACAAAATTGCTTTCGAGAAGGGACCCGCAAAAAATTTAGTACTTGTGTATTTACGGCGGATGTAATTGGATGGTCCTATGTCCCACCAAGGACAGAAGTCCCTTTAAGATCGACTTGGGGAGTGACTTGGGAGAGGGGCCGGGCGGCTTGTTGCACGGACTTGAAATAATCGAATTAGAACAAATTCAGCACTCGCACACATCGGACTAACAATAAACGGACTTTAAGAGAACAGTACGACTCTCGTCTTAGACGAGCAGGAAACAAGCGACCTTACGATAATACAGTTTAACTAGTAGTATTGTGCTTTATTGTTAAAGAGCTCACGCTCATGTACTGGAGAAAATATATGTATTTTGTTTCATTGAACCGAGCTCTGGCAAAGATTATCCTTTGCTACATATTCTACTCCGCGGACTGCGAACAACTGAACATTGGTCCTTGGAGCGGGATGCTGGAGTTAACCATATTTGTTACCGCTTCTAGTATTCTAATTTATATTGTATAACAATATTTGATGGTTTTTTCTATTAATACTTTAGAAGTTCAAAGATTCTAAACATCTTGAGTTATTCGGTAAATGTATAACTTGTGTTACGTATGAATAATACTCTGTATACGCTGCTCTCGCAGCGTGCCGCTCAAGCTTGCGTAAGAAGGGAAGTCGCGTTTCCACGAAGGGCCCAAAGATTTCTATCATTATCGTACACGGACAATTAGCTGCATCGAGCCCGATTAAGTGCACGCGCGACCCGACGAACTCTCCGTGATCTTACCTTATATGGAAACCCCAAATACGCCCCCCACCCCCCGTACATTTTGGGACTATATAAGCCCTTCCATTCTGATCATCTTTGGTTAATAACTACACAGTTACGGGGAGTGTCACGCCGTGTTACGCTCGTACAGAGTCAATTACGTTCAGTGAGTTCGGGCTTGGGGCACCGATCGGAATACATGTTAACCCGTTGGAATCCGCAAGTTCGGTTGAAGTTCTTTCGGCATACTACTGTAACCATTCTCCGACGCCGCATCGCCAGTGCGTCAACACCGTGCAAGTACTTAGGTAACAATCTACACACTATTTAAATACCGCGACAATCGCATTTGTACCAAAACGACTGATTTGAATATATATAAATTGTTCACCATTAAACCGAGTAGATTCGTCAAACCTACCTTTACTCCGTAATTCCTTATGTTAGTAGTAACGTTCCCACGAATACAACTTAACCGCTCGAGTTGTATTGAATATTAATTTTAAGTATTGAGACAAACTAACAAGTGTCTTGGGTAATATCAATATAGGCGGTCTAGGCAATTGCCCACAGCCCTGGCTCGTAACACTTGTTATATAGCACCAACTGCAAATTTTGTTCAATCTAATTGAGGCATTGTACTTGTTACAGTAGTTACAGTTTACATATTTCTTTTATATTTCTTTCCGAAGCTCAGAAAACTGACACTTAAGTGTAGTATTGCCGTTTTCTTAAAGTAAAATAAAATGTAATAATTTCTCAGAAAAATATTATACTTATCATGCTTGACTTTTTTTAATTTAATGAATTATGTTCAATTTCTCAACGGACTCGCCTTTATCTTTTGTTTCGTAATAACGATAGTCATCACGACATATTGTAACGGTAACTTTTTTATTCTTCGTTTTTACATTAACAAATTCCGGAATGCAATGTAACAAAGTAATTTGGATGAAAACTAATTCTTTTACATATAAATGTGCACTAATGAACTTTAAAAAAGGCGAAATGCAATAAAAATAACAATTGTTAACAAAATATATCGAATTTCGCAAAATGGAACAGGATATGTCAATATTAACATTAAAAACAAGCAACGTAATTGATTGCCTGAAGCGAACTCTAACATTAAATTGAATATCATTTTTCAATGTATTATTCATAGTTCCAAATCAAGTATTTTTCATTTCTCCAGTTTATAGAGAATTTGAAATTGGTAATTTCAATTTATCTGTATTTGCTTTGATGAACAATAAAAAAAATCCGGAAATTGGTTATCTTTGCCAGAGTTTTGAGCTTCCGTAGCAGTTCAAAGTTTCAGCCTTGTCTAAAGTTTGCTTATGGTATTTTATCGATTTCTGCTTCTCAGTCCGTCAATTTCCGCAAATGAGTAAAAAAGACATTCTCTGATGACAAATATGTCGAAATGGAAGAAAGAATTAGTTATTGATTTTCAAACAGCAATCTGACTATTCGCAAAACTTTTCTGTACTACACACTCATTCTACGTACATTTTCCTTAATAAATAATGCCTGCTTGGATAATAAATAAGGCAATATGTATGATATTCCTGTACCTAAGCTGATTTTCTTTGACTAGCAAACCAATGGAATAACGACAATAATTAAACAGGTTAACGATAATAGTGAAGAATGCTAATGGTAACTAGAATTTTGTAATACTGGGATAGTCGTTATTTCTTGGGTCAGCAGTTCAGTTTTAACTTTCCCGACAGCATATTTTAATTCGTTTTGCAATATATTTACAAAACTTTGCTTCGCGATAATTAACAGACATCGCATTTGATGAAACAAATATACAACTTTCTGAACGATAGCATACATAAATTGAGCTCCTCAAAGAACGTGCTTGAAAACGTTGATTTTAAGGCATTAATGAATTTCGTTACACTTCATAAATGTGTTCAGTTTTTCTACAGCAACTCTGAGGATAAAATATATTTTTCTATGGACTTCCAAAAACTAACTACCAAACTTTTACGTTATTTGTCACATAAAAAAATACTCACATGTTGAAGTTTTACTGTAGTTAGCACATAACTTGAATTTTACTGCTTTACTCTTCTACTATGAAAATTATTCACTGTTTTCATCAATAAGAAGATATTATCGCATAATAAGTACTTTCAGCCTGAAGCATTTACGCAGACCGAAATTTAAATAAGCTTATGCTGCTAACTCCACAAAATGTTTTCCATAATCAAGAATAAGAATGAAAAAAGTTATACCATAATGTGTAAAATAATTATACAAGCCGGTTGAAATGTGAATTTTAATACGGAAGTTCTAACCGAATATAAAGGAAATATAGGGTAGACCGAGCTGAATCGGATCACGGGGCGAATCGGATCGAAATAGGAATTTAGATGAAATTTTTTACGTCACCATGGAAAAAATCGTTACCGTCATGCATAAACTACCTCACGCCCTTTCTATGCAACTCTTTCGATTGTCTTTCTATTGTTTTACAATACCGTTTAGTGTTGACACGCATTTGAAGTTTGCCTTATATGCGAACGAACGTATAAATTTTGGCGCAGATCTGTAATACATAGCTTACAATTTCTTATTTAAGAATAAAAGGCAAACTTTAACATCCAAGTGTGTTTAATATTATTAGTTAGTATACTGTCCAGAAATAAGATTTTATATAATTTTCACTATTATATCAAAATTTGTTTACGTATTTTATTCACTTTAAACTCATTATTATATGGGGTGAACCGGATCACTCTTTTTTGGTTTATTTAATTAGTTGTATGCCTTCCAATGCGATAATTATTTATACGTGCAGATGAAGATGGTTCGCACATAAATAAAAGAGAGTGGTATTGCATTTATTGTAGAGAGAAATTAATTCATGCATCTGTAGGGGATTGTATACAGTGCAATACAAGGAGCATATGCGTCCCACCCATGTTACTACGTAATGTAGCATTTGACATTATCATTATTAAGTTATATTTTATGAAGTTATAACCAAAAATTATTTTACGACAATTTGTTTGCTTTTTTAGATATATTCGGAGAATTTAGGTTCGGGCAAACCAGATATTTTCCACTTTTTTATTTTTGACCATAAAAGGAGAATTTTCTAATTTGTTTATATTTTGTAATATTTGTAATATTTCTAATGTTTATATTTTTAAATATTCATGTTGAATGTGTACTTATTACGATTTTATAATAAAATATTGCGTTTATTTTAACTATTTTTTCTATTACCATCATACAAAGAATGGTCCGATTCGCCTCGGTCAAACCTAAATATCATCACTAGCGTATGCACGGTGTATAAAAGGATCTACTACAAGTCAGATTGATTGTCACATATTCAAGCTGGACTTCTTATTGTTCTGTAAATCTTGAAAGAATAAATAATGTTTTAATTGAGAAACAGGATGTGCCAGAACGTGAATTAGCATTATGTAAAAAGATCTATGGTTATTATTTAATACTATTACATCACATTTGTACTTACAAGGAGAGGTTCGGCAACCCGAAGATTCCGAAAATTATGAAACTTTGCATACAAGTACAGTATGTCATCCGTAATACAACCCTATTTTCCAATTGTGCCATAACTCGGTTTTAAGGGGTGAAATCAGCCCTTGAAAAAAATCGAGAATTTTCTTTTTCGTGAGATATCTCAGGAACGCTGAGAGATATCTGAAAAAAGTTTAATTCAAACTTACATCGTTTTATTGTGTTTACTTAATTGCGTAAAAAATTTGTTGGAGAAATACGTGGTTTTCGAGTTACCCCTCCCCCCGCCCCCTTCGCCCTAAGAAAATATTGTTTACTATTCGTGCTGAAATACCTCTGGGTACCCTCTTTTCATATCTCTAAATGATATATGTGTTGAAATTTTTTGTTAAATAAAAAAAAACATTATTAACGAGTGTGGACTCCTTTTACGCACTTTTCTTTAATAAACTGCTCTCACAACACAATACTTATATAATTTACATTTATTTTAAGTTCACTTACATCAAAGTTATTCATATTAAATTTAATTGTAGCAGTATAATAGTTTTTAATAATAAAATGGTTATTTAAATATTTAAATATTCTTTTTTAAGCCACTGATGAATACAACGAAAATTACGGTTAATAATTAGTAGAATAATAATAATCCTCATTGAAATTTTTGAGACAAAAGTACTCGCCACACCACGCATATCGGCGAGTAGCAGCCGCTCCACGAACATTTCACTCCAACTCGGTATCAGAATGTAACGATAAGCACTGCACAAACATAAATGTTAAAACAATGTCTCAACCTCAGACCTCAGACGGTCAATACGTATTGTGAATAATATTGAAAACCTTGAAATATGAATAATAATGTTGACCGTCTGAGGTTTCCATTATCGTTATACTTATCTTCGAAATGTTACTTATTTTGTGCAGTTTTCCGGTGATGCTTGTATATAAATGTTCGCGCGGATGTAGCTCATTTACAGTTGGGTCTACGACAGTAGTCAAGTACACATGGTGCCATTTCATTACAAAAAGTCAGTGTTCATTATATTCAAAGCCATTTGTTTAAAATGAAGTCGATTAATATCGCTAACGTAATAAACATGTTAGCTACTACGTTTCAAATCGCGAGTATAACGCAGACACCAATAAAGCCGGTAGAAGTTGACTTACATAATGAAATTCGCGATATTATAAGTAGTTTCTAAAGTACGTATTATTCACCATCAATTGAACATGATTATGTGCTTGAATTTGATGATCCATCAGAACCACATAGTGCTCAAATTGTAGAGCATATTACGCCTACAGAATATGAAGAAGATAATTTTGACCCTGGAGAGTGTATTGTTGATGAAGTAGGTGGAAAAGACGATATAAGTTATAAGAAAAAAGCTGTGGAGTTTTGGAAAAGCGGAAGACAAACACTTCGCACGCTAACCACTGTACAAAAAAACTTTCGGAAGGTTAAATCGGTGCATCAGCTATACAGGTGGGCTGCGGGTCTTGAGAAGGGTGGAACAAATGCAGATAAACTTACATTTATTACGGAATATGTATTGCAAATGTTTGAAGAAGCTTCTGACAGGAGACTTATTGTCCATGACATGAATTTGAGATTATGGGCTTTGGAAGCAAAAGACCTGCTAGTGGACATACCCGAATTCAAGGCAGGTAAATGGTGGATTTGGAATTTCAAGAATGTGCATGGAATCGTATCTCGCAAGATAACAACATTCAGAACGCGATCTACGTTTCAAGATATTGGTAACTTGCAAAATGTTGCAGCAACTTTTGTTTCGAACGTAAGATCTAGCATTCCAACAATCGGAGTTGAAGAAATTTATAATGAGAACGAGAGTGGCTTCAACCTTGAAATACATTCTGGACGAACATTGGCAAAATCAGGAATGAAAAGAGTAGAAGCAGTGATTCAATCGGTGTCCGCTACGACACACAGTTACACTATTATGCCTATTATTTCAGCAAGCGGGCGTCTGCTTTCACCCTTATACATAGTTTTGAAAGAGCATACAGGAACATTTGGCCCGAGGGTGCAAGAAACACTATTCCGACCAAGCAATATTTACATCGAAGCTTCGAAATCAGGAAAACTCACGGCAGAACATTTCAAAACTTGGTTAGCCAAGTGTATCTGCCCAATACTGGCCGCAAAAGTATGCTACTACTCGATTCGTGGTCTGGACACTGTCCAAATCAGTTAAATCAGTTGATTAAAGAAAATCAAGAAGTGGAATTTTCAATCATTCCAAAGAAAACGACGGGTATGATTCAACCTTTGGATGTATTTGGTTTCCGCATTTGGAAAATTTTTGTACGGACAATTTCGGATAATGTAATTCTTCTGGACGAAAATATCAATCTGCATTCACGCAATGAAATAATTAAATTCCAGTCGTTAACCCATAACCGACTTTCTTCGCCCAGATTCAAAAATCTTTTCCAATATGCTTGGTTTAAAAGCGGATATCTAGAAACGCATCCCAGCGAGTTCCAAAATCCCGTAGATTTCTGTTACTATAGGAGTGAAAAAACTATACCAAAGTATTTGTGGCGGGGAAGCCTTTATGCGATGTGCTTGGTGTGGCGAGTACCTTTGTTTCGAACATTTCTACGAGCAAAATCATTATTGTACCAATTACAAACCGTGAATTTTACTATGTTTGTCCTTTGTTACTTATACAATCCTTCGATGTGGAAAAATGTACAAAAAGAGAATGGAAACGTTTAAATGCTTATTTTATTATTAAAAACTATTATACTGCTACAATTAAATTTAATATGAATAACTTTGATGTAAGTGAACTTAAAATAAATGTAAATTATATAAGTATTGTGTTGTGAGAGCAGTTTATTAAAGAAAAGTGCGTAAAAGGAGTCCAAACTCGTTAATAATGTTTTTTTTTATTTAACAACAAATTTCAACACATATATCACTTCGAGATATGAAAAGAGGGTACCCAGAGGTATTTCAGCACGAATAGTAAACAATATTTTCTTAGGGCGAAGGGGGTGGGGGGAGGGGTAACTCGACAACCACGTATTTTTCCAACAAATTTTTTACGCAGTTAAGTAAACACAATAAAACGATGTAAGTTTGAATTAAACTTTTTTCAGATATCTCTCAGCGTTCCTGAGATATCTCACGAAAAAGAAAATACTCGATTTTTTTCAAGGGCTGATTTCACCCCTTAAAACCGAGTTATGGCACAATTGGAAAATAGGGTTGTATTACGGATGACATACTGTACTTGTATGCAAAGTTTCATAATTTTCGGAATCTTCGGGTTGCCGAACCTTCCTTGTTAGTTGTGTGACATTATTTACTATCCCATAGTAATTGCATAATAGTGTATCTCAGAGAAATACATCTTAACCCTTATGTTAACAACCGAAATTTCAACGTCTGTCTCGTAACCGGGTACCCCATACTGTTTCCATCGGCACATTAGCCAAATTGGTTGATTCCGCCTATTACATTTTTTACCGTCCTATTTGTGATAAACACGTAAATACTATAGCAATATGCAGAAATTGTCCACAGAATTGTTTATTATTGTAATGTAAAAAATAAATAAATCATTTTAGTTAAAAATTGGTTGATGTTGTTGTGCATAGAACACCTAACAGTCGAGGTATACGAAATTACGCATATACGACCTGAAATTGCAGTTAATTGCATGCGTCATAAACGTCAGTTTAGAAAAGGGCCTCGCAGGTGGGACCCAGCAGGCACGACCAGGTCAAGCTCTAGGACCCGGTGGAGATTCCGTGGCATTGCCAAATAATCTGCTACGTTTAAGGACGCACCCCCTCCCTTCAGGAAACGCGCTTCGGGCGCTAAGAAAGGGTGCGACCACATTTGTCTTCACTCAGAAGCAGGAGAAACCATTATACTCTCCTACTTCAAGCCAAACGGGAAACATTATCTTCCCACAAATTGTTCACTGTACAGTATACTAAACACGACTGTAAGATCCGTTTAATATCTTTTTGTTATCATTCATTTGTTAATAAAAATTAAAATCGTTATCATTCGTTACATTAAACGAGCAGTTATTCAATATACACCCCTATCTCCTTAAACGGTCGTAGGGTCATACGTGCGCGGCGGTGTCGAAGAAGTTCGGGACGGAGACTTACGACCTCCGTATACTAAGAATCTCGTTGTATCCGATGGTAGCATCGAAGCCGCGTATTACGTAAAAACACTAACATATGGGTTAAAAACGCACTGGACACGCTTTCGTGTCCTATTTTAATCGCTTGGCTTCGTTCTTCCAGTGCCACGTCTCCCAAACCTCGCAAGACACAATTGTTCCGGATTGACCTCGGTCCAATTCACTTTTCCCGAAATACTGCCGCTTTATTCAAACATTTCAAACGACCAAGTCAAACGACGATACTCAATTCTTCCACGCGACGTCTGTTCCTAATCACTACGCCCACTTTCTTTGCTCAGCGGTCGTTATGTTTTCCAGCGTTATTATTTCCGCTAATACTTTCCCCGATCTAAATTACCGACCGACCCAATTTCATCGCTATAGTAAAATCATTCTCCATTTCCTGCAAGAAACAGGGCATTTCGCGGAACAAAGCAAAGCGGAATGGCAAAACGAAAAACGAAGAGCAAGGACGAATGTGTGTATCCGCGGTTACATGGGTGTTCCACACAGTAACAAGTTGCAACTATGTACCACCTGTGCATAGGGCCACGAGCACGGGGCAACGCTTTCATGAATTTCATTTCGCCTCTCCGTCACGCTGCCGGCGCCCATTCCGGCCAAAAATTTCCGGAGACGCGACGTGCGAGACTGCAGGGGAATGCAAATTCCGCGACAACTTTAATAGCCTGGATTATAAAATAGATCCGAATTCAAATTCGAGCACGCGCGTAACCCCGGTTGAAAATTTAAATCTTCCATTATGCGCGCGTTCTATAGGCGAAAGAGGCACGGTAAAGCTTGTTACCATTGCCCGATGGGAGGGCCGAGAGAGGCGGCGGGCCAAGGTACACACAGGTACGTACATATAGAGGAAGGAAGAAGGAGAGAGATAGAGAAGCTAAAGGGAGATGGCTCTCCGAGGACTGGGAAAGGTAAAAGGCACGGTAACGAGTGTGCAGACTGCATAATAAATCGAAACAATAAATTTCGAGTCGGCCTTTAAGGCTGGCGCACGGATTCTCATAGAAATTCCGGTTAATTGCTGTGCTGGCCGGTTAATGGAAGAGTGGCTTGGAACAACGTCAACTAAGCTACAATTAGTCCCAGATTCGGAAACAACGCAGAGAATGGGTGGTTTCGTTCTGAACCAAAAAGCCGTATTTTGCGGATCAAAGGAGTCAACGTTACTGCCAGCCGACGACACGACGCGACCATTTTCCCTGCCGCTTGCCAGCAACCGCGTTTCACGTAGGGGCGGATCGGCTCGCGTTGTTCACGCGTAATTGAGGAGTTTGTAACGTTTGATTCGGCTCATCTGTACAGTGTAATGCTGAATCGCGAAATGTTTGGAGGTGTATCTTGTGTCCGGTGAAAATGCTTCTCGTTTTCATTCATTTACTTTTTTTATTGACTCCTCATTCACAGCAACGATAACTTAACAACATACGAACGCGATAGAATTGTCATAAAAAGTGGCAGATAGAAATGTTACTACTGTGCCATCAGAGGGTTGCAAAATTCTTTGAAAAACTCACTTTAACATTTAAGCAAGAATAAACCATTATTTGTTATTATGTAGATAAATAGAGGAAGGAGTAAGAATATTATATACGAAAGTTTTGATTTATACACAGTAGTGTCAACTTTGACAAAGATTGGAAATTTGTATTACTTATATCTGTTCCGTTCGTATAATGTTGCGGATGTTACGTAAGGCGTATGGTTTGGTCGGGCGATCACGTTTTACATTAGGGCGGGAGGTTGTCGGGGCTACACCGCGGCGATTCGTGTCTAATGTATACAGGGTGGCACAAAAGTCAGGGAACATCAGGGATTGGGGTGCAGCTGGGGTGATTATAAACAACTTTTTCCTTGACCAAAATGTTATGCATAGTTTCGTTTTTGAGTTATTAACGAAAAACACTGACCAATGAGAGCGCCCGTCGGGCGTCGGCCTATGCAACTGCTTTGTTGTTATAAAAAAGACGGGGTCGAGATTTTCGACCTTCCACGAACGTCGACAGTAGAAATTCCCGAAGCATTCGGCCACGGTAATGCCTAGAATTTTGGGAATTTCACGATTTCACTGTAGCTGTTCTTTCCTTTGAAAAAAAAAGTCTTGTCTCCGCAAATGTGCAGCGGACAAAGAAACGATTCTTCCGTGAATAATCTCCGAGAATGTAGTGCGCATGTATGTATACACAGAGAAACGAAGTAACCAGCGTTTTAAGGACAAAGGTATTTTTGTCCTCCGTTATACAACTGCGCGAAAAAACAGGCAAAACCACAGCTCAGCTTTTGTAGCGAATATAAATATAAAGTCTGTGTCTTTTCCCGTAGAAAATTGCCACAGCACCGGCCGAATGTAAGAAAGGGAACGTTTATTGCGCGAAAATTTTTCCACTTGCGTTCCCAAATAAGTAAACTGCACAAATGAAACCGTCGTGAAATTCATAGAGAATATATTCTACGTTCGTTTATTGAAATAGTTATTGCTTGGAAGTCGAACAGCTCATTTCCTTGCCAATTTTCATTGCAGACGTAGATGTGCGCTCAAATTCCCGAGTAACGGTACGTCAGTATAAAAATTGAACAGCCACCCGAAATAAGTAGAATTTCGAACAAAACCTGGCGCACGATGTCCGTCAGGATTTGCAGATCCGAACTCGACCAATTTCAACGACGTGCGGGGTAACCGATCCCAGAGAGTCAGGCGAAATCACGGCTCGATTCTGACAGAGTAATTCTCCGTCGGCGGTTTTCTTTCGTTCACCGATCCAACAAGATCCAGGTTCAATTAACGGCGAACCGCGACTACCATCCACGCTGCGAACACGGTGCCAAAAGAGGGAACGAACGAGTGCACCAGAAAACTAACGAGAATTAAAGACTAATTGCGTGTGCTGACCTGCTGGACAAATGCCCCGAATAAATGACTCGTTTCTAAATTATTTTTCCCTAGTCTAGGGAGAATCCCTAATCGCACAGTCGAGCAAAACGCCAATTTACAAGTTCAAAAGTCAAAAAACAAAACACGGGGTAGCAGTAGGCCCTTTATGCTATTACCAATATTAAAATAGATGTCTGTAGGAGCTAGAAGTACCATTTTCATATCCCAAATCCACTGTTTCTAAGCATGGCAACGGATAAAAGCGTTAAAATTTAAGGGCAGCATAAAAATGAGGAATATTATTTTCACCTGTGATCTAATGCTTAAGATCTAATGCTTAGGACCTTAATGGTGGTTCTATTTACAGGAAGTGCATCAACAAGGATTAGGAGTGTATCAAATTCAAAAGATACACTTTTCGGAAATTTGTACTTCATTTATTTCAAGAAAGTTTTTATAAACCAATTTTGTATGCTTTCTTTTCGGAAATACTTGTGGTATGTCATTGTTTAAATAGTCTTTCTCTTATTAATTTTACTTTCCATGCGTACAAACTGTTTGAATACTGTATTCCGTACGTCTCCCCCTCTAGGATGTTCAGTTTCTGCGTAAATAAGTATAAATAATAGAGCTAATAGAGTTTCTTAAGAGTGTTAAAATAATTTCCAATGGAAGAAGGGGGAGTTAGGATACAGAGAAATGTCTCTGGAAGGGGAACGTTTCTAAAACGTTAGAAATTACTAACACAGAGTGGTTCAGTTTTTGCACGGATAACACAAAATTATGTGATCCACAAGTGTTGCCACGAACAATACATTACTGATTGGGAGTGTTTTATTATTTGGGTTATAATAATACTCCATTTGTTCGGCGGGGGTGATTAACAGTATAAATACCTTAACCGCTTAGCGAGTAAAGACTGAGCGATGAATAACTTCCTTTGCAGGACAGGATAGATGATAGTTCTTATAATTATAATAATAAACCAGAATGAGAACTCTCGAGGTTTATGACAGGGGCGCTACCATTATATCAAAAGAATTTAGTCAAAACAAGCATAGTTATTCATAAATTGATTTACTGCTATGTAGTGAATTTCGTAAAATAACGAATCTATATTTTTTCGGTAAGACAGTATAGGAGTTATCATAGCAATTTTTCTTGCGAACTGTCAGTCGATACAA
Organism: Nomada goodeniana; assembly: GCA_963969485.1. Lineage (NCBI taxonomy): Eukaryota > Metazoa > Arthropoda > Insecta > Hymenoptera > Apidae > Nomada > Nomada goodeniana. The sequence continues at coordinate 9,304,832 of OZ018299.1, forward strand.
TAGATTCCCGCTTAATTCGGCAATATCTATCAATTATCATTTCTAGTTAGCTACTGAAAAGAATGCACAAAGTAATGGACCTCGAGTGGGGAAACATCTCTAGAGTTCGACAATCTGGGTAACTACAGGCACCATATTGCTAAATCCTGCGTAAGAGCGGAGAGGATGATGGGTGCCCTGGTCGGGCTCCTTGCGAATGACAAGGGCCCAGCCATGAAATGTAGGACTCTGTACTACAACGTATGGGAGTCAGTAGTCCTGTATGCGTCCCCTATATGGGCGCAAGCAGCGAACACCTGACGATTCAACACAATTATTCTACGCAGAAGCCAGAGAGCGGCATTGCTTCATACCACGACGGCATACCGTACAGCAGCTTATGGTCCATTATGTATGTTGGCGGCGAGAATACCGATACACATTAAAGCCGATGCAATTCCCTTTCCATCGACGGAGAACAGAAGGGCCCCGCAGGAGGGCCTACCTACCTCCAACGAATTTAGAAGAAGATTTAGGAAGAGGCCATCGAACAGTGAAGACTTTTGCACAGAAGTCCCCCGGCCTGTACCTGGACTTCCATACGATGCAACTCCTAACAGGGCATGGCTAGCTTGACCGTTTCAGGAAGAGAATAGGAAGAACTGGGACTGCGGGCATCCGCTTGATAACGCAGATCACGTCATCTTCCACTGTGATCGCTGGGCGGATGAGAGACCCCACCTGAAAACCCTCTATGGAGAAAGTCTGACGACTACGACCCTGGTCTCTAATATTACCTCTTCGCTGGAAGCTTGGAAAGCCTTCCAGGTATTCGCGGTCAAGGTGGTGAAGGACAGCGAGAACCAATAGAGAGGCAAAGAAAAATGGGCGACCCCTCGTACCCTCGCAGGAGGAAGAGACACCGCCCATTTACCAGACTCCTGACCGACCCCAAAGGACCAGCAGGCTTCGCGCTGCATCCAGGGTTTCAATAACCACCTGATGTCGGCGCCCTGCTGTTGGACGAGTATTCCCAACAAGGCAAGAAGCCAACGCAGCAATGGTGCGTGTTCTATACGATGGTGCGATAAAGGAGGGGTTGTAGTTTTTAGTTGCCGCACAGCACCATAGGCAGCAAAGTCCCACATAACCCGGAGTAGGCTGGGTTTGCATAAATGCATTTCCCCTCGTCGAACAAAAAAAAGATAGCTACTGAAAAAAAAGACGCAGTAGACGCGTTGCCATTCACTGTGTTATTTCCATCGTTCCTTTTGTCGAACAACTCTCCCATCTTAGTTTCCACGCGTACTGAACTGTGCTCGGTAGTGTATGGGGGCATTGAGGGTATCCGAGTAAAGCGTACGGCAAATGTTACATCGTCTTAAATTAAGGATAATGGAGAATTATTCGTTACTCATGAATAACGACCACGACCGTGCGCGATTGATGAAAAGAATGATTAGTTTATATCTTATTAATGAATAACGATATAACATTTGCCGTACGATTTCCTCGATACCCTCGTCACCCCCGTACACGACCGAGTACAGTACAGAGGTAGACGCCAGAGCGCGCGCTGTACAGGGGCTCCAATTCGGCAGTGTTATTGGTTAATAACTCAAAAACGAAGCTTCAAACAACATTATGGTCAAGCAAAAAGTAGTTCAGAATCGCCCCAGCTACCCCCAATTTCCCGATGTTGCAGTAGTTACGGGACACCCTTTAGTTTTTTTTCTTTTCCAAATTCCGCTCCAACATGTTTGGGTATGTGACTCGCGACATCCAACATCTGTCTCATTGTCAGAGTATCTGCAACACGATGTTCCGACATTTTGCCCAATGTAAAAGGGGTTATTGCGAGACACAGAAAGTCAGTAGTAAAAATGTAGTCAGTACTACCGGTCAGTATAAAAAGTAAGTCAATGACGAGTAGTCAACAGAACTGTAACTCTCTACGCTGTTGGATCGAAAAGTACAACCAAAACTGCAAAGCATTGTAACAAAAACAAATGCTGGAATGAGCAACGATCCACACCAACCCGTCTTGAGCGATTCGACGACACTTTCCGCCCTGTATCCCCTACACAGCTCATCAAGCTACTCGTTCCATCTCTCGCGACTTTTTATCTCCGCGATATCTTTCACCATAGAAAGTAAACTCCCTTTGCCTCGATTTCCCGTGAACGCTGCACGATCTAAACATACTGCTGAACTTACTTAAATCCCGTTCTTCGCCAAACAAAGAGCAAGAGAACTGAAAGAGAGCAAAGATAGAGTTTCCCTCAACAAGGAACAGCCGTTATTGTGATTATCGAATAAAAAGCCTACCGGCTTGCACATAACCACAGGCTACGAACGAAATTAATTAACGACGCGTGTACACCGGTACGATACACCCGGTGACTTGGTCTGTGCGTTATACACGTACATCTGCAGCACGCGTCGGTACGCATTATCGAAGTTGTTACCTAATTTCGCGGTGCGCGCCGGATTACAGCTGCGCCAAGGCCAGTTCAGCGTGGTCGTGTTCCCCTTCACTGATATAAATTCCCCTCTAAAGTAGCCGGCGCAATTACTTTGTTACACGACCGAGATTTTAACCCACAAGAGCTGCTTCCTCTTTTCATCTCGCTAGTCGATTCTCCCTTTCGTAGGAAACTGCACTTCTGATATTATAAGGAAGTGATAATACAACGTAGGCGGTAGTTAAATAAAGTCAGCACGATTTAGCGATAACGAATATGGCGTATTTAATATTATTCTGTGATTTCTTTAGCTCTTTTTTCGTTCATAATACACTCAGAATCGTTCCGCGGCAAACCCTCGGTACCAACACGCGAAATTAATTGCCCACCCAATAAAAAGTCGGCTACCAATCTGCAGAAAGAACAACCTTCGACATGCAGATGGTTAAGGCGTTTATGACGCGCCAGCAATAGAACTGTTTTTGGGGAAGCCACTTTTGTCGATAATCCGTCAGGATACAAGAAATGGAGCATATACGGCCTCAACAGTCAATTGCATGCGTCATAAACGAGAATTTCCAAAAGGGCCCACAGCTGTGTTCCAGCAGCCGAGACCAGGTCAAGCTCTGGTATCCTGGCGGAAATTCCCGTGCGTTGGCAGGTCAGCCGAGACGATCAGTGTGCACCCCCTCCTTTGGAAGGCGCGCTTCGAGCATAAAGAAGGATAGGTATGTCCCCGTCTTAAAAACACGCTCATTGGCATTTGTTCATTATTTCTAACATCCAATAAGCGTGCCAAAAAGTTACTTCCGAGTCGACGTGATACGATACACTCGACGAGGACGTCAGTTGTTAACAAGAACTCCAACAATCGTCGCTCAGAATTCCGTCGGTCGTCACTCAGAACTCCGTCGGTTATCATTCAGAATTCAGTCAGTCGTGAGTTAGAGTTAAAACGGTCCATAGTTAGAGTCCAACACTCTCCGTTTAGAGTTTTGACATACTACATTCAGAGTCCATTACTCAATCCATTATTCAGATTTTAATATTTTAAATTCAGAGTCTAAACAGTCAAAGCCTACGTCTAAAGGAGTCTCAGACCAGGTCTTTCGCAAGAAAAGGAGAAACCGTATTCGCTTCTTCTTCATCTGTCAGTCTGTGACTCTGAAGTGCGAGAAGCAGTATATTCTCCCACTGCAAGACACACGGTGACGACTTTGACCCAGAAATAGGAAAAACATTATCTTCCCCTAACATTATTTCACTAGATATTACACACTCAATAGATCCGTTTTATTATTACGTTTTCCTTTATTATCAGTCTATTCATATTTAGTCAAAGATAAAATTCATTAGTTAAATCTGCATTCAAAGCAATGTATGATCCCTACCTCCGTAAAAGGTCGTAGGGTCATACGCGTGCAACGGTGTCAATATACAATCTACAACCTCCGTATACTGGGCTCTCAACGCATCTTATATTATCATCGATGCCGTGTATTGCGTAAAAACACAGAATATTACAGATAGGCTTGTTATTCTGCAGTCAACGTGGCTCCGACATTGGTCGACTCGACAGACGACAGGCATACCGACCATGGTCGACCGACGCTTGCATTCGCGTTGGTATGCACGCGTGTGGGCCAATGATTTCGGTCCGACACACAGTGGAGTACAATTCGGCTCTCAAACGCGGAAAGAACTATTTTCTGACTCATATCATATGTTCAACCCTTATTTTTTTCTGTTATACAATTAGGGCATATCTTTGTTGCCTTGCCTGTTCAAAATAATCAATAAAATTTATACTGGGCAAAATGAGAGATGCTCATTTTTAAGTACAGCGTTTAATCCAATTATTTAATGCAGGGTCGCCGAATGGTGGCCGCGGTCCGCTCGTGGCCCCTTCCCCTACTTATATCTTCCACCTCCAGCGAACTGGTCGCGCGTCATATGGCAGACATACAGCCAAATGAGAAAAGCTAGCAGTCCCCGATTTAACACAAATATATTATTATTGGCTTTTACAAATATTAATTTATTTCAACTTAGATTTTTAACTGATTGTAACAATATCCGATTCTGTGTTCATTTTTTGTTACTTCATTTTAATTTTAAAACTTAATTGAAAAAAGGATTGTGATGATGTGGAGGTAAATTTGATTTTTAGGAAGGAGGTCATTTATGGTCTCGTAGTTCTTGACGTTGCACAGTGTGGTATTTGCTCGATCTACCTTCCCAAAAGTCGATTTTCAAAATTGTTTCTGTGCTGTAATACTTTTATTACCCAAGATAGTTGACTATGCAAGAATCAATGTACTGGTCACTTTTACCGTAGCTGTTGTGTGGGAGTGGAAATAGGAATTGGTATTAGTCGTTAGCATAGGTGAAGGTGGTCCTGAAAAGAGACTTTGGGTTTTAGGAACGAAGTATGTAATTTATATGGGAAAAGTCCTTGAGATTTTTTGCCTGTTTTGGGGAAAATAGGATGTTGCTCAATAAAAAAAAGTAAGGACTTGAATGGGTGACAATGGCCGCATGTGTTCGACATGGGCGGTCCGAGGAACTTCAGAGACAATACAACCACGCTGTCTCGATGTCGAACGTGCGGCCAAATGGTTACATTTCGTTGAGAAAGCTACATTCTGTTATAGAATAGAATAGAAAAATAATGATAGTTATTTACAACAATAGAAATGAGTAAAATAAAAACAAAGTGACACTATTCACTTTATGCATCACTGATTCGCATGTTGAAATGATCTTTCTTGTATGTCTCTTATCAAATAAAGTAAGGATGTCAGCTTCCTGACTGTTAATATTATTAGATATAAAATATTATTTGAAATACTCAAATTATGTCGTCTTTGGACTCATTTTGGTCGGAATTATATCACAAATATGTTGATAAAAATTGTATAAAAAACAACTGAAAATAAAAAAGTACAAATACGCATCCGGTCTTTGCAGATTGTCACAATCGCAGCTTCCCTTTGTTTTTCACGCGCCATTCTTTTCTGCGTTCGGAACTTATTACCACGAAGTACCCTACATGGAAGTAAATCCATTAACTTCGATTTGACAATTTTTCAAAGCAAATTGTTTTTCTTTCTAAGTTTTTGATAAATCTTCTGTAATTTAATATTTTTCATTTTTTAATATCTTTATATTTTTTTAAATTTATTTTATATGTTGTTACGAGCCGAGGGCAACGGGCCACGGCTGCGGTGCCGACGATCGGTTGTTTTATAGAATTTGTTAGTTTCGGACGAACCCGTGTATATTTCATCACCGGGAGTCGTTTAAGATGGGAAGTGCGCGAACGAACTAGTGCCTACTTCATCACCGGGTGTCACAGGAACGTTGAGGTTCTCGTAGACGAACCAGTGCCTTTTTCATCACCGGGAGCCGTTTAAGATAGGAAGTGCGTGGACGAACCAGTGCCTATTTCATCACCGGGAGCCACAGGATTGTTAGTTATGTAACCCCGTAACTTATTATATCGATACACTTCGAACGGTTAAGCTTTATCTATTTGGTGGGACGTTACTGCTAATGATTGGTATAGGAAATGCATTGTTATAATGCCTTAAGTTCAAGTAATAAAAGTCTATATTCTCATTTAATCTTTTAATGACGCCCGAATTCTCATTCCTCTCTTTCTTTCGCCCGCTGTCCCTTTCTGTAGCCGCCGATATCGGTGCCTCCACGGTAGCCGAACTCTAACGGTTCCGCCGAAATTTCTACGAACCCAAAGTTCCCCATGAATTCGCTTGGCGCTCACGGCCCGTCCCAAGTAGCGAGCGCCAAGCGAAGAATTACTATATAATGTTAATATTGTTTTGCTTTTATATACAGGGTGGCCCGTAAGTCTCGCAGTTTTTTTAAATTTCGCGTAGCTGAAGTGATGCTGAACAACTTTTCCCATGACCAAAATATTGTAAGTAGCTTCGTTTTTGAGTTATTAACGAAAAACTCTGGCCAATGAGCGCGCCCGTATAGCGCGCGCCCAGGCACCACCGCGCGCGCTATACGGGCGCGCTCATTGGCCAGTGTTTTTCGTTAATAACTCAAAAACGAAGCTACTTACAATATTTTGGTCATGGAAAAAGTTGTTCAGCATCACCTCAGCTACGCGAAATTTAAAAATACTGCGAGACTTACGGGCCACCCTGTATATTGTTATTGTAAATTTTATTTCTATAAATTATACATCTTCATAAATGAAAAAGAGGGCCACATCAGTGCGGACGTCCTCGGTAGCGAACTATGTCATAAAAAATGCAATAACTTTTGAACCCGCAGTTGCCCGCAGTCAAATTTTATAGAGCATACAGTATACATCTTAACGTGTATATAAAAATTAGCGCGGATACGGGCGGATATCAAAAGTATTTCATAAAAGAACGCGTAGAGAAGTGGTTCGTTGAAACTTGCCTGAAAAAATTATTTATAAATTTACAAAAAAAATTTCTTTTGATTTTGACACATTCCTAATCATTGTTGATGCAGTTCCTGCAAATAGAATTACCGTTAAGGTCATGAGCATTAGATAGCAGGAGAAAATAATATTCTTCATTTTTAAGCTATCTCTAATTTTTACCGCTTGTATCCCTTGCAACGCTTAAAAACAATGGATTTAAGAAATGAAACCGTCGTTTTTAGCTGCTACGGATATCTATTTTGATATTGGATACAAAATTATAGGCCTACCCCGTGTTTTGCTTTTCAACTTTTGCATTCCTAAAATCGCTAAAAAGTTGTAAAGTAACAGTTTACAAATTTTAAAGATCAGACAACATTTTTTTTACTTTTAGCCACGTTTTTGGATTTTTCGCCACTGTGCGACGTTACGACGCGTAAAAAGTAAAAAAATTTGAAACTGTTATTCATTTATGAACTATTGCAGCTTCATGTTGTATCAAATTCACCGTTTATAATTTGTTCCTCTAAGAGATATGCAACTTCAAACGTTAACAGTGCTAGAAAAAGGATCTTTTCAACTATAACTAGAAATTATGTTAGGATTCACTGTCGATGTATCAAGGCATCAATCTAATATGCTCTAGAATCATATTTACGTTGATTTTATTATTTTTTAAAAATAGTTGTAGCTGTGGTACTAAAAAATGCAACTTCCTTTGAGCGAATAGCTGTGAATGCCGCGAGATGCCGCGTTCATTTTTTTTTTAAACGAGGTTTACAGGTCACAGAACAAGTTCCGATTGAAATTAGGTGCGCCAATTTGCGCCGTTTATCGCCTTCATTTGTGATATTTCTTTCATCAGGTTCGTAACTGTGTTCCACGTGTCTGTTCCTGTGACTTATTTTTGTAAATTATTTGTGATACTTTAGTTACGTTTTTATTGTTGTTTTGTTATTTATTTCTTTCTTTCTTTGTTGTTAGGACTTCGGTATTGACGACTTCGACCCACCGGTTTATAATACGCGTCGGTCGTCTGTCGAATAGATCGATATCGGATTCAGGCTGACCGCAGCCTAAAACGGTTATTTCCGCCTCTAAAGTTCGAGGATTGTATTCTTTTCTTCTTTATTCGAACGTATATATTTTCAAGTACTTCAATAATTTCCTCAAGACAAAACAGAGAAATGAAACATCGGTAATCTTCTGGCAGCGTTTCCCCCTTTGGGCACATTGTGGTTCCTACTATATATTTTACCTGGTTCATCTGAAATAAGTAATCCCGGGAAATTTAGTAAATATATGTAAGATGAACCGCCGAATAATACCGAAAAGAATGGGTAAAACACTAAAGACGCTATTCTAATTCAGACGTTCAGCTCGTGCTGTTCTTTATTCGCTATTCGTTTGCCAATGACTGTTGAGACCTTTCCGTTTAAAACCTACCCAACGAAAGCGAAAAATAGAAGATCGGGCAATAGATTTTGATATGCGGAATAAACGTACAAGAGCTAAATTAATTAAAAGCAGTACCTCTCGAAATAATTTGGTCCCTCATGTTGATAGTGTGTATACGAGAAAAATAGAACTCAAAGCTTTTACCTTTAGCACATTTTTTCATAATGGTGCACCGTAGTAGTACTTGCGTTCTCTAGGATGATTGATAATGAGGAACTTTTTTTATTTGACGCGTGAAATGATTGCGTGGAAAGAAAATGAATGGGCGTGCAAGTGGCATTACGCAATATATGGGGACTTGCGTTTTGAGAGAATCGATTTTCGAGGCAAATTGTGCGTGCCCGTACTTCACTAACAATTGACTCGACGAATGTGCATGGTTTTGTGGAATGAATAGATGTAGTATGTAATTTGGAAATGAGATGGTGCACTTTAAAAGGAAGGGAACGGACGAGAGATACGCTGGTACTGTATGCATGAATTCTACAGCACTTGCGAAGATACCATGTGGTATTTAAAATATTTTGGTTAACCGAAGTGTTCAAGTTAATTCAGCATACGAAGCCTAAGCAGTTTCGTAGATTCGTTTTCTAAAATAGAAGTTCAAAATCAGAGAAAATCGATCAGAATAGAATCAGAAATAGAAATAAATCGGTTTGCACGAAGATTGTCAAGATAAAAAGTAAGAAAACTCGGTCTGCACGAATGTTATGATTAAAAAACTAGAAAGAATCTGTTTGCTAGGTACAGTTTTAGGACTTCTGTCCGGAAAAAGGAGCTGGTTCTGAGGTGCTAGAAATACTTTTAACTTATTATATATTTTAAGAGTTCCGAAAGATTTGTACCGCGATAAAACCGCTTTAATTGTTTATATGCAGTACGACTTTCAAATTTAGATGATTTCAAATGCAAAATCTTGAAAAATGTATGTCGGTTTAAAATTCATCTTTTGATACTGGAAAACTGTTGCAGCGTTACAGAATGATATAAATAGCCGATTGGGCGACATCTGGCAGATAGTAGAACTGTGACCCAGTTTTCCAGAAATTAGGGCCAGCTGCATTATTTGAACATTGCATGCATGCGGTTCACACGCAACGAGATAGCGCGTACGAATTTTTACCAGGCATAGAGGAAACTAATTTGTTTTGTTGCTGTTATGGTTCTTCGAAAATATTGGCTATTTGTTTCTCTTTAAACGGAGGTAGGGCAAAACGGTTTAGTAGAAATTACTGAAATTTCAAGAATATGTATATGAAATTATGGTGTATTTTAAGTGGAGATCATGAATATTCTGGCTGGTGAAAATTAATTACACATGGTCAAAGATTTTCTCATTAAATCTAACACATTATCTAACAAAATTAATTGAAATTGTATATGAACATCAAAGGGTTAATACTTTTATGATCGTTAAGTATCATGGAAAATGAATAGCTACGGCCTTACAATTGGGAGTGTTAGTTGTTCAAATGTCTAAAATTTAGAATTCAGATATTCTTTAAAGACTCACAGGGTGGTGTAATGAAGAATTTATGGCCCACAGAATTATTTCGAACGTTTAGGCAAATCATGTAGGTGAGCCGCAACAACAATGAAATATTAATTAACGTGTCAAGTGAATGGTATATTGGAAAGCATTATATTAGTAGACTTATGACAGGGTGTCAATTGCAATTGTTCGTTTGAGGTATTTCTGATGAAATTGAGAATGACTGTGTTGATAGAAAAGTCGTCGGGGTTAGTGTCGAGCACCAATTTTTAGATAGATATTATTACGCAATCAAGAGATTACGCAATATAAGTTGATAAACATGGACAAATGTACAGTGTTTGTGGCAAAATTCACTTGTACATATTGCTATATTTTCTTACTTGAAAACCAAAGAAATAAATTCTTGTACAAAGTAATTGTGACTACACGTATTTGGACGAGACACTTAATTTATAGAGTAACCGAAGAAAAAATGCTGAATTTAATTTCCATATGTGTATCAAAAATACATTTTTGTACGTACCCTGCCAGCTAAAAGTTTGGGCACACTTACTAGTGCATGATATATTAGTATTGTGGCGGCGATGTGACTGGAAGTATCGAATGTAGCGTGAGGTGCGAATGAGAAGTGTTAGTGGAGATGTCGAGCGAATGTTTATCTCTAGGAAAGAGCGAATGCTTTCTGGGAATGCACGAGAAGCTTTGAGTGCATGGTGACCCGTTGTCCACCTGTGACACGTGGCAAGGATGTATGTGTCGGTGTGGGTCCGAATGAGTGAGAACGAATGAGGGGTAGAACGAGAGAGAAGCTGCAAGTGAGAGAATATATGGAGCGAATGATGCGTGCGAGAGTCAGTGTGTGAGCAGAGTTCAAGAAGAGTCTTGGTTAAAGACTGAAGTGCAATAAAGCTAGTGTCAACTATTGAATGGGAAGTTATTTCCATTTCCTATCACCTTATCCCACAGTATATTTTCATTATTAAATTTAACGTGAATGTTTTATTTCTCTTTATGTACATACATGTATATAAAATTTATATTATAAATACGAAGGTTATTAAAATAACTTATACCAAACAAACGTTATTGTTAAGGTGCGAGAATGCAAGGTTTAAGGCAGGGCAATTGACAACAGTCACGGAGTACGTGACTGTTTATTTTTTCTGCAGATGTGCAAAGGGCGCATGTATTTAGGCTTTAAAGAAGACGATGCCATAAACATCGCTGCACCAAGGCATGACTCGGCCTCGACACTTTACGGTGTCCCCGGCAGCGACTCGTCACCTGACAAGACATGGGAAATGTCTTGTCCCCAAGCACCGCCAGTGCGTAGCCCAACCCCAAGTTCCCCTGCGGAAAATCACCGTGCCCCTTCCTAAAGAACATCACGTCAAGGGCGTTAATGGAAGGGGAGAACACGATGTCTTAAAACCAGAGGAACTTGGAAAGAAGGGCAGATTATTAGAAACCACAGAGCATAGTACAGATAGAACTCAGTCGAAGTACTGACAAACCACCATCTACACCTACACGATATCTGTAACAGAATGATACAATAAAATAATCAGTTATTGTATGAACCCGTGTTAAAATCAAATATTATCATCACGGTCCCAAGCCGTACAAACTTGGGTGGTCCTTCGAGTAAAACCTAGACGGCACTTTGTGCAAATATCCAGGGAAGTTACGCACCCTAACAGTTATATTGCTAAACGTCCCGCTAGGCAAACCTAACCACACTTTTTTATTCTTAATATTATACACAATTTTGGCATTTTTTAAACTAATTTACTTAACTTATCATACCGCAGTTGTACAGTCTGCTTAGTATTCAAGGTTTGAATTCGTAACGGGTCCCAAACTGATTAGAAACGGCAAACCCCAACGCCCAATTTGAAAGTTTATTCTTTGCAGTTGTTACGCGCCGAGGGCAAAGGGGCACAGCTGCGGAGCCGAGGATCGGTTATTTTAGAGTTTGTTAGTTACGGACAGCCAGTGCGTATTTCATCACCGGGAGTCGTGTAGATAGGAAGTGCGTGAACTAGCCGGTGCCTATTTCATCACAGGGTGTCACAGGAAGGTAAAGGTAATCGTGGACAAACCAGCGTCCTATTTCATCACCGGGAGCCACAGGATTGTTAGTAAAAATGAACTCGTAACTTATAGCGATACACCTCGAGCGGTTAAGGTGTATCTGTTTGGTGGGAAGTTACTGCTAATGATTGGTAGACGACATTCAATGAGAAAATGCATTCGATGGTATTAAGCGTATATTTTCTACTCTTTGGTTATACTACAGTCCAATTGTAATCTACAAAATCCACATTTCTCAATCTGTACGGATTGGACATGTATGCTGCCCAACAAAAAGGCCTGACATACAGTAATATACCGTAAAATATGTATATCGTTTTGGAAAATGAACGTGTAAGAATTGCTCGAAGGGGACTCGAAACCCGATCTCGCTGAGCTAAAATATGAAAATAGTCGATACAGAACGTACTCACAGCTAGATTAATACTGAGCCGCCGAGAGCAGAATTCGTTCCCTTTTTATACCCGAAATCTGGACCAAAAAGCTGGTGGGGGCACGGAAAATTCCAAGGGAGTCCGGAAAGATCCCCCCAAAGGGTCACGCCATCGCGACGTCGCGGAAGGGGCAGACTCGACTGCATGCACCCTCGATTTCCAAATAAGGGCATCATAGAAGGAAGAAATGAAATAATACTTCCTACGTAACACAGTCGAGGGAAACCAGTGTATGTTCATAACAATAAAATCATACAAAACATGCACAAAACTTAAGATATGAAGAAACATGAAATTGCACATTTTGCAATTTAATGAGTGAAATACGAATGCAGTGGCTGTACCTCTCGACCGGTAGTGTACAAATGAATCACATCACCATAGATTTATAAGTGTTATTAACACATAACAATTACCGTACGACTTCGAAGTACATTCACACTCTGCTTTTAAACCACAATAACAAATCCTGGTTATCGAACTGGGTTCGCACACCTTCCAATGTACCCGCTCACCCCCTCGCATCTATTATCATCAAAAAGCGTCCGAGGATACGCGTCAGCCTTATAAAAATACATTGGAACGAATAATTTAACACCGAAATTCAAACTTACGGGGCCCCGCCGGGGCGAAAATTTCACCCTCACTGTCTCGCTCCACAGATCGTACAGCACGCGATGTGAATCGGTCTTGGATCGAATGAAATTCTCATCAACGCACCCCGCAAGCAGGACTCTCGCCTTGCCGCATTGCCCATAAGACGCGGTACAAGCGCCCATGTGATATTGTTACGTCATGGGGGAGCGCGGAATTTCTCGTGCCAGAGATATTCCATCGTATTAATTAAGGGGGAACACGGGACAGTTGCGTACCATATTCGTTACTTTTCCAGCCACGAGTCAACGAAAAATTCTGCGGTTATTCGTACAGTTCTTTCTCTCCATTATTATAGTTACAAAAATCCGCGTAGGCGCCGGAGCTCGGGCTGTGCAGGCACTCTAATTGGCCAGTGTTTTTCGTTAATAACTAAAAAACGAAGCTTCAAACAACATTTTTGCCAAGGAAAAAGTTGTTCCAAATCACCCGAACTACCCGCAATTTCCCGATATTGCGGTAGTTACGGGACACCCTGTATAATTGGTTATGAGGTGTGACGGAAAAATGATGGAGGTGGAGGAAGATGCGGTAGAGTAGGTGTGGTGCACCAGGTTTACTGACAGTTGCTCTTATAAATTATCGCAGCTTACAAGGAAGGTTAGGCAACCCGAAGATGCCGAAAATTATGAAACTGTGCATACAAGTACAGTATGTCATCCATAATGCAACCCTATTTTCCAATTGTGCCATAACTCGGCTTTAAGGGGTCACATCAGCGCTTGAAAAAAATCGAGGATTTTCTTTTTTGTGATATCTCAGGAAAGCTGAGAGATATCTGAAAAAAGTTTAATTCAAACATGCATCATGTTATTGTGTTTACTAAACTATGTAAAAAATTTGTTGGAAAAATTCGTGGTTTTCGAGTTCCCCCCCTCGCCCTAAGAAAATATTGTTTACTCTTCGTGCTGAAATACCTCTGGGTACCCTCTTTTCATATCTCTAAATGACATATGTGTTGAAATTTTTGTTAAACAAGAAAACCATTATTAACGAATTTGGAGGCCATTTACGCACTTTTCTTCAATAAGTTGGTCTCACAACGCAATATTTAAATAATTTACATTTATTTTAAGTTCATTTCGAATTCTGCTCTCGGCGGCTCGGTATTAATCTATCTTCGTGCACGTTCCGTATCGACTGTATTGATATCTAAGCTCAGCGACATCGGATTTTGGTCCCTTCAAGCAATTTTATACATTCGTTTTTCAAACGATAGATCTTAGAATATATCGTTAGGCCTCTTTCTTGGCCAATACACATTCCAGTCCGTACAAATTGAGAAAAGTGGGTTTGGAGTTACCGCGTTTAGACTGTATTAACGCCAAAGATTAGAAAGTATACGTTTTTTACACCATTGTGCGCATTTTGATCATTAAGTCTCATCTACCAATCATTAGCAATAACGTCCCATCAAACAGATACATCTTAACAGCTCGAGGTGTGTCGCTATTATAAGTTACGAGCTCATATTACTAACAATCCTGTGGCTCCCGGTGATGAAAAAGGCACTGGTTCGTCTACGAGATCCTCAACGTTCCTGTGACACCCGGTGATGAAGTAGGCACTAGTTCGTTCGCGCACTCCCCATCTCAAACACCTCCCAGTGATGAAATAGGCATTGATTCGTCCATAACTAACAAACTGTATAAAACAACCGATCGACACACAACAACAACAAAGTATTGCGTTGGGAGCCCTGTTTTTTGAAGGAAAGTGCGTAAATGGACTCCAAATTCGTAAATAATGGTTTCTTTTATTTAAAAAAAAATTTGGACACGTATGTCATTTAGACATATGAAAAGAGGGTACCCAGAGGTATTTCAGCACGAAGAGTAAACAATATTTTCTTAGGGCGAGGGGGGGGGGGTAACTCGAAAACCACAAATTTTTCCAACAAATTTGTTACGCAGTTTAGGAAACACAATAAAACGTTGCAAGTTTGAATTAAACTTTTTTCAGATATCTTCGTTCCTGAGATATCTCACGCAAAAAAATACTCGAGTTTTTTCAAGGGCTAATTTCACCGCTTAAAACCGAGTTATGGCACAATTGGAAAATAAGGTTGTATTATGGATGACATACTGTACTTGTATGCAAAGTTTCATAATTTTCGGAATCTTCGGGTTGCCGAACCTTCCTTGTTAGCGGAGTCTAAGGACCGCCAAAAATGTGTTTGTCAACTATGTTTCCTTTAGCTGTCTTAATCTTCGAAATTAGTTTACGTTTGTAATTTCTAGACGCGGCCTGCGTGCGTCGTTTATGACGCTCACGGCCAGTCCGTCATCTGGCTCAACTAACCTCGGTTGCGCGCCTGTCCAAAAGTTGTTTCACAAATTTATTTTCCAATAATATCATACTATTAACTACATGTGTTTAAAATTCCTCATATGTCTCAAACAAAATTGCATTTTCTTTCAGTAAAAAACACAGAATTCAATGGTCGATAGCCACCCCTGATATGGAACTAAACAGAATAAAAAAGCACCATATTACTTAATCATTAAGAGTGTAAGAAAACCCGAGGCTTTGGAGCGCCTCGCTTACTCATCGGGCAAATGTCGCCACGAGGCCGATAGGCGAGCGGAACCCGTAAACATTTGGGGGTCGTAAAACGGACCCTTGAAGGGACTGCATCGTGGGACCGCGGGCACGCCTTCTCGGTGGGCAAGAATGCAACGTCGAGGCACTCTTTGGGAAACGTTCGACTAGAGCAGACCGATTGTATCCAAACCATTGTAGCAATACATAAATAGTTATAAATATTACCGTAGACGAATTGTGCAATTTCCTTAAATATTCGTCTTACAAGTGATTGCACAATAACAGGGCGTATTGTGAAAAAGTGCAAAAATAAGTGTTCTTTATGGAATAAGGAACAACCTGGGGGCCACGTTACGCAACACACGCGCCGCGTGCACACTACACACGTTCGCGTTGAGATGTAACCGATGTAGTGTATCACGCTTCAGTAGGTGGCCACGCGGCTTCGTCGGTTCGATTACACTGTCGCGGCGGGATCACTCAATTGTAATAGGCCTAGTATTTCGTTGACTTGTGAATAGGGTGGAAGAAGCTGTATTGTCTAAGAGACGTCATGTACATACATCTCGTTCATTGTTTTGCTAGCTGCAATGTTCACGATTCTCTGAACGCAACTACGTCTTTTGTTTCTTTTTGTTTTTTATTTGCGAATCAGAGAAATTAGAAATAAAAATTCCTGCATTGCGCCATTTTTGTGCAAATAATAAGTAATAAAGAGTACTTACACATCAATTCTACTATAGAAAATATTTAAGATAACCATTTATAAAGTGTATATACAGTGTTGTCTTGCTGTTAATACTGGTATGAACAAATTGTATACATACCTTTGTTAGTATTGGCATATGGCTATTAATAACAATGTATTTTGATGTGGAATAAACTACTTTCATTTATTTATATTTCCCGAGACATACAGGAATATGCACGTCTGAATATTTTCGAAGAAACGTCTCTAGTGAGAGTCGCACAAGTCAAGAAACAAAAGAGCGACCCACTCATTTCGCGGACATTGTGCATACAATGTATGTATAGGGTGGCTCAAAACCCAGGAAACATCGGGAAATGGAGGGTAGCTGGGGTGATTCTGAACAACTTTTTCCTAGACCGAAATGTTGTTTACAACTTCGTTTGTTAGCTATTAACGAAAAACATTGGCCCATGAGATCGCCCGCCGGGCTCGCGCTCAAGGCGTACCTCTCAGGTGCGCTCGGTCCTGATGGTGGCACCGAGGGTACCGAGACAAGCGAACGTCATATGTTACATCGTCTTAAATTAAGGATACTGTGAAACTTTTCGTATACGTTATGCGTTATACGTTATGGAATATTCTTCATACGTAACATAAGTAATAAAGCACTTTATTCCTTTTGGATAAAGCATAAACGTATCGAGCACGGTTATTATACGACCTATTGGTTTATTTCTTATTAATGATAATGATACGGAGCAACATGAATCGCGCAAACGTAGAATATTACAAGATGTTCAACCATAGGAACAATAAATTGTTTTTAAATATTCCCACATTTCACAGTGGCAAGTGAAGTTATCGTGCAAGGATACTAAGCCGGCCGTAACATCAGCTGTTGAGCATTGCCTACGTCAGGATTCGCACAATGTTAAGCAGGATAATTAGTGGACGAATGGGTAAGTTTAACTAGCCTTTCCTAACATTAGTTGTGCAAATCGTTTTTCTTAAAACATAATTTATCCACCTGAAAACGTACCGATAAAAAAAAATATTTTTGTCGTAAGTAATAAAACACTTAATTCCTTTCGAATAATGAATAAACGTATCGAACACGGTTATTACACGACTTATTAGTGTATTTCTTATTCATGAATAATGAATAATTCCACATTATTCTTAATTCAGACGATGTAACATTTGCCGCATGCTTTCCTCGGTACCCTCGATGCCCCCATCGTGACCTACCGTAAGTGATCGGTTCGCGCTTAAGTGCGCGTCTGTCGAGCCCAACGGACGCTATCATTGGCCAGTGTTTTTCGTTAATAACTCAGAAACGAAAGTATACATAACATTTTGTTCAAGGAAAAAGTTGTTTAGAATCACCCCAGCTACACCCTATACTCCGATGTTCCCCGGCTTTTGTATCACCCTGTATTTGTCAGTGTCCTTAATACAATTCTCGATTGCCAGGGCTCCAAATCCCCAACTAAACTGTGACACACAACGCTTCCACCATCTAATTATTCAAATTGTGTTAAATTTCATTAAAATCCTTTCCTAAATAATTTCATTACACTCTGCTACAGTAATTGGCTAAATTTTAATATCGCCCGCTGGTTCCACAAGCTTCCCTGGTAAGCAGTTCTCTTCCTTATCTCTAGGTTAGTGTAATCCGCTCTCCTTTAAATGCCTTCATTTGACCAATTTCGTCCGCATTGAAGCGTTTTCCACGTCGCAAAATACGAACCGCTGCTAAATGCAACGCAAATACGGAAGCAATGAATTCGTATCATTTCTGAAACTCAACAAATTCAAAATGAACCATAAGCGATGTAAACCGTGTACAAATAAATTTATCATTGGAATTAAGATTTTTACAATTTTAAATCCTAAGGAATAGCAAGTATTGTGTTAAATAATGCCGATCAATATACTGGATTGTTTCCCTATGTACGTGCATATGTATACGTGCACTAGTAGTGGAAACAGATTACCAATAGCTGTCGATATTTATCATACAACTCTTATAACAAAACGTCTAAAGAGATGTATTTAATTAATTAATGTCTTTTGTTATACATTACCATAATTAACAATGCACGAAAATTACAGCAAAATTCAAACATTGAGCAAAATATAGCGGCATGTGGACCACGTTATTGGTCCCACCCCTGTTTACCTGTGTGCGAGAATTAATTTAGGAATTGCAACTAAAAGGAAATTAACAGTTTTTACGGTGCGTATTGGAAAATGGGAAATTATCCGGCTTTCTAACAGCGCACCGTAGCTCTTTCTTTTCGCTTGAAACTTTCAGCTTGATGTTTAGCGCGTGAAAACTCTTAATTGTTACGCGAGTTGCGTCGAAGCATGCCAAAAAGGAATAAATGGAAAAAGAAAATGCTGTACATACAGCTTGCTAGAAAGACTTGAAATAAAAGACTTTTTGTTGCAACGGACATGATATAGAATAAAAGCAGTTTTGTTGAAATAAATCATGAAATTTCTTGCAAAACGCGGTGTATATTATTCCAAAAGGTCAACAGTAATAGTCAATAACTTGCTGAATTATCCGAACTATAGCGTAAACTTAAATAACTAATTGCCATTGAACGTTTCGGGCAACATTCTCATGTCAAGAAAGCACGTTTAACCTGTTAATCAAACGAGAACTGCATTACTGCTTGTTTTGAAAGAAACAGTAACGATGAAACAAAATTATGCTTTAACCATTTGCAAATTCAAATTCGGTAGATTACTTTTACAACAGATATAAAGGTGAATTGGACAAAATATTAAAATATTAACAATTATGACAACAAATTAACTTGTCTTACACTTAACAAGGTAACGAGAACTTATTCCACATTTTAAAAGCATCCACTGATGACTATACGAATATACAAAAACTTGTACGTGCAACTAATAATCGAATAAACGCAACTAAAACTGTATAAAAAATGAACAATTCTATTAAGTTCACTAAGGCCAATTCTCCTGTGGTTTGCCTCTGTTTGGTTGCGTATTCTTGACGGACACCGTTGACGGAGTACTACCTGTGCTACCTGTATCTTTTTCCCAGGCAGGTCCCCACGTTTTCTTTGGTCGAAACAAACTCCAGTCCCTCTGCGGACAATTAAAGCGAAAGTCAAATTCTTTGTACAGTATACGGTGCCGAGATTCGTGGAAACAATTTGTGTCAACGTTATTTAGACAGTCCGTTTCAACTGCTCGTTGCTAACAGAATAAAAGATTCCACGGATTTCGTTGAAAATACGGCACGTGTATTATTTTTGAACGTTTAAAGCGATTGGTTGAATACTTTGAATGATTCTTAAGAGATCAGTGCTAGAGGAGGAAATTCAGGACGAATGTCTGGAAATATGTATTACAACTCATTTAGAAGCGTATATTGAACAATATGGACTAGCAAAGTATCTTATTATCGAAATTTATTAATATCATGTTTGAGACACTGAGAATATTTCAAACACTAATTCTATTTTAAGGATTGCAAATCATTTTCATTAATTTCTGCTGTTATATTAATAACATAATAAATTGAACTGCGCCGTAATAAAACGAATAAGGATTAACTGTTTTAGTCCAAAATTATAAAATAATAAGTTCCCCTAAAATTTATAATATTGTCGTAAGAATAGCAACAATGATTTTAATACACTTTTGATTGATTAGTTAATTCATGATTTAAAAAGAAATGGACAACCAATATAAGCTTGATAGAATAATAAAATGCATCACGTTGAATTCGACAAATTGTTCTAAATATCAAAAACGATATCAATATGCAACAGATGCAAATATGTCATACAATAAAATATTATTGGAAGATTATTATGACAATCTTTTGAGAACATCATATACAAGGGCAGCCTGAAACGTTCTTGGCTTAACAATGAAAGAATATTTTTTTGACGTGAAAGAGTATGTTTTATTTTTCGGAGTGAGAACTTTTCAGACTGCACTCGTAGCATTGCAATACAACTGTACCATATCTGTCAGAATTACAAAAATAAATAGAGATTCGGTGGAACAAGTGTATCTTTACTTTTGACGTCGCAAAAACGAGTACAAAAAACTTCGTGTCTCACAATCAGTTTATTATGAGTCCGTTATGTACGGTTCACCGATTACAAAATTATATAATCTCGATAACATTGGATCGAAAGATACTTAGATAACGTTAACTCTCTTCAAGAGGTCAGTGTATCGCAATGGATGAGGTTGTCTCGCATCTCTTTCCACGCGAAGATTTTCTTCTCGCTTTCCGGCTCATATCTCCGCGAACCGCACAAGTAGTTTCGAACTGTGCAGGGAGTTGAAAACAGGAAGAACAGAGATAAGAGTAATAGTAAATTTATCGGGTAACACAAAGCGGAAACGGTCAAGAAGAGAGCAGATGTACGGCTAAAATAGGTTCGAACCGTACGATGGAGCGTGGAGCGAAACTTTTCGTTTCAAAGTACGATTACCTACGTACCGCGGAAAAACTTGTATTAAGGCGTTCCGAAGTTGGCAAGATTTTACAGTAAAGGAAAGCAACTTTTAAAACGGCGCCCACCTCCGCCGGGGCTTAAACGTGATTGGCGGGAACAACAACATTTAAAATATTTGCAATACAACGCAACGTTTAATTATGGATGGCGATACCGCGAAACACCGTACAATTACGCTGTACATATTTCGTAGCGAAAATTCGCAGTTCCTGCTATAATTTCGTTTATCGCAAGCCCAACTACGATCCGCGTGCAAAATTGTAATCGCAAACAGCATCGAAATGATTCGAGATAGAATATTTGAAGACGTTGAGTTTCTCAATCTCTACAGGAGACACTTTTACGGAGAATATTGTGTTGGATTCCGGGTTAGACGAAATCGCTTGTATCACATCTCGTACACCGTAATTCTTGGATAGAATTTTGCGGGGTCGTAAATCCTGCTTCCGCTAGATCGTGACGATGCTCGATGACGCTGACTCTCGTGGCTTTGTCAATTGGTGAGGTCGTTAGATGACCGCGATGGTCGAGTGTTAAATTTAAATGTTAAATAGTGGGAATCGTATATCTATATTCGACCTCGCGTCTATTTGTCGTAATGTCGTGGGGCGTTAAAAGATGTGTGCGTGATGACTATTGTAGAGAATTAATCGTAATGCCACGAGTGTTTCGAGTTCTTTTAGATGAGTGTTTCGAGACGAGTGTTGTTTCCGCGGCTCGCTGCCGGTTTTTCTACCCTTGTCGGCAGGCGTTGGGAAAGATGGAGGAGATGATTAGGTATATTTTGTAGGAACTGTTTTATGACTGGTTCGAAGGCCTTTCGGAAGGCACCTGGAAGGCACGTAGTCCAACTCAGGAAAGGCCGGCCATAAAACTAAGGCGCTCAGGCACGATGGCAGTTGATGTGTTCGGTTTCGCGACCGAACAGTGTGCAACAATTTACTTTTTCAAAGACGTTTAATATAAGAATATAAGAATACGTGACAAGTCTAAAACAGCAAACAAATTGCCGTAAAATAATCTTTGGTTATAACTTAATAAAATACAACTTAATAATAATATCAAAGACCCGACGTAGTTCATGGGTGGCAAGTATATTGTCCTTGAACACCACTTACATTAGCATACTTTTCGTGGCCCCACTCGTCACAGACATTGCACTGCATCCAATCCCCCACAGGTGAATGAATGAATTTCCCGTTACAATAAATGCAATGCCACTCTCTTTTATGTATGTGCGAACCATCTTTAACTACGTGCACATATTATTATCGCATTGGAAGTCATACAACTAATCAAATAAACAAAAAAAAAGAGCGATCCGATTCCCCCCATATAATAATGGTTTTAAAGTGAATAAAATACGTAAAGAAATTATGATAGAATAGTGAAAATTATATCAAATATTATTCCTGGACACTGTTATGGCAGGGCGTCCCTTTGATGAAGGTCGTAAATCTTCACGATTCCCTGACAATTCTCTCGCACAATGGATGCGTGCAAGGGCCCAAAATTCCGAACGACTGTTCAAAGGTAATGAGCAAGGTCTGGTGGTAGTTGAATAAAACACTCTGCTCTTACACACTGTTCACAATTGATAATAAGACTACCACACTCTGTTCGTAAACAGAGTTCGATAGTTATGTTTATTACTGTTACAATGCTGTTGCTCACACGATTCTGTACTGATTCTCTACCGTTGATCAAACGGTTCTGTACTGTTGCTCGAGCGGTTCTGATTTCCTCGGCACAAACTCCGCCGAAGGAAACCTACCGACCCATTCGCAAGGGTGGGGTCTTAAGCCTACGAACTTAACAAAAAAATACTATTCGTCTAATTATATGAGGTGGCGTGTCACTATTGAGAGTGGTCATGACGCGGGAGAAAGGCAACATTTCCAAATATGGAAACAGCGTTAGACAAATTGTTTGAAATTCAAACGAGCGTCAGCGGCGGCGGTGTTCGCAACCGGTGACGTTAGTCGAAAACACTTTTTTTGACTCAAGATCGTCTAGCGACACCGCGGCCCAATAAGCGTTTAGAGTCATACCCTGTCGTCATTTGCGACCAATTGGGCATCACCCGCAAAAAGGGGAAGAAAAAACATGCGACGAGCATTTGCGCGAAAGCATTCGCTCTGGGTAATCAGAATCGAGAAAACCGCTCAAGTTATTCGAACTTCGACCACGTATTCTGTACCCGTCAACTTTGTCAATTTTTGTAACTGGACCGCCTTGTTAGTGTTATACTGGAGTGTCAAATATACGTTGTAAAATACCGTACTCGTTGCACTCTATCTTTCGGCCTGCACCACCTTCACGCCCAGCGCTGAGCGATTCCAGCGTTCACCGATCCATCCGAAACACAAATTTTCTCCCAGCATACAGGCACAATTTACGACGTCCTTGACATTGGCGACAGTCTAGAAACCAAGTACCCGCGAGGCCACCCGAGTCGAACCCTTAAAACCTGGGACCCTTGGGTGCGGCTAAAGGGAGAAGTCGAGCCTCCGCAACGAATAGTAAAAACAACAGCTCGATGCTGCGACTCAACGAAAACCACACGCGTACCCTCGAATCGAAACATGACTATACGCGAAAGGTCTTCCCTGGTTTCAAAACGTCAATGCCATGCGCTCTGAATTCTCAACAGACACAATACAAACTAATAATATTGAACATATTTGGATGCTAAAGCTTGCCTTTTATTCTTAAATAAGAAATTGTAAGCTATGTATTTTAGATCTGCGCCAAAATTTATACGTTCGTTCGTATATAAGGCAAACTTCAAATGCGTGTCAACGCTAAACGGTATTTTAACACAATAGAAAGATAATCGAAAGAGGCGCATAAAGAGGGCGTGAGCAGTGTATACACGACTTAAACGATTTTTTCCATGGTAACATAAGAAATTTCAACTAAATTCTTATTTCAATCCAAGTCGCTTCGGTCTATCGTATACATAATATATTATGATCTTTAGGGTAGAAGGCTGACCTTAGACCTTATTGAGTCACCTCAGTCAACGCGGGTCTGGCACTTGGTATCGATGACTACTACCTTAGTGAGTAATGTTTATTGTGACCAGGGCAGAATCCGAGGGCCTTAGATCGGTAAAACTTACGTTTAGGGGAGTCACCTCCGATGACCTTGACCTTGACATATGTTATGAGAGTTACCCTCTCGAGTAATCCCAAAAAGGTTCTACCCGTCAGTCGCTGTTTATTAAAAAGTTACTGATAAGAATGTATTAATGTTGCTACACTACAATCTGCGTATACGATCATAGGGAAATGAAAATAAAAATTTGTATGCAAATGAAAATTTAATCAGTATTTAAACATCTATGTCGTGGTGGTTGTACCAACGAAAAGTAGGCAATAAAACGGCATATTTGTATCAGATCCATGTGTGTTCTATCAAACCACGTCCCATGGAATGCACTAATTTTGAAATTGCTCGTCACTTTTCGTGGCTGTCGGCCTTTGTTACGCGGCAAACCCGCGAACCCATGCAAAAGTAAATGGCTACCCCCATAAAAATACGGCTAGCAATCGGTACAGAGAACAACCTTCGATGTGCAGATTGTTAGGACGTTTATGACGCGCAAGTAATAGAACTGTTTTTGAGGAAGTCGTTTTATTCTATAATCCGCTGGAGTATACGAAATTACGCATATAAGACCTCAACAGTTAATTGCATGCGTCATAAACGTGAGTTTCCACAAGGGCCTCGCAGCTGGTACCCAGCAGGCCCGACCAGGTCAAGCTCTAGGACCCCGGTGGAAATTCCGTGGCGTTGCCAAATAATCTGCAACGTTTAAGGGCGCACCCCCTCCCGTCAGGAAAATCGCTTCGTGCGCTAAGGAAGGGTGCGACCACACCTTGAAAATACGCTGATTGGAAATTAGTCATTTTTCCTAATGTCCAATCAGCGTGCCTAAAACACACTTCCGAGTCGATGTGCTGGAGCACATTCGACGAGGAAGTCAGTCTAAGACAGTCTAGCACAGAGCCGAAGACAGGGTCCTACCCAGCACACTGAAGAGGAGAAGCAGTATCCTCTCCTTCTTCAGGTGTGTCTGTCTTCTTCTCAAAGGTGCAAGTCAAAGTATCATCTTCTTACTCGACCATTTTGTCTTCACTCAGAAGCAGGAGCAACCATTATACTCTCCTACTTCAAACCAAACGGGAAACATTATCATCCCAGAAATTGTTCACTGTACATTATACTAAACACGACTGTAAGATCCGTTTAATATCTTTTTGTTATCATTCATTGTTAATAGCAATTAAAATCGTTATCATTCGTTACGTCAAACGAGCAGTCATTCAATATACTACCCCTATCTCCTTAAACGGTCGTGGGGTCATACGTGCGCGACGGTGTCGAAGAAATTCGGAACGGAGATTTACGACCTCCGTATACTAAGGATATCGTTTCATCCGATGGTAGCATCGAAGCCGCGTATTACGTAAAAACAGCCTTTAATAACTTTATAATACGTGTCCGTGCAATGAAATAATTGATTTTCAGAACTATTAGCTAGTGCTAAGTCGTGGTGACATCTTGGACATGTTATTCTGCTTTGAACAACTTTGTTCCTCACACAAAAAATTCCATAAGGAATCATTAATTGTACGTTATATTGATAAATAGGTGTAAATTCATGTTGGAAATACAAGAAATTTTGAAGTGGTCTAACCGACAGATACTACTTTCGTACCGGCAGGGCTCAGCCCCACCCCCTGCACTCCCACCGAAGTAATACAATCTAACCCAAACCTAATTCAGTTTCCAATTAAGTATCTTAAAGATAGGTTAGGTTAGGCTGGGTTATATTTTTCCGGGAAGGGGGTGCAGCGAAGATCATGGTATACTAGGTCATTGAATTCGTCCTGATGCGGACTATAATACTGTTAAGTTAAAAATACAAAGTGCCGTTTAAAAAAATGAAAGGGCCTTGACAGTAATAATAAACAAAAAATTTCGAACTCTTTTTATTGCAATGTATAGCCAATCGAAAACTGATCAACTTTGTTGAAAATATTTTTTGTCAGATTATCGCAAGTACGTGAAAAATTGTGAAAAGTGTTCCGTGGGACACCCTGTATATTATATCATAATTATACACAAACAGAAAAGGGAAATTTATATATATTTCAATCATCTAGAACAATACATTACGAAATTAATATTACAAATAGCTTTCTGTTATCGCTCATATTAAGTTTATACATAAAGTTGACAACATATGGATTTCCTTTCAACGTTCCCTGGAGATTCTGCTTTGTTAGATTTTCACTGTAAAAAATTGACTGCGTTGAAAGAATAAATCGAATTGTCTTTACTTCCGTGCCATATTCTGATAGATTTATTTCAGCCTCGCTGAATGAAAGAAAGATTTCAAAGTAGACCTACTAATTGGTGCATGCTCGAACAGAAATTCATATCGGCGAGCTATTTTGAAATGTCATACATTGCCGACACTCAATATTAACACAGCAAACAGCTGAAAATTATAATGCCGGTATGAACGGGCCGTAATATGCACGTGCGGTATTTTGTTCATTATAACATTCGGCAGAAGTTAATTAATTGATATATTGTGCCTGGACTGCTCACTAGCGTACAGTTAATTGAAACCTAGTTTACTTCTTTCTCATGCCACACACATTGACAATCGATATAAAAAAGAAAATAGTATGGGAAATTTGAAATTCGTAACAGGAAAAGAACGTACGCGTTCCACGAAACAAATTCTAAGAATAAGAATACGAGATTGTAAAGAGTATCATTCCCATAAAACGAGTCAAATAAACGAATAGGGGCAGTTCCCCTAATACCGGACACTTAAGGATTTTCTTACACATTAATTCACAATAGTCAAAACTCTTATAAGCCAGCTGCAAATATTACAGTTGACGAACAGCCATTACCAACAAAAACGAGATGTAGGTTTACTCAATATATGTCGAATAAGTCAGATAAATTCATAGTACATAGTACATAGTACATAGTACATAGTACATAGTACATAGTACATAGTACATAGTACATAGTACATGGATATCCTTGCTTGGAGAAAGACGAAACGAGAAATACATCAGTTTAATTAGATGAATCCGTGACAGAAACGTTACTACTGATCATTTCTTTACGAGTTCTTCCCTGGCAACAAAACTTTTACAAAAAAACACTACGTTGGTTGGTACGATCCGCCAAAATAAGAGAGAACTGTCGGAACCTGCAAAAATAATCAACTCAACTTTACGCGTCAAATAACTCTACTCTCACAATTTTTTAAAATTAAAATTTTTTAAACCCAATAAAACTCGGTATCCGTTGAAAATAGTAATAAACGTCTTCCTCAAACCATAAGGTTTTACAACAGTACAAAACTTGGGGTGTGACCAAATGGCCAGGAAATATAGTGTGAAATGTAAGTGCCGTATATGGCCCGTGCAAGTATTTTACAATATTGTAGATTTAACCGGGATAAATTGAAAGACTTCTTATTCCAATTGGGAGAAGAACTCGCAGAAAGAGCAAATAATATGGCCTCATCTTCAACAGTTAGTAAAATCACCTCCCCTATAAAAAGGGGAAAAAAGTGCCAAAGAAAATATTGTTCAGGAAACGGAACAACACAAATTTGCTGGCATTGTAAGAAATATGCATGCAGAAAAAGCTTCGAAAAGCAACCATGCGTGTAAAAGATGTGGTGTAGGTTATATTTTAATTTATAACGCTATTTTTTGGTTAATAGTGTTACAATGTTGTATTAATTTTCTGATACGTTAGAAAAAATTAAACAGGAATGAGATTTTGACAATTATTCTCAAGATATTTGCATTCAAACGCAAAGGTGTCGAAACACACCTTTTGGTCGAAATACGGATACACAATACCGCGGTAGAAATAGTGTTAATAAATAAAAGAAAGATTAATTTATTTCTATTGCTTTCGCATTAATTACAGGTTAAAAATAATGGGAGTTAAAATATAGTAACAAAACAACCAACATTAATATACTATTTAAATCAAATTAACAGTAATTTAGGTTATTGGTTTTAAAGAAACGTGGAATGGCACATAATATCGGACATAGCAAACAAGAGTAAATTAACGCACGATAATTTTAAAATAATTTCCAATGATCACAAATGTAATCAGTGGAACATTCAAGGATGTCGGCACTACCTTCGTGAGGCCATTCTTGGCACTTTGAGCACTGTATCCATTCCTGATCAATAGTCTCGAAATAAACCAAACAAAGTGTTTCTTTGTCTAAATTTTCCGGTTTCTCTGCTCTGGTTTTCCTTATTCTCTTCGCTCTATTCGTCTTTTTGAAGTTACTTCTCAAATTATTCTTTTGTTCTTTCATTCGTTTTTCATTTTCTTTTCCTTCGACCAATAATTTGTATAGTGCGTCCAGAGCGAAATGAAAAATGTGGAGTGAGAGTGGCCGATTGATGCCGCCGGTCGGCAGGGCCGTGCCGATGTTGCGTTCTAATCGTAAGCAATAAGATGCAAAGTTTATCAATTAATTTTTAATTGTACTAATAGTGCAGTTACTGCTACTATAGCTATACATTTTATTCAATATTTTAAATATTTGATAGAATTTTAATTTTTCGCGCAGTATTATCCTTAGTTTGTAGTATCGGAACCACTGTCGAAATATGACGCCCATAGAGCTCATGTTTTAACAAACTGATGTTCCAACAATCCAGTTTAAAACAAACTACAATTTTATTTCCGTTACTATTTGTTCTATTAAGACTCACATTTTATACTTCATGGCAAGTGAAGGATGCTTGTCACCTAGTACACTATTCTAATTAATAAAAAGAAGAAAACAGACATCTGTATTTGTATTGGAACATCAGTATCTTTTTTAAAGTTAGAGATATATATATTGTAGGTGATCATGAGGAAATTCATTTAAATATCTGACGATTAAATCAAAAATACTTAATTATAAAGCTTAACAACCACCTTCGGCCTCCCCGATATAAATATATCTTGCTAATTTATATATATTTTGTACATGTTTGTAGAGATATATGCATTCTTCCTGAATATTTATTAATGGTTTTGAAACATAGTAAATTGAACATTAATAAACTTTGTTTTTTAATTATATGTAATAAATGCCTTGCAATAAAAACAGAAATACAATATGGTCTGAAATATATCATGTTTGGTCTCATTTTAATCGGAAGAATTTCAACAATATGTCTAAAAAAGTTGGAAGTGGGAAGAACTAAAAATGAAAAAGTTAAACTGTCGTTTTTATTATAGCATCGTTTTGCATTTGTGTAATCACACCGACACGGTGGCATTTAAATTTCTCGGCCGCTTCGGCCATCGTTCTATCCTTGCTTTTTCCTTTACACCTAGCGACACCGACTCTTACCGACATTCCGTTATCTTATCAGGTTGTTACGTATGAAGAATATTCCATACGTCGCTCTCAACGCGTTTTCGAGCTCGCGTCTGTGACGGGAAAACGCCCTAAAATTCTTTCGGTTACCATAAACAGAAAAAGGGTCCTGAGCGCATGTGCGAACAGCTGCATTATGACCAAGACGGGCGTGGTCCGACGAATACTCCTAAATTTCCTTATATGGAAAGTTCTAATGCGTTCTCGCGCATTTCGGGGGTATATAAACCCTTTGGTTTCTACCCTCGTCGGTTCAGAGTTACATAGTCACGCGTAGAGTCACGTCGTGCCACGATCGTACAGAGTCAGTTATATCTAGTGAGATTGGTTCCCACAGACGTTCCCACAGATACAACTTAACGGCTCGAGTTGTATCGAATATTAATTTAAAGTTACGAGACAACCTAAAATTTCCTGCGACTCCCCGATTTCGCATCAGGTTCGTTCGCACGCCTTATCCAAACAAAATAACTACAAATACTCCAACCCAGTGGCTCCCCGATTTCGCATCGGGTTCGTCCACGAAAGCTAACCCATCCTACAGCTCCCTGGTTTCGCACCAGGTTCGTCTGTATCCTACGGCTCCCTGATTTCGCATCAGGTTCGTCCGTACGGGTTCGTCTGCGAAATTCTTTCCTAGTGGCTCCCCGATTTCGCATCGGGTTCGTCCACGACGTTTCACCCTCCTGCGGCTCCCTGATTTCGCATCAGGTTCGTCCGCGCTTGACTCTATTCCTGAGGCTCCCCGATTTCGCATCGGGTTCGTCCTCGTTACACATATTCCAGCGGCTAACCGATTTCGCATCGGGTTCGTCCACGACGTTTCACCCTCCTTCGGCTCCCTGATTTCGCATCAGGTTCGTCCGCGCTTGACTCTATTCCTGAGGCTCCCCGATTTCGCATCGGGTTCGTCCTCGCTACACATATCCCAGCGGCTCCCCGATTTCGCATCGGGTTCGTCCGTGCACCTTACTAACAAATTCTCAACCGTATTCCTTGGGTTAAATCAACCTCGACGGTCTAGGCGTTGCCCACAGCCCCGGCTCGTAACAAGGTAATGTGCTTTTTGAGGTATTGTTTCTTAAACATGCTTCTCTCAAGCTCATTCATTTCCTTTACTTAACGCAGTTTTTAAATCCTCTTCAGTCCACAAACCTCGTTTTTAGTGTCCATGTCGTTGTTCAGGTGTATTTTTAACGACTGAAATGAACATTATTGCAAATACGAACATGCAGTAGTGAAATCTTTACTGTCCGATACAGTAATGTCTCGATAAGTGTTCAAAATTGTGTCTACGATGAGCGTTCATTTCTATCCCCACTACTTGGGCTGCTCCCCCCTAGAACCAGCGAAGCGTGATTAATAAAGTGTTTTAATAAAAATTAAAACTTGTTCATTTTTGGTCCGTTCTAAATGAAATTTTACCAAAATGTTCGTTACAATCACCTTATTAAAATGACACCAAACACAAAATGATTTCGATAATTTTTACTTATCGTGGTATCAATATATTTATTCCCCTTTGTTATTGTTTCCAATGACAACTAGAATATGTGTATGTTAGTTGTTAGCAATAAGGTAATTAGTATTGAGATCATAAATTTGGAAGTAAATTCGAATCGGCTGTCTCGATTAGTGTACCGCGCTCGGACCCACTGCGATCACTAATCGTGTGCAGGACACGCTTCTCGAGCGGCAGGTCACCTTCAATGTTCTGGCAGCCGAGACTCGAGGCAGCAACCAGGAAAGAAGCAGGTGTAAATACCCGTGTACGCGAGACAATACTAACGCGATCAAAATGTATGATTCAAACTTGTTCAATTTTGGTCCGTTTTAAATAAAATTTTACGAAAATGTTCCCCACAATCTCCTGATTAAAATGACACCAAACACGATATGGTTTGTACAATTTTTACTTATCAGGGTACTAATAATTTCATTCCCCTTTATTATTGTTTTCGATAGCAACTAGAATCATATATTTTGGAACTATACATATATTTACTAATTATTATTAATGCGATGAATGACCGAGCTCTCGTCTCTGCGTACTTTCTTTATCTAAAAAGTAGACATAAATTCTTACCATTTCTTATCAGTAAAAATTATAAACTCTTATGAACACCGAATGTAATGTTACATCAACGAGAACAATTCTCGATACAACAATATTTTTCCATTACCTAAATATAGCAATTTAAGATTAAGAGAATTAAGAGACTCGCGATTCGAGAGTTTACTCCCAAATTCACAATCTCCCTACTAATTACCTTATAGCTGTTGTTGGCATTTATTGTTCTGAATAAAGGACAAAACTAATCTATTTTTCGTGTATGGATTAAGTGGCTTATTTTAGCCTGCCCTGGTCTATACATTGTATGAACAATGTCCGCGGCGTAAATGGTTCGCGCTTTTGTTTCTTGTCGTGTGCAACACTCACTCGAGACATTTCTTCGAAAGCGTTAAGATGTGCCTTTCTACGTGCCTTAGAAAATATAAAGAAATAAAAGTATTTCAGTTTTAAACATTCATTTGGATCATTTCAATACCCATATTCCAATAGGTTATGGGCCCAGGTTGTATTCTCATTATCGTAGTTGAATTTTAAGTGTTAATATTAAGTCCTTAAACTACAACAACTATAACTAATCGAACTGTGTGTGAATTTGAGTGTTAATTTTAAGTGTTTAAACTATAATAACTAAAACTCGATTGAACTGTGCACTAGCACAAATATAACAATGGATAATTCAAAAGTTAAAAGAAACATTAAACCATTTGATGGTGAAAAGTATAGTGTGTGGAAACATAGATTACGTGCTTTATTAAATGAGCTTGACGTGCTGAATGTGATTGATAATGCAACCCCTGAAAAACAGACTGATGCATGCATAAAGGCTGAAAGAGTTGCAAAAGACGTAATCGTCGAGTATTTATCCGATTCCTCTCTTGGTTTTGCAAAACCTGAGAGCAGTGCGGCTGAGATCTTGAAAAGTTTGGACGTAATTTATGAGGATTTGCAGCCACCGATAAAAATTTCGGTAGCGAAGAACGGAACCTACGTAATGGCAACGAAGAAAGGGAACATCCACGTAACCAGCGATATGGGTGTACGAGGCGTGCTGGAGGACGTTTCGTACTGCTCAGAAGTGCCGTATAATCTATTATCGGTACGGAGGATGCAAGAGGCAGGAATGACAATTACCTTCAACGAAGAAGGAGTTGAAATAGATAAAAACGGTAAACCTATAATGAGAGGTAAGACACTCAACTATTTAACTGCTATAGATTTTGACATAAATAGTAGAAACGTAGAAAATAATAATTTTAAATTTATAGTAGCATATACAACAATTATGAATTATTGCATCAACGTTTAGGCCACATAGGAAAGACCAAATTTTTGGAACTGAAGAATAAACAAATGGTTGTGATATGAACTGCATTGATAATGTCATACCAAATGACAATTTATGCGAAGCTTGTATAAATGGAAAACAGCCACGGTTGTCATTTGAAACAGTGAAAGATAAAAGTTATATCAAGCGACCGTTGTTTGTTGTTCATTCGGATGTTTGTGGTCCCATTACTCCTTCAACTGTAAATAATAAAAACTATTTGGTGCTATTTGTCGATGACTATGCTCACTATTGTGTATTTATATAAAAATACCTCAAGGAATTGAAAGCAAAATTGGTCAAGTTTCCAAATGAAATAAAGCCTTGTATGGTTTAAAGCAGGCGGCAAGATGTTGGCTCGAGGTATTCGAGAAAAGCCTTCCAAGTAAATTAGATTATTTAGCTTTAAATTCGGTTGAAACATATGATGCACCATGTAGAAGTCTAATCTGATGTTTAATGTATATAATGGTGTGTACAAGACCTGATTTAAGCATAGCCGTGAACATTTTAAGTAGATATACTGATAAAAATAACAAAGAACTATGGCAGAATTTAAAACGTGTATTAAGATATCTGAAGGGTTCAGTGGATATCAAATTAACTTACGAAAAAGGGACTTATAATAATCTTCTGATCAGCTATGTTGATTCAGATTGGGGAGGAAATGATTTAAATAATAAAAAAAGTACAACAGGGTATCTTTTTAAATTATTCGAACGATGCACAATATGCTGGGGTACAAAACGGCAAACATCAGTAGCAGCTTCGTCTACAGAAGCTGAATATATGGCTCTCTTTGAGGCAGTTAGAGAAGCTCTTTGGTTAAAATCCATAGCAACAAGTATAAATATTGATGTTGTCAAGCCAATTGTAATCTACGAAGATGGTTGTATAATGGTTGTATAAGTATAGCAAACAACCCATGCAATCACAAGAGATCAAAACATATTGACATAAAGTATCATTTTTCCAGGGAACAAATTGAGAAAAATGTAATCAAACTTGAATTTGTGCCAACAGATAATCAAGTAGCGGACGTCCTGACAAAATCACTGCCAGCTGTGAAATGTTTATTATTCAGGGCGAAAATGAATCGTAAATGATTAATCTGTAAGAGAAATACACTAATACTCGAATCGAAGTCTCGATTAGGTATTAGAATAATTGCGTAGGCGTGTATATATTAACAAGGTATTGCGTTTATTAATACTGTGATCTCTCGATCGTGGTCTATACAAGAATGCCTTCCTTTGGCAAAAGCGTCGGTCGTGAGGACGCCTACGTCACCATGGCCCTTTTTAACCATTTTAGGGTTCGCCCCGAAAGAAAGCTACGCTAGACAAAGACAGCGTGCATCGGCGAAATGCACATGGCCCGCCTCGGCCGTTCCTGTACCTCGAATATTCTAACAAATCAATTATTTTTCGACTTTGTAAGCAACAGAAATGGTCTGATTAGGTTTTTCTAGGTTTCCCTAGTCCTAAGCAACAAATGTTGGACCATATGTAATTAGCCCCAGACGAAGCACAAGGGAGGAATTATTCCAATAGCTTTAACTAATATACACATATTCTAGTTGTTATTGAAAATAATAATAAAGGAGAACAAAATTATTAATACGGTGATTGTTACGCGGCAAACCCGCGAAACCCATGCAAAAATAAATGGCTACCCCCATAAAAATACGGCTAGCAATCGGTACAGAGAACAACCTTCGATGTGCAGATTGTTAGG
Organism: Nomada goodeniana; assembly: GCA_963969485.1. NCBI lineage: Eukaryota > Metazoa > Arthropoda > Insecta > Hymenoptera > Apidae > Nomada > Nomada goodeniana. The sequence goes on from OZ018299.1 coordinate 9,339,170, forward strand.
GCGTTTATGACGCGCAAGTAATAGAACTGTATTTGAGGAAGTCGTTTTATTCTATAATCCGTTGGAGTATACGAAATTACGCATATACGACCTCAACAGTTAATTGCATGCGTCATAAACGTGAGTTTCCACAAGGGCCTCGCAGCTGGTACCCAGCAGGCCCGACCAGGTCAAGCTCTAGGACCCCGGTGGAAATTCCGTGGCGTTGCCAAATAATCTGCAACGTTTAAGGACGCACCCCCTCCCTTCAGGAAACGCGCTTCGGGCGCTAAGGAAGGGTGCGACCACACCTTGAAAACACGCTGATTGGAAATTAGTCATTTTTCCTAATGTCCAATCAGCGTGCCTAAAACACACTTCCGAGTCGATGTGCTGGAGCACATTCGACGAGGAAGTCAGTCTAAGACAGTCTAGCACAGAGTCCAAGACAGGGTCCTACCCAGCACACTGAAGAGGAGAAGCAGTATCCTCTCCTTCTTCAGGTGTGTCTGTCTTTTTCTCAAAGGTGCAAGTCAAAGTATCATCTTCTTACTCGACCATTTTGTCTTCACTCAGAAGCAGGAGCAACCATTATACTCTCCTACTTCGAGCCAAACGGGAAACATTATCTTCCCACAAATTGTACAGTATACTAAAAACGACTGTAAGATCCGTTTAATATCTTTTTGTTATCATTCATTTGTTAATAAAAATTAAAATCGTTATCATTCGTTACATTAAACGAGCAGTTATTCAATATACCACCCCTATCTCCTTAAACGGTCGTAGGGTCATACGTGCGCGACGGTGTCGAAGAAATTCAGAACGGAGACTTACGACCTCCGTATACTGAGGATGTCGTTGCATCCGATGGTAGCATCGAAGCCGCGTATTGCGTAAAAACAGTGATAAGTAAAAATTGTCCAAACCCTATCGTGCTTAGTATCATTTTAATCAAGAGATTGTAACGAACGCATTGGTAAAATTTCATTTGAAACGGACCAAAAATGAACCAGTTCTAATATTAGATTTTGATCGCGGTAGTGTTGTCTCACGTACACGGGTATTTAAACTTGCTTTTTTCCTGGAACGTTGCCCCGTATCTCGACTGCCACAACATCAAAGGGGACCCGAGCTCGCTCGAGAATCGTGTCTGCATACGATTAGTATTCACATTCGGTCCCGAGTGAGGTTCAGTAATCGAGACATTACTGTAATACGGGACAATGTTCTGTCCGATATCAGGAGACAGTTGAACCCGTTGAAAAATTATATTTTTCTGAAAAGCAGTCCACGGCATACAAGGAACTAGTAAATAAAAATGTACTTACCAGCGTTTACAATAACACTACTCAAATGTTTTTATTTACGAAAATTTGATAAGTTTGCACTGATTTCAACCCGAATGACAACGATGGATTGATTTCATTGTCTATGCCGACGCGATAGAAGCAAGCGAATTCCGCACAACGTTTGTTTTATTCTTCCCTTTATATTCGTTTGTTGAAAGAATTCCGTCACATTTCAATTTTTTTAGATATTGCTAATAAAGTCCCCCCAATAATTGCGAATATATTATTCAATCTTCAATGTGAAACGTTCCCTAATAAACATGTTTGTGTCAAGCAATATTGTTAACCGCGATATCGTCGAGATAATATACAATAACTAGATTTCTGAATGAAATACTAGACCATGAATTTAACACATTTAGCAAATATGTAGTCTGACAATATACTCTACTATACATGTACTGTAATCACTTGTTACGTAGGAAGTATTATTCCATTTCTTCCTTCTATGATGCCCTTATTTGGAAATCGAGGGTGCATGCAGTCGAGTCTGCCCCTTCCGCGACGTCGCGATGATGTGCCCTTTGGGGGAATCTTTCCTGACTCCCTTGGAATTTTCCGTGCCCCCACCAGCTTTTTGGTCCGGATTTCGAGTATAAAAAGGGCACGAATTCTGCTCTCGGCGGCTCAGTATTAATCTAGCTTCGAGTACGTTCCGTATCGACTATTTTGAAATTGTTGCTCAGCGAGATCGGGTTCCGAGTCCCCTTCGAGCAATTCTTACACGTTCATTTCTTAAAGACGTTATATATATTTTACGGTATATCGTTAGGCCTTGTTGTTGGGCAGTGTACATTTCCAGTCCGTACAGATTAAGAAATGTGGATTTTGTAGTTTACAATCAGACTGTAGAATAACCAAAGAGTAGGAAATATACGCTTAATAATATCGTACGCATTTTTCTCATTGAATCTCCTCTACCAATCATTAGCAGTAACGTCCCACCAAACAGATACACTTTAACCGCTCGAGGTGTATCGCTATAAGTTACGAGTCCATTTTTACTAACAATCCTGTGGCTCCCGGTGATGAAAGAGGCATCGGTTTGTCCACAATAACCATCCTGTGGCTCCCGGTGATGAAAGAGGCATCGGTTTGTCCACGAAAACCTTCCTGTGGCTCCCGGTGATGAAAGAGGCATCGGTTTGTCCACGATTACCTTTACCTACCTGTGACACCCGGTGATGAAACAGGCATCGGCAAGTTCACGCACTTCCTATCTACGCGGCTTCCAGTGACGAAATACGCACTGGCCGTCCGTAACTAACAAACTCTTAAACTACCGATCCTCGGCTCGCGCAGCTGTGCCCCTTAGCCCTCGGCTCGTAACACACTTCATTATTAATATAATATATTATGTAATATATACTGTTCCGCGGCAAATCCTCGGAACCAGCACGCGGAATATATTACCCACCCAATAAAAAGTCGACTAACAATCTGCAGAAAGAACAACCTTCGACATGCAGATGGTCCGCACCCTGGCGGAAATTGCCGTGCGTTGCCAGGTCAGTCAAGACGGTCAGGGTGCACCCCCTCCATCGGAAGGCGCGCTACGAGCGCAAAGAAGGATGGGTGTGTCCCCGTCTTAAAAAACACGCTGATTAGCATTTAGTCCTTTTTTCTAATATCCAATAAGCGTGCCCTAAAGTTACTTCCGTGTCGACGTGATAGGATGCACTCGACGAGGAAGTGAGTCGTGCATTAGAACTCTTACAGTTACCAAGGACTCATACAGTCGCCACAGAATTCCGTCGGTCGTTATGCAGAACTGCGTCGGTTATCTTTCAGAACTTAGAGTCGTGAGTTAAAGTTCAAACGGTCCATACTTAGAGTCCAACGCTCTCCGTTTAGAAACTGTTACTTGTCTTAAAAGTCTAACACTCTCCATATAGAGTTTTGACTTATTACAATTAGAGTCCATTACTCAATTCATTATTCAGATTTAATACTTTACATTCAGAGTCTATACAGTCCACATTCTACGTCTAAAGGAGTCTCTGACAGGGTCTTTCGTAAGAAAAGGAGACACCTCTCTCCTTCTTCTTGTCTGAGTCCGTGACTCAGCGGTACCAGAAACAGCATACTCTCCTACCTCAAGACCCCAGTACATTAGAAAAGGAGAAACAGTATCCTCTCCTTCTTCTTCTGTCAGTCTTTGACTCTGAAGTGCGAGAAACAGTATCCTCTCCTTCTTCTTCTGTCAGTCTTTGACTCAGAAGTTAGAGAAACAGTATAATCTCTTAACTGAAGACATACGGGAAACATTATCTTCCCCCAACATTATTTCACTAGATATTACACACTCAATAGATCCGTTTTATTATTAAGTTTTCCTTTATTATCAGTCTATTGGTACTCAGTCAAAAATAAGATTCATTAGCCAAATCAATTTATCACCCCTATCTCTGTAAAAGGTCGTAGGGTCATACGCGTGCAACGGTGTCGATAGAAATCGAAATGGAGATTTACAACTTCCGTATACTTGGTTCTCAACGCATCCTGTAGTATCATCGAAGCCGCGTATTGCGTAAGAACATATACCATATTTTCAGTACAAAGCGTTTATTACTTTTTATAGAGAATTACGATCTGAATTGATTGACGCATATATATATATATATATATATATATATATATATATATATATATATAATAACTCCATTAAAAAAAAAATTCGACCTTATATAATGTCCATCGAGAATTAAGGTGTTAGATTAAACATTATCTATACTATAGTATATGGCTATAATTATATCACAGATGGAACTGAAAAACCATTACAATAATTGAAGAAAAAATAACCTTCTTAATTAAAATATCGAGTGCAATAATATTCGTTCCAATACGCTGCCCCCTCCAAACAAATAAATAAAATACCCTAGAAAATCGGGGTATAAAACGAGCATAAAAATATAACAATTTCTTCGAAATGAGCTGACGGGAAAGCCCGAAACGTCCCTGCAGCCGTCTCGGAACGGTCCAAAACGTTCTTAAAAACGTCGGGTAGATGGCCAGTATGCAGCAAACCTTAAAACAGGTTCCTACAGTCGGAATCGCCGCGAACTCTTAACAGCAAGGGATCCGATTGCGCTTCAGCCGGCGGAGTATCGTAAAAACGGCGAACAGTTTGCATAATAATCTCCAGTTTGTCGAGCATTATGCCGGCTGATATCTCGATTCAGCTTGCAGCCGGTTCCGTTTCCAGCGTAAATTCCGCGATTTGATGGCGGGCAATTGCCGGTAAACGGGCGGCGAATTATACGCTTGTTTATGCAGTAACGATGGAAATCCGCGAGATCTACCGGCTGTCATTATTACACTCGTGACGAACTTACCGGTCCCTTCCAGAGGCGGTAGATGAAAAAGAACGGCATCGGTACGATGGTCGCCAGCCCGATCAGTATTCCGATCGCGTTCACCCAGCCGGGGAATACGTAGTTGCCATAACTAGGCAACTGGTACGTATATATCTGATACACGAACACTGCCTGCGGGATGAAAACCAGTGGTGATGTAAGAGGGCGGAAGGGGCGAAAAAAATAGGGATGTTAGTTCTTGTGCAAACTCCTCGGGGGGCTGTGCGCTCGTTGGTACAACGGCCAATTAAGAATATGATATTTTTAATCCGGAACGATTTCGACGCGCTCTCCCTCAAGTGCCCTTATAACTCAGGCTTGTAGAGCTTGGGGTTAAATGAAAATTAACCCCCGCACTATTGAATTCCAATAGGTATTAAGGAGAGATCAATTGAAACGTTTCTGAGGTTGGTATATTTTAGATCATTTGCAATGTCTTTGTTCGATTTGTGAAGTGTCTTTAGATGTTCAATAGTGTGACCTATTTTTTTTTATTAGCCAGTGATATTGGAATCGGATGGTTATAGGATTATTAGAATTCATTTGGAATATTTGTGAGATTAATGAAAAGCGAGAGCCACGGTCATTATTAATCTAGCAAATAAAATTTTTCGACATGTCGATTCTAGTTCAAGGCGTACAATTTCAAGCGCCTTTTATCCTTAGGTAACAGGAATGCAATTTATTGACCAGTCAATATTAAATGCTGCTGGTGTAAATTACTATCGTTCTATGCGCTGACATCGAACAAAGCCACTACGAAATATGTATATGCGTTTAATTACTCAATTTTTATATCTGGCATCCGATTTCTGTTAGTACTAGAACATTATATTTACCAAAATATTCTTTCCTTGCAGAATATAGTAAAAGAATTACATTATTTAATTCCTTTCATATTACCTAGACATAATCAAAGTCAATTATTGTTCACCCATTTACAAAAGCAGACTAAATATAAACAACACATGAAAGGTACAATGCAGCCAATGATTCGCGTAATTAGCAGGAGGAAGAATGCAAGCACAATAGAGGGACATACAAAAGGATATTAGGAAAGAAGCAATACTCTGAAAGAGGCATTACACCCTTAAATTAAATAAGAAATGATGTAATCAATTCAACGGAACATCAATTTTAATACCAGTTCGAGTTATAAAATTTCATTGCCGCTCATCTACACTTTATCCTTTACAACCACTCGTTTACGTTATCACTTTCTGTCCCGAATGATACAAGAGACAGCTAATGATAACCGACTTACAAAACATTGTAAATGCCCTTAACCCTTTAACTCCAAACGCAACACCTATTTTAGTAATGCGTCAAGTTCTGTCGTCGGTTAATACTTTCTTTTGTCACCAAGGATCCGTAGTTTCACTTATGGTAAATAAAAGAGCAAATGTCAATAACAAAATACCATAATTAAAAAATAACGATTTGAGGGTCTGGGCGTTAAAGAGTTGAAAAGAATAAAAGAGATAGTCTGTGTATAACAACTGTGACAAGTTATTATTTCCACGGCTATTGTAATCTCCAACGAAAATCAATATATTTTATCGGTCGTTATACAGTAAGCCCATAAATACTTGCCATCAACACAGTAGCATCTCGATTAAACGGCCCATGAATATATGCGGTCTCGATGTTCCACGATATTGGATTTACCAATAATATATTTACTATCGTGTCCCCTAACTCTAAAATTGGTGATAGAGAGGAACCTATAATTTTTAATCAAGCCTTTGTATGTGTGCTTAGGAAAAAAACAGATCGCCTTATAACTATCTACCCATTACAAATGGGTTTTGGTTTTGGATATTTGACACAAAACCATCACCAAAAGCCAAAACGCTTTCTTAATCATGTATAATAGATAAATTATCCAAAGCGCATGATGTGTCATCAGTTATACGGAGTGTGCCCGTTTCTTTTATCAATTATATTAGAACTGATATTTGTGAAACTTCTAAATATTTTTCACCATAAAATAAGCAATAATATTTAAACTGTCAATTTAAAAATATCAAGTGTGATTCGACATAAGAGCACTTGTAAATCATTTCATGTGTACAATAGTTCCACACAACTCCATTGCAGAGCAAACTTTCTACAACATTATTAAGTCCTCGTTAGTTTTGTTGGGAAGAAACCCGCGACACCCTGTATTGAGCAGAGGGGAGCAAGACGTGAATGATGCTGCATGGACTTCGAATGGGTTAAAATATTTTGGGTACGACGTGGAAACCCTCGAAACAGGCCGCTCGATTCGACTCCATCATATCCTGTCCCGACGACACAGCGTTTATGAAAATAGGATGGCCAATAATCAGAACACGGCGGGCAACATATCGGATATCGGTGATAACTCAACGGAGATCGCGGTCGATTAGCCGCGAAACAAATCTTGGTGGTGTCGTTTCCGTTGTTTTTCCGCTGAATAACGGGCTCGCTCGTTTCACAACGACCGATTCGATTCTGGGCGCGGAACAGAAGTTAAGTTATTGATTCGATCGGTGGTTTCGAAATCAGCCGCAGCCGAGGCTGGTAATCGACGTGGAGTGATCATTTATTTCGTTGTGATTGGTAGAATGGAACGTGAAGGAAGCCAGCGCGGCTCGCTTCCGGGCGAAGGCGTACAAAAGAAAGATCCCGAGGAAAAACTAGCTGCTCTCCTATATTTCCACATTTACGTGCCTGAACGTGTATAATGGGACGAAGTGACGTAACGTCCCGGCGATATGTTATTGCGCGAAATGTTTGCATTTCATATTTCAGAAAGAATGTCTTCGCGTGAAAATGGCTCGGACAACTTTAGCGGTTAATGCACTTCAAATTTTTGAAATAAAACCTTATCTGCATGATGAATTATGTGCGTTGCGCTAATGATAGGGGTTCAACAATCTATGGTTTGAAATAGTTTAAAAAGTAATTGTTGATGTTAACAGAAGTCTCTGCTTTATGCTCTGAAAATAATCCGTACTATCGGGTGGTTGCGAAAGAAATGAATGACCCATTGAGATATTATCGCGATATTGTCCATATTATTGCGGTGGCAGTAGATGATTATTACTGATGGTTTCTACTGTACTTGACCTTTGTAGCATAGCGTTCCTTTTCTTATAAATTTTTAATTTTGTTTCTAACAAGGGAACACCGCAAACCCTTACTCCCGGATTTTAATGAAACTTTGTACGATTATAGAGTGATCCAAGACAAGAATAACGTATGCTTCATTCGTGCCCAATCGCCCTTTAAGGGTGTGAAAACTAACTTCAAAGTCAGATCGGGTTTCCACTTTTTCGCTTATATCTCTTATAATACATGAGATGGAAAATAATATTTTAGGTGAAAGTATTTTAGGTGTTTAATGGTACAATGAGCGCTATAATTTTACATTAACAAAATTTGAAAAAAAGTTTGTTTTCGTGAAAATAAAAATTCTTTTTGCGTTATTTTAAAGAATTTTACATTTTTACAATAACTAAAAATATTACGTGTTTTATTCTAAATTCAACCATGTATACTAATGTTACTATACACCGTCGACTTATGCAGATACACGGCGAAACGTACGCCATGCGCGCGATTGTGCGCTAAAAACACGCAGTAAATTACATATTCAGATTTCTTGTTTTCGTTGCAGTTCCTAATATATGGCAATATTCAGTACGATAACATAAAAATACCAGAATATAAGATGTTACATCAAGATTGATGACATGTCACATACATTGCTCTATATCACATATATCCATACATAAACATTTGTTTCATACTGATTTCATATTTTATTCCAGTTTGAATACGTTTATACATGTATTTCCTTCAACATAGCTTTCACAAAAGTGATGTGCATCAAAGAAATGGTCTATACATAGATACTTTTTGCACCAAGCACATCTTATCATAGCAGGCTTATCGCACAGATTACAACGAGGCAGGTTATACAGGGTGGCACAAAAGTCGGGGAACATAAGGGATTGGGGTGTAGCTGGGATGGTTCAAGTTAGTTGTGCAAATCGTTTTTCTTAAAACATAATTTATCCACCTGAAAACGTACCGATAAAAATAAATATTGTTGTCATAAGTAATAAAACATTTGATTCCTTTCGGATAATGAATAACCGTATAGAGCACAGTTATTACACGAATTCTTAGTGTATTTCTGATCCACGAATAACGAATAATTCCACATTATTCTTAATTAAGACGATGTAACATTTGCCGCTCGCTTCCCTCGATACCCTCGATGCCCCCATCGCGACCGACCGTAAGTGATCGGTTCGCGCTTAAGAGCGCGTCTGCCGATGCCCAGCGGGCGCTATCAATGGCCACTGTTTTTCGTTAATAACTCAGAAACGAAAGTATACATAACATTTTGGTCAAGGAAAAAGTTGTTTAGATTCATCCCAGCTACACGCCAATCCCCGATGTTCCCTGACTTTTGTGCCACCCTGTATAACCTGCCTCGTTGTAATCTGTTCGATAAGCCTGCTATGATAAGATGTGCTTGGTGTATATGTGATATAGAGCAATGTATGTGACATGTCATCAATCTTGATGTAATATCTTATATTCTGGTATTTTTATGTTATCATACTGAATATCGTTATATATTAGGAACTGCAACGAAAACAAGAAATCTGAATATGTAATTTACTGCGTGTTTTTAGCGCACAATCGCGCGCATGGCGTACGTTTCGCCGTGTATCTGCATAAGCCGACGGTGTATAGTAACATTAGTATATATGGTTGAATTTAGAATAAAACACGTAATATTTTTAGTTATTATAAAAATGTAAAAATTCATTAAAATAACGCAAAAAGAATTTTTATTTTCGCGAAAACAAACTTTTTTTCAAATTTTGTTAATGTAAAATTATAGCGCTCATTGTACCATTAAACTTTTACCTAAAACATTATTTTCCATCTCATGTATTATAAGAGATATACGCGAAAAAGTGGAAACCCGATTTGACTTTGAGGTTAGTTTTCACACCCTTAAAGGGCGATTGGGCACGAATGAAGCATATCGTTATTCTTGTCTTGGATCACTCTATAAACCTACAAAGTTTCATTCAAATCGGGGAGTAAGGGTTCGCTGTGGTCCCTTGTAAGTTAATATAAGACCATTCTTTATTGCAACTTAAAAGAATGCAGAGAAGATTATTGAATAGAGGTTCGAAATTGCGGTTATGAATTGTGACACTTTTAAGCACTGTATTTTGTAATAAAGCGGCAACAAAGAGACAATAATTGAACTATGTAAAAAAATTATGAATTTCAAATAGGCGAAAGCATGCATAAATTATAATTAGTAATATATTACCTATATTCTATGAGATAAGCCTTCTCAAAATATCGAATAGTTGAAAAATGGACTGATTTTATGAAAATCATAATGTGCACAGTTATTTTCCCAATTTATTACCGAATAAATAAATTGAAAAACATCTTGGCGAGTATGTGCAAATGTGATGTAAACAAATTTGCACTAATATTTGGAACTTGAGGATATAAATAGGTACCCCGGTGCTTCTTTTTGTACAGATTCAAAACAGCATCAGCCAGTTGCTGAAGACACCCTGTACATGTACTGATAAAAATTTGAAAGAATATTGATTTGAACGTCTTGCCAATACCTTCGTTTAACATGGAAATATGTTGTATACGCCTATCAAATTGTACAATGCTTACGGAGAATATCTATAGAAACATTCTAAAGCCAAACGAAATTTGTTAAGTGCTAAAGTTAGACGAGACACCCTGTAGGAAAATGTACAGAAAAGCGTAAAGAAGAGGACCAGGAACCGCGTCACCTCATTAAAGCGATCATCCTCTCGAGCTGACGTTACTCTGTGCGTACGAGTACATACCTACGAAAGTATGAGCCCGCAATGTAATTTTACATTTTTAATTCAGAAGGAATAAAGAAACGCTGTGGAAATTATTGTCTCGTTTCCTTTTTCATGAATAATCTATAAGTGAATTTCTTTTTCTCTTCGAATGTCGATTATTCGTTCGATGTTACGATGCACGAACCTGCACATATACAAGTTGTATGCGTGTGCAGATTTTTCCTCTTTTTCTTTTTTTTTACGAAGCTATTGCTAGCAAATGTAAATCAACCGCGAACAGGGAGAAAAAGAAACGTCTCTCTTTGTTGTGCGGCGACGACGGTTGAATGTATGCGAGTTACGTTGCCAAGATGTGTAAAAACGCGGAAACAACCATTATACATTCATTATGACATTCTGGACGCCAGAATAATACGATACCGGTACTTAAAGTAAATGTTTGTTTTTACAGTTATTGCCACGATAATAAAATGTGTGCCTATTTTGAAATAGTTTTAATGAGACCACTGCGGCTATGAAAAATATATTTTCACAATGTTACTGATTTCTTATGCGCAATGAAAGGTTTGCGATAATTGTTCGTCATATTTGTACATTTCACGGAACAAATAAGGCGCTCTCTTAATTGTATTGCTATTACAAGTGTGAAACCATCATTAGTGGTAAGTAAAACAAAATACAATTTTGCTTGAAAATGAATAGTTTGTGAATAATGTACATATTAAGTCGAGCAATATATTAATGTAATTTGTAAACAAGAATTTATGATGTTATAAGTCACAAAAATTTTTACCAAACACAAAGATGAATTAGTTCAGTAGTAAATATATTATATGTGAATATTATATCCTGTATATGTGTACATATCATTATAAAGTTCGTATAAAACAATAAGCTTAATCGAAAATACCGATATTGAAATATCCTTTATACAATTCGTACTTGAAATAAATTCTGAATTCCTATTTTACTAAAAGAGACGCGTTCGTTTATAGACGAGAAAACAAAACTGTCAGTGGACATTTCAGAAAGATAATTCTGCCCCTTTACTTTCATTACAGAAATATATGTAATTACAAATCTTCCTAGAGCCGAAGAATCACAATAATTCTTAAAACAGGTGTACAAGATATTATATATAATTATTTAAATGACAGGAATCACTATCCCTTGTCACATATCCTGCTGCAATCATAATATATTCGAGCGAAATATTCAGCAGAATATCGAAAATGATTATTTGATTCTGCAAAATTAATGAAACAAAATAAATTGAAATCTCAATGGTAAAATAAATCCAGTCCCGTTCTCAATTTACACAAATACAACGCGCATCGAGTCCTTATCGCAGTAATCAATCTCGCTCCTCGCAATAACAATTACAGAATAAGCCTTAGAAGCCAATACATCCAGACAACGAGGCAGAAACAAACTAGGATTGATCCAGTGGTTGTCTCAAATCAAACGCTGTTTATTGAAAAATGGAAATGGGAGGGGGATGTGCGAGGGTGGCAAAGGCGTGGAAATCCAAGCTAGCCGTTGGCCAAAAACGTCGCGCTTAATAAAATACTCGATCGATCAATGGTGGGCCCAAGTCTAGCTCTCGAGGCTCTCGACCCAAGGATAGAGATCAAGTGCAATAGGCATTCTCAAGTGTGTTACGATATGGGCGAGGTCAAGAAATTTTTGCAAACTTCGGGTCTCCGCGAGCAGTGTTAATGATGGAAATTCACGAAGGCGACTCGAGAGAATGATCATTACTCGCTTATTCGCGGCGTCTGCGTGCTTTCGTCTGCATGAACGGTTGATCCAGATATTCCCGCATAGGTATTCGCGTTTTTTAATGGTGAAGTGGGCGCAATGGAACATAATTATTTGGACGACGATCTTTTTCCCACGGTCTACTATCCGCATGCGTCAGACAAGGATCAGGCGTCAGGTCATTTGCGAACGAGATTCAGGGGAAGTGGTATGCAAATAAAATAATAATGGAAAGAGAAAGGGGGAGAAAGAAATATACGAGCGACGAGCGGAGGAAGAGTCTAAAACAAACGGAAAATCAATAACGGGGTAGGAGCGTCACGCTAAATGCTTGCGGGCCGAGAAGCAAAACCGCGATAATACCGTCAGCGAAAACAGCCCGGAAGGAGACAGGATTAACGTCTTAACTGTGAGGTGCACGCCCGGAAAAAGAGGGTGCATGAAACGCGCAAACGAACTCGCTCGTGTCCACGGGCCGGATTTGCTTAATCGCTCGGATGATTCGTATGATTGCCGAGGCACCGAGCAAGTCTTACGTGGCAGAGGTGTGATTATTTGGAAACGAAAATTGGAGATGCAGGATTATGCATTGGAGAGGATAAACGGCGATTAGGGTGTTTGTGAAAACGCATGAGTCGAATAGTAAGGTGGTGCTTATTTACTAAATAAAAACTTGGTTCACATTTTTTCACGGGGCAAGTTGTCATAGCGTTGACCCTTATAAGTAGGGAGCATGGTGGTTTTTATATGTTTTCCAGTTACATATTAGAAGTTGCTACCAGACATTGAATTTTCTTTTCTTTCTTTTAAGAGAGAAAAGACAATATCCTTTTCGACGTACTCGTACTATGATTTTTCTAACGTTGCAATATTACTACAAAGTTAATTTGTGGGACAACAGGTTTTAAGAACAGCCAATACGTATTTGTAAAAATCTATTTCAAAAGTAATGTCATTAGGATAATAAAGTCGATTCTTCAATGTGAACATATTTCTGCTGGAATTGCATGATCAAATACAAGTTTCTTCTATGCTTCATTGCAAAGTATTGATATAATGACACCAGACTAAGAGGGTAGCGAGCCCTAAAAACTGACGAAATGTAATGAAACTTTAACCAGGCGTATTTGTCATTATAGAGAACAAAATGTTAATATGGCCCAGAAATATTTGAAAAGTTGAATTTTAAACACCACCCTAATGAATTTTCGTATGCAGGTTTAATGCTATGTGTATCTACTTATGCAATATTTAATGCTATTTAAGAAAAAGGATTCTGCTTTGCTTTTCTGTTATACTTTGCGTATACAGTACATTGCAAATAATTTTGTGAGAACAAGTTTGACGTTCAACGTCAAATTTCTGCATACATTTTTGCAACAGTGCACAAAAATATTTCACATTATTCTATAATAATGGAAAGAGAGGATAAGATTCTACGAATAAATACAAAATTGGCCGTTATCCTTACATGAAAGTTTAATACGTGATCTGGTCAGTATTATACACGAAAGTTATCGTGCTTTGACCACAAGTTGTTGTTCTCGAAGTTAGACGAAATTTCAGAGTATAACTCGTATCTATTAGCAAATTCACTCTCAGGTTCCGATATCAGTAAGCTTTGAAACCACCGTTAAACTTTGTTGCAGCGTTTGCAAAATGTTGGAATGAATTTTGTGATAGATACGCTTGCCCTTTGAAACTTTTAAACTAACAATATCGCGTTCTGTAAGCTGCATTAATAAAAGGATTAGTGTAATCTCTCCTCTTATATTATGATAATAAACCATATACATATGTTACTAATACTATGCACCCGGAGGATCTGTGATATTATAACTTAACATTTATTTCTTGTCACAACCAAAGTTAACTACGAAATTAATACGTATTCACTTTTAACGTAATAATTAATACGATACATATTAATTGCATTAATTTCTCGACGGTACTTATTTCTTGCGATTTCAACTAACGGCAAATGTATATGTTATGTAGCATAGCCAATTAACTTTTTAAAGTTCAAAGACAAACTTTTTACGAACTTAAAAATTCTATATTTCAAAACTATTTAACAATTTAATCATTCTAAATTGTTTAATAAACACTGGGAACATTTTCGAAAAATTCTATTCAAATGATAAAATCCAATCCAAGAATCGTCAAAAGTTTCAAAAATTTGGCTGCAATAAAAACTAATTTGCCAAATGGAATTAATAAATTAAAACAAAGTCGTCAAAATCTTTGTTAAAACTTGAAAGGGGGAAACTCAGTCAAATTAAATACATAGTACGTATCCAAACCCTAAAAAATGGAAATAAAACTACTAACACAATGTGATATTCAGTCTATATTCAGTCTCCCTAAAAAACAAAAGAATCAACCTCGGTATTACTGTTCTACAGAGGTCCCCTTTAATGTGTCTAATCATTCGACTCTGTGCACCAGTAATCCAGGGAGAAATTGTAACCCCAAAATACCAAGTAATCCAAACCATCCAACAGGAATATTCCCGGCATCCTACGACGACGACTTTCGTTCGTGAGGCGCAAAGTGCCTTCCCATTGGTGTCCAACGTTTGTAAAACAAGTTCGATATCTGTCGGGTTAATTATCGGGAAATAACTTCAGCATAGTTTGTCGGCCGTGCTCAAAGATCCTCGGGGTTAGGTAGCACAGTAACGCGTCAAGACACGGACGGCATGGACGCGATTGCAATGCACTTACCAGACAAGTGATAGGCGCGAGAACCACCCAGCTGAGCCACCAATAGCTGCGGATCAAAAGGTTGAACCGCATTTGCATCTCGGCTATGTTACGCAGGAATTTGTTGCATCCGTAACACCAGCCTACCACGCCGACCTCGGCAATGCCGATCAATAGTATCGCCCAAGCAGCGGTGTTCCAGTCCATCAGCGTGAACAGGTAAATACCACCGTCGAACACCATCGGTACAGCGAGGAGCCAGCAAGTGACGCATATCCCTAATACCACGTAGCTCTCGTGTTTTCGTAAATCTGGTCGCACGTCCAATATGGCGGTGTTTATCGCCTGCACGCCTGCGAACTGTGTATCGTAAAAAGCAACGATCCACTGTGTTACTCAGGATTCGATACTCGTCCTCCGGGGATTCTCGTTACCGTTTCTTCATTTTAACATCCTTTCCACCCTTTCTCACCCTCGTTCCCAACTCTTCTATCTCATTTTTCCTTTTGTTTCCCCCTTTTTTTTGGACGCAGTCCGTCCTAATTACCCTTCAGCGTACTAGCTGCAGGGAGGACAGAGGAGGTGGAGGTGGTGGAGAATGAGGAGGCATGCAAAAAACAAAGGCTCTTTCGCTTCCTTTCCGGGACTATCCCTGTCTCTCGGCTTGCTTTCTTTCTGCCTCCCTCGTTTACCTTTCCATGCTCTCTCAGTGGAAAGAAAAAGGGAGGAACGACGAGGACGAGAAGAAAGGTGTGGATTTCACTGGGACGGCAAACCATAACTTTTTCCATGATATACGAGCCCCAAAGTGGAGAGACGGGAGGCGATGCAAAAGTAACACGGCACGATCGTCTGGCTACTTGCAAGCACATTTTCGCCCGCAGCTCTTTTGACGAATACAGCGACTGGCATTCCGGTTCTCGAGGCACTTGAATAGCGCCTTCTTAGCCGGCTCGGTAGTACGAAAAATTTTTGCGTTCTCCTTCTCACGCGCGGACCAACACCGCGCAAAGAACAAGACCGTGCTTAAAACTTTAAACAACATGGATATGCGATGCTTTTCGTTATCAAAAGTCTTCGCGCTTCTCTGCCTATACCCTTTTGCTTCGTACTCTTTCATACTCCCTCATTTTCTTGCCCCCCCCCCCCCCGTCCTCCTCAGTCTCACTCTTTTTGTGTAGCAACCGCGAACTCAACTTGCACGCTGCCCTCTATAACTTCAAACATTTGAAGGGTGCTTCATTTTCAAATGAGGCTTTAGGAATCAACAAACCGGCTTTACTCGATTCTTTCGATCGATCGTTAGTGTTCGGAAACGTACTGTTCCATCGTTCAATGTACTTACTTGGCTACCAAGACCGAGGATGAACAACATGACGAAGAACAGAACAGCCCAAACGTTAGGCATCGGCATCCGCACCACGGCTTCGGGGTACGCGATAAAAGCCAGACCCGCCCCACTTTGGATCACTTCGTCAATGGGTACTCCCATCTGGAGGGCAAGAAATCCCATGATGGAGAAGATTACGAACCCGGCGAAAATTGACGTGAGTAGATTCGTCAGGGTCACGAGGAGTGCATCTCTGGGGAAAATTTAAGCGAATGTTGTATTAGAATTCCGAAATAAATTACACGGATAAAATTTGTAAACAGTACAACAAACCTTTATATTGAAACATGATCGTATGTGTAATATACATTCGAAATGGATAGTGACACATTCTGAAACTATTTACAACAGTGTAGCTTCGTTCTGTTTTTAAAAATTGATTCTTCTCTGCGGTAAAATAAAAGTGTTTTTGCTGCGGCCGTCAATTAACACGTTGAGCCCGGCGCCGAATTGGCTGTCCTTTCCGTTCAGCCGGCAGCCGGCGAGCGATACAATGTTGTAGGGTATCGCCAAGAGATAAGGAATTCTTCTTTGTCGCGCTATTTTCAACGTCTTTTAGGTGTATGTGTGATTCTGTTCACTATATTTTCGTATGATCTATAGGTCTGCCACGTACGTACCTCCAAGAGGCGATCAGTTTGAACAGACCTACCGAAGTGTACAGATTGTTCGTAAAAAGAAAGTTGAGTTTAGTTTTGAAAATAGTTATTGCCCATAACATTGAATATGTCCGAAAGAGAAGAAGATAGTGACACGTCAAGAGAAATATTTTTAAACTACATTTGATCACATTTCATTGAGAATATATTTATTTTTTAACTTTAATACTGTCGGTCCCACGGACCGACGACAGCCAAACGAAAATTCTAGTGCCGGTCCTCAGGGACCGGCGCCGGCCACACGGAAAGTTCACTGCCGGTCCCCAGGGACCGGCGCCGGGCCTAACGTGTTAAATCGTTGTATGTACGAATACAAGCTTTCGTATGGCGAAATTGTCAAAGGGTATTCAATTTTGTTTGAATGCTTTGAATTGCCCAACATATTCGCTGATGGTAACGATATTATACATATTATAATGCTTCGATTCCAACCCAACGGGTTTTATTCAATAAATATTTTAGAATATTGGCGTAACAGTGCAATAATTGTGCTGGAACTTCTCACATTCCAAGAATTTGGAGCAAAATATCTAAAAAAAAGTACCTACCAATCAGAAAACAGCATTTCAACATATTATGAAAATAAAGCCACTGTACTGTCTTTTAAAGTAAGCCATTTATTAGTTACGAAATTCAACAAATAACCCATTGGTAAGAAAAAAACCAGTTAAACTTATTTTTCCGGAAAAACCAAGCTTCCTATGAAAAAATTTTATTCTACATTTTCGATTCAGTTTTTCACTTAGAATCAGTCCCTGTTCGCATGTAGCACAAATTACGAAACATCCTGTATAAGCGATGCAGCGTTCAAACCAATTGCATTGACCACAGCCAGGAAACTTCGGTGTCGGATAATCATACTATTTATGACTTTAAACAACATTCGAGCACATAAACTCAGCAAGTCTCGCCTTTTCAAAAACGCCACAGCTTGGACTCGCTTCGCCTTGCGACTGATATCGCATATCTAACATGCTTTGAACGCCCTATGAGTGGGGCGCGAGCGTGTACTGATTTTCCGCGTAGAGAATACGGAACTCGGCGTACCCGGCAGCTGGGGCTTAAGCATTACGTTGGGAATTACATTATTAGAAGCTTGCCGCGGTTAATTCGTTCGCGCAAGCACAGATTTCCGTCCTTTGAATGCATTTTCGTTTGAAATGCGAATATAGTGATGCAAGCGCACCCGAAGATCCACGCGAACGGGAAACGAATTATCGTTGTTGGGTTTTAATTGGACGGGAAATATTAATTGGGCGAAAGATTTTAATTGGATAGCGCTGGAATCTTATTGGGTTGCCAGGGGATAATGGTGGTTTGACGCGAATGCAGAAAGAATATGACGATCCATGCGTGTATCGTTTTTTTCTTTGTGGATAAACAATTGCGGATGATTTCAAGGAAAAACTATTTGACCAAATCGTTTTTCTCCGGTTGTAAACTATGAGATTAATGATATCTCTACGAAAAAACTTTTAACGATAGAGTATTGGGCAAAGCTTTTCCACTATATATTGCTGAAATATTTTTCAAAAATTTGAACCTGGACAAAAATATTGTCTAGAAGATAATATCGAGCACATCGAAGCCTGACTACTCCCATTAGCGTGCGTTAAAGTTGAAACGCGTGCTCGGCGAAATCATCAGAAATTATGATTAGCGTGCCAATATTACTTTGCTTTTCGTTCAAAACATCGATCAATTTTACACTATGAAGTAAGAAACAATAATAGTGAATATTGTACTAACAATAAGATATCAGAAAAGAAAATGATATCCATTTATTAAACATAAACATCGGTAGCAATAATAAAATAATATTCGGTAGCAATAATAAACTTTAGTGACAATATTAATATGTTTATATTGGCAAACTCGTAAACCGTAAGTGTTGCGTGAATAATTGTAAACCAGCGAAATAATTAATTCGAAATTGTATTATCGGCGATTAAACGAAAATGCGCAAAGTTGAAACCACTTTAACTGACCCTCGGCGAATTCCGGGTCATTTTAACCCGCTGCATAAGACGCAACTGTCGCAAGCAGATTTGTAAATTTCATACAAGAACTAATATTTTATCCATATATTGTAATGAAACATAATAAAAGTATATCTTTAAATATACAGGGTGGCTCAGAACTCAGCGAACATCGGGAAACGCGGGGTTGCTGTGGTCATTTTGAACAACATTTTGGTCAAGGAAAACCTAACCTCATCCTCCATTTCCCGATGTTCCCTGAGTTCTGAGACCGAATGTATACATATTTTTATTATTTTATGTATCTTAATACTATTATAATATTATAATAAACGGTTTATAAACCGTTTTCAAGAAACAGTAAAATCAATATTTAGTATGAAATATTGTATTCGTTCGTGTTGCGTATATGTATATATATCGAAATTTTCATAGTGGTCCAAAATGACCCGTCATACGCCGGCCGCGTCGCTTTGTAGGATATCCACCGTGCAAAGGTTAATACAAAAGGGCATACGCTCCATATCTTTATGATTATTCCAAGTGCATTGACCAATGTAACCAAATCGTTTTGTACATCTTTTGTCCAACTTTCTGTTAAAACCGATTCAAACGGATTCAATATTATATGCACTACCTAGAACCTAGATAAAAAAACAAATTACGAAACAATTTCGGGTAATGCTCAATTTTGATCTTATCGTTTAATATACCTTTGTAGTAAATGATAAATATAAACAGATCGTACAATAGTTCCATATGGAATGAAAAAGCACTTTAATATATTTCCTTTAATGCAGTAATATATATCCGGGTCTACAATTTTGGTTGCCCCGGTTCAATAATATTATATCTTTGTATATGCATACTTGCCTGTGGCAATTGTTGTTAAAGTTGCTGTAGCTCGAAAGGGTGACCAGGGATCCGCAACCAATGCCAAGTGAGTAAAAAACCTGAGAGGCAGCATCGGCCCAGACACCAGTGGATTGTAGGTTCGACCAGTTTGGTGTGATAAACCAAAGAGAACCATCACGAGCACCTTCCAATGTGACACCTAAACCAGTATTACAAGTACATAATAAATGAAGGTATTTGGTGGTGCTTTGTGGGTTTACACCTTTCACACACAAGAACCGCTACACCGCGATGTTATAAATAAGTTTACGCGAAAAATATAAATTACCTATTCGTAATAAGTTTAACCTTCTTTGCACGAAAAGTGTATACTATGAAAAACAAACGATTTGCATAATAAAGCGCATATTAATACAATTGTTAGAGTACATTACATAAAATTATTTAAAATGTTGCTATTTTTCCTTCTTTTTTAACCCCTATGTTAGCAACCGGATACCCATATCATGTTTCCTATAAGAATTGTTTATGTTCTGGTAACAATATCGCAAAACCCCTCTGGATCCCCATTGTTTGGATGTTTCTACGTCGATATACGAAATTTAAATAAAATTAGTTCGCAATTTTTTAAGTTATAAAGCTTCAAACATATTTATACGCCTGTCTGGTAACCGCGATACCCGGGTACCCATATAAGAGACGAGATTGTTAGGTGTTCTATGCACATAAACATGAACCAATTTTTAACTAAAATGATTTATTTATTTATTAAATTACAATAATAAAGAATTCTGTGAACAATTTCTGCATATTGCTATAGTATTTACGTGTTTATCACAAATAGGACGGCCGCACTTGTGGCAAGCCTTTCGTGTTTTTCGTCGTTTCTTTTCGGGATCAGTCTGACACATATAACAGAATCCCACGACTTTTTTTTGAAGTAGAAGGAATTTCATTTATTTCTACTTGACTATTTCTCATGCTTTGTATTGCCAATTTTGTGGAAAGATGTCTCATAGTTTGAGCATTTGCCAATGGGGTTCGAATTGTTCGAAAAGAAAGATCTTCCCTTAATTGACGTAGAAACACACGACGATTGTTTGATTTTCTAGACAATATATCGTTATTGATAATACTTCCATTTTTGCAATATGAACTTCTGAAACTTGCAAATTATATTTCACAAAAGCACTGTCCGTTTCACCTAACTGCAAAGAATCGTGTGTCTCGAATCGAAAACTGAATACAAACTGATGCATATTCGAGACGGTCTCTGATACTAGCTTATATTTGTTCATTTAACAAGATAAGCATCCATTCTCTAGTTATCGAACTAGGAACGATTCGAAGAATCAAAAGTCGAAAACTGGACACTTGAGAAACTGGGAGACTTCATAGAAGAGCATGTACTTAAAATATTTGAAAAAAACTGATACTCCATTTCAGTATAAGAATATACATATAATAGATTTGCATAAAATGTTTAAAGCTGCAGCTGTTGAGTTATAGAAATGAAAGCTAACAGTCTCGAAAGAATATAATTTCATATTTCAGCCACTCATTGGCTACATCGGTTAAGTCCACAAAACAAAAAGCGTCAATAAAACATATTAACGTTAAAATTGTAAAAAATTTAATAGGTGGAATCAACCAATTGGGCTAATGTGCCGATGGAAGCAGTATGGGGTACCCGGTTACGAGACAGACGTTCAAATTTTTCATTACATTTTTCATTACAAGTAATATTGTGTTACTTGTATATTATTTTCATTCAATATATATTCTCAAAATCTTATACAATAATTTTATTGTATATTGTAATAACCAAAACATTCTTTTATAAATAATAATATCATTCTATAATATTCAATGGAAACGAACACTAAATAATGTATACAAAGAATCAATCTTTTTTATCTTCTGCAGGACGTGTGTTTTATCATTATTGATCTTGCGCTGTCAAAAATGACTTTCTAGTAAATAACGCAGAATGCCAGTCGGAACTCTCTGTAGTTGCATGACACGATAAATAACATTGACTCAGAATGCTATTCGCGCACATAAGCAATCAGATTTAACGATATTTTTCACGTGAATACCTCGTACGTATTTTGTTTACACAATTATCCATGTATCTATCAAGTATTAGCAAACATTCGTATCTCAACGTTACTTAAACAAAACATTATTATACATATGTACAATACTAAGAAGTGCAAAACTAGATAGAAAAATTTCTAAGTTCGTATAAAAATATTTTTCAGTTTGACTTACAACTTCGTACATGTAATCTTTCCCCAACCTTTAAAGCTTCAAACATTAAAAATGTACTAACCAGTATTGAAATGATACCCGATATTTGTGCTCGTATTGAACTGAGATATTCTCAGTTATAGATAGTTCCAATTGGAAAACATATTCTCGAAATATCAGAAGAATATTAGGTTGCTAAGTAATGAGAAAATATTCATATATTATTAACACGCAGTTCGTTGTTCATAGTCCTGATAGAGTGGTTACGGTATGATTAAGTCACAAATACATTTGACAGAATTACATATACATATGGTTGAGTTTGTTCTTTGACAGGATACGCGATATAAGCTACCATAAATTGCACGAAAATGATCTACTACGGACACGGGGTGATTTTCTTTCGCGCGACGGGTAGCAAATTTCAAAATCGTACCGACAACTTGAATTAATTAGAGGATTCGGCATAAATAAAGGTAGGAAGCGTTTTGCGACGATCATAGCTGTACAGATGATATTAGCCTGGGGCATATTACAAATGGTTCACGTTTCAACGCATTGTTTAGCAGTTAATTTACGAATTCCCACGTTATTTAACACAAAGTGCAAACTTTCCCTCACGATTGAGCGCCAGAAAGTGGTTTTTGTACATTAGATTTTAATTTACGTACTTAATTAATGCCGTGGAAAGATATTTCGCTTAACATGGGCGTGTTTCAATTTTCTTGAATTAACAATTATTGCGTTGAAGAATTTAATTACAAATATTCGTAGGCAGGGAAAGTACCCACATCTTGCTACATCATTTTACCACGACCGAATATTAACAATAAATGTATTTTTCAATATTTTGGCGATTTAATAACTGCATCATTCTGAATAAATTAATAATAAATTTAAAGAATTCCTCTATTATAATTCATTTTGA
The DNA here is from genome assembly GCA_963969485.1 of Nomada goodeniana. NCBI lineage: Eukaryota > Metazoa > Arthropoda > Insecta > Hymenoptera > Apidae > Nomada > Nomada goodeniana. Next base: position 9,362,251 of record OZ018299.1, read on the forward strand.
TTACTGCAATAAATGCGTTGGTATGACGATGTAAATAAAACATTTACTTCCTTTACTGTTTTTTATTTGCATACTCAAGCAAATAACATGTAATGCAAAATATTTTACCTTTACTTAAGGAATATATTACTTTGGTTTCTCGACAATTTTCGGTCGTTATTCTTCAGTTCCTCAAATGTAACACGCATTGTCATATTAATAAGAACAGTTAAAATTGTCAATTAAAACATATAACAAAGAATGTACAGGAATATCTTCTCCAATTTTATTTAAAGCTCAAAGTTACTGTAGAATAATTATGCTCCACCATGCTTATCTATATGGACTCATACATATACAGGGTGACAGAACACTCAGGGAACATCGAGGATTGACGTGTAGCTCGGGTGTATATAAGCAACCTTTTCCTTGATAATAATGTTATATATAGTTTCGTTTTTGAGTTATTAACGAAAAACACTGGCCAATGGGAGCGCCTGTCGGGCATCGGCCGGCGCGAGCACAGGTGCGAACCGATCACTTGCGGTAGGTCGTGATGGGGGCATCGAGGGTACCGAGGAAAGCATGCGGCAAATGTTACATCGTCTTAATTAACAAAAATGTGGAATTATTCATTATTCGTGAATATGAAATACACTAATAAATCGTGTAATAACCGTGTTCGATACGTTTATTCATTATCCGAAAGGCATGAAGTGTTTTATTACTTATGAAAAAAATACTTTTTTTTATCAGTACCTTTTCAGGTGGATAAATTATGTTTTAAGAAAACCGATTCGCATAACTAATGTTAGAAAAAGCTAGTTAAACTTACCCATTCGTCTGCGAATTAACCTGCTTAACATTGTGTGAATCCTGACCTAGGCAATGCTCAACAGCTGATGCTGTTACGGCCGTCTTAGTATCCTTACACGATCACTTCACTTCAAGCCCGAGTGATCGGTTCGCACCTGAGCGCGTGTCGGCCGATGCCCGACGGGCGCTCTCATTAGCCAGTGTTTTTCGTTAATAACTCAGAAACGAAACTATATATAACATTATTATCAAGGAAAATGTTGCTTATATACACCCCAGCTACACGTCACTCCTCGGTGTTCCCTGAGTGTTCTGTGACCCTGTATGTTATCGCGCGTAGAAAACATAGGGGTGTTCGAAAAGGAAAAAAAGGATAAAATGAAGAACAGGAAACTGCCACAAAAAGCAAAAGCGCAGCATTTAGACAAATTAATTAATCAGCCAACCGACAAAATATATGGATATGTTCGCGCGTAAAAATGTTAATTTTAATCAACTAAAAGAAAACAAATTCGAAAAAGACAAAAATCAAATATATCAAAACTAAAGAATACGGAAGAAAATTATTTCACAAGTGTAGCCTAAAAAGATATCTTCATAACCAATTTCTTACAAAATCAAGTCAGAAAGTATGTTTTATACAGTTCTATTCAGTACTTCCTGTCATATAAATTGAAATAATTCAGGCGGGCCATTGAAAATGTATCTATAAAAAGTAGCTTCGAATAAAGTTTCTTCCGCGAACCGAAATCATCTTCCACAAACAAATTACCGCATTCGTGACAAATACTTGAAAATCTGTCTAGTCTATCTATAATAGCCTCCCCAAATATTTCTTTTCACTATTTATAATTTCATTTCGACTAGTCTATTTTGTGCCTAACTTTAAGGGGACTCAAATATTTACAATGACAATGGACTGTTAATATTTAGCATCCATATCCCGAGAAATTGTAAAAAGCGCATCCTAAACCTAAACGATAGAGGATTGCCTTTGTAGTACACGAAAAGCGTTTCCCTCCTTCTTACCTCGTATTAGCAGAGCCGTGAGCATGACGTAAGGGAAAAGGGCAGTGAAGTAGACGATCTTCCCGATGGATTGGACCCCGCGCATCAGGCACAAGAAGCAGATTATCCAGGCGAGGGTGAGACATCCTAACAGTTCCCATCTTATGCCTCCGAAATTTTCCCACGTGGCTCCACGTACACCCAGGACGTAGTCACTAGATTCGATCAACGATAATATCCGATCACGATTACATCTTTTACCTTTCTTCGCGATTCCTTGCTTCTGAACAAAAGGAAAACAGACCTAGTCGTCCAATCGGAGGACGTGATGGCTGAAGCAAACGTTTCCAAGTAAAATTTTCGCGAAGAATGCCACACTGGGCACTTCATTTGACAATATTATATCATATGAAGAAAATTATATTTCTTGCGGACAATGTTACTTTATTTTGGAAATGTTATTTGTGTAACATTTATATAATTATGTAGTAGTATTATTGTACATATTATTATACATTATTTAGTGTACAATTCTTAGGAAATATTCTTGGTTTTTAGTGAAAATTGTATAAGGTTAAACCCATACCGCATAGCTGGCTTCACACATTTTTGCATTCAATGCCACTTTTCTTATTTGTATGCAATCAATAAAACAAGTAGGTTGAGATATTTTACTTAATTTCCAAAAATTGAAGACGTACTAAAACGAAAATACCGGGAGCCTGCTATTTTTAGCATATGGCCTAAACGAGCAGCCATTGTAGAGATATCATATATTAATTTAAATCTAAAAAGAGAGTAATATTGCAAGAAATCGCGATCTAAAGATATTCATTTTTAATGTGAAGATAAGGATTACCTGAATGTAGGCTTAAGCATACATATGAAATATGTCTGAAGTTGAAGAATATTCGGTATAATAATTTCTACATAATTACTACTACTAGCAATAACGAGACGCGAAATAAATGCTTTCTGTTTCTTTTTTGCCCAGAACATATCAGCTCAACGTTATTTTTCTTTTTCTTTTCATTTCGAAAATAATTGGGTGATTACCTATATTTAGGAATCACAATTAAATTATCACAAGTAAAAGTAATTATCACAATTAAAAAAGAACACAAAATTTTACGAAGAAAAGTAATGTTAATTCCAGTCTCCAATATCTCTATAAGCTGTTCTAGCACGTGGTTTCATATTTTCTCCGACTATTATAATAATCCAGTACTTTGTCACTTGCATGGACGATAAAGTGAGAACAGTGCGACAACATTCAATAAAATTATAATCAAAAACATGGTTCATGACTCACAAAATCCTACGTGAAAACAGAAAACATTCCACCTTCCCTATTTATTCTCGCCAATCAATATCTGGTTCACACTCGGGACAGCGCTTTAAATAACTTCCATTTTCTTCCACATGGTGTAGCAAACTTACTATTGATTAAATCCGCTTAAAGAACATTATATATAAATAACACATATAAATAACACAAACACTTATCTTGCTGCGATATTAACGCTACTTTAACAAACGAAAAGAAGTAACGCTGCATGCGTATACTAAACCTGGGTACCATCTCTCAGCGAAGCATAAAACAAGCAACTGGTTGCTTTGTATCACGCAAGAAGCCATTGTTGTATATCGATTATTCTGTAATGAACCTTCGAAGAATCCGAAGCGTTTAAAATGTAAATGTAAGTAAAAGATAAGCAAAAAGTGGGCGTCTGAATTAAACGATGCCTACGGCAATCGAACGACTGCAAGGAACTCTTAAGAATGGTTACAGGTACCGCAGGTGGGGTAATCCAAAGAACGTGGTCCGTGATATATGCTAGCATACTTGAAATATTCCTCGGAGGACAGGACCCGTGTGTAAAGTCGTCGAAGTACTTCCACCTTGCCACCGCCAAAGCAATGCGTAACGTTACCACCCTGCTGGAAACCGAGACTCTCGCAGACCAGTGTGGCTGACACGCAGGTCTTGTTGTAGAATATCGTTTCGGGATCATCCGTTTGACATTGGATCTCTTGCAGGCCGCTGTAACAAGCTGTACGAGTCGATATTATGGCTTTATGGCGCATATCCAATATTGCTTCCATAGTTACCAGAAAATTAGGAGGCCACATCAAAGGCTACTAAAGGCTATCGCTAATTGAAATGAAATATCTGTCAGTTACAGAATACGGTATGTCTTAGGAAGGACAATTTATACATATATGATTTCATATTACGTGCAGATTGAACTCCCGTACCACGCGACGAAAAAAGTGCGAATAGAACTCACACAACGCCATAAACGGTCCCGTATGAGGAGTCAAATAAATTTAACATTTTGACTGTACGATATGCAACGGAGCCTTGAATAGGTGGTATTCGTATAAGTGTTGAAAATCTGTTCTGTTTATTAATCTGTGTTCTGGCGACCGTAGTCCATACAAGGATACCTTTCCTTGGCAAAAGCGTGGTTCGTGAGGACGCCTATATCATTATGGCCATTTTTTACCACTCTGTGCTTCGCCCTAAGGGAAAGTTATATTAGACAAGGAGAGTGTGCATCGACGAAATGCAAGTGGGCTGTTTTAGCCACTCATGTACTTCGAATATTCTAACATTGCTTAACACATGTATAAATTTACATGTTACAACTAAACGATAATGAAGTACATAGTAAGAAAGTATTGTCTGATATTGATTGACAATTTAATTGTGTTATCTGCATGTGTAATAATTTAAATATTAATAAGTAACTGTGATCCCTCGCTAATATATTTCTAATATCCCTTCAATCGAATATAAGGTACACAAAAATGTTTTAATATCTTGTACAAATTTATTATCAATAAATTGGTCCATGGAATTCTCGGTGGAATGTATTAAATTATTCTATAATTAAGAATAATTCCCTTCGTGCATAAATTGTACTGTAGTATGTGAGATACAGTTTCGGAATGAATACGAGAAACAAAAATAGGGAAAACGGTTCATACAAACATACGTCGTGATTAGTCTTGTTCCAAAGTTATAGCCATTGTGTGTGTTGTCTCAATAATCTGCAACTGCATGTTCAGATTATTCATGGAAGTTATCTTCATGGAAGCTGTTCGAAATGGCCACAAGTAGCCGGTATAAGTTTGCAGTCATCCTATCAAAGATATTCGAAATCTTTAACAAATTCCAGGTACATGTCGAATTTATTAGCAACTATATTCTAGAGGTACACGAAACCCTTCAGCACAGGCAGTGGATGTCGAATGCGCAATTATAAGTGGTCCCAAAAATAAAAATATAATAAGTTTAAATCTGAGAAAGAAACAGGTCAGCCTGCCAGGCCACGTCCTGCACCGTCTATCCATTTATGAGCAAATCATTCGTTGAGGAACTGTCTGGCTACTCACAATCAGCTAAAATGAGGTAGCTGCACCATCGTGCATAAACCGACGATGGCTATTTCTAGCACCTTTTATGATGGGTAAACAATTGCGGATTATTGAGAAACAAATATGGCTATAACTTTGAAACAAGATCAAATAGTACACTTATTGGTATGAACTTTCTTCATTGTTTGTGCTGCTTGTCCATTCCCGAAGTAGGTCTTACATTTTACAATACACTTCGTATATGCAGATCATTTATATTATAATACTGTAGTGTAACACTGTAGACCATCTAGTCTTTTATACAATTATTGATCTATTAAAAAAAAAAAATACCACATTGATATATCTTGTTACTCTATTTCATTTATACGACAAATAAAGGAACAACTCTATCTCAAACGGATATTTGAAGCACAACTAGCACGTTCCACTTCATTCTAATTGTCACAAATTTCATACACCGACTTTCTAGTTTTCGAATATGAACAGAAGCTATATACCATGTGCACCCATAAATCAAAAGCGATTGCAGAGACACGGTGCAACGTGTGACGAATTAAGCGAACAAAATATATTTTCTTCGCGTTCTGCACTACCGTTCTGCGAAACGTAGAAATTGAATTTCGAAGAAACGAACCCTTCGTTATTCGATCGTTTAAAATGGCTCGAAGACCACTTCCAGCTTTATACCGGCGATAAAATACGTGTGCAACGCGGTTGTGCTACGTTACGTTAAATAATAAGTTCTACGCGTTGACGGTAAAGGTAGTGCGTTTTCTAAACTTTACAAGGGTCAGGGGAGTTTCGTTCGCTATTGTATCGTACTTACCCCTTGTGTTAAAATCATTGTCACAGTAGGCCCAGTTAAGCTTTGGCATGAACGAGACGAACGTGTAAAAGAGGGTCCAGGCCACAATCACCATGTAGTAGACCATTACGAGCAAAATGACGACGAGGGTGCAATAACCGAGGCCCTGGAACGCTGGCGCAATACGGGTGAACGCCTGGTTAGGTCCAAGTCCGGAATACTGTCCAATGGCGAGTTCCAAAAAGAATATTGGTAATCCCATGGTTATCAGCATTAAAATGAATGGGATTAAAAAAGCGCCTGGGAACAGAGACACCGACCGAGTACATTTTACGAGATATAAAAAAAGCTTGCAGGTTGGTAAGGAGGTAAAAAGGCACGAGGAAGTGTAATATAATTATTAATGTATGATATAAAAAGTTAGATAGTTCACGAATTATTGGTTCTCAGCCAATTTCATGGTACAGTTTAAAAGGAAAGAATTTTGTTAGCAGTTCAGTTTATATATGGCTCTACATAGTGTTTCTTAAGTACCCTTGCATCGGGAAATGCGGAGTAGCTGGGGTGATTCTGAGCAACATATTCTTTGACTCAAATGTTGTTTGAAGCTTCGTTTTTGAGTTATTCACCAAAAACACTGCCCAAATAGAGCGTCCGTAGAGCGCGGGCTAACGTAAGGCCCGTGCCTCTCTACTGCGCTCGGTTGTGTACGGGGATCTCGGCGGTATCGAGGGAATCGTACGGCAAATGTTACATCATCTTAAACTAAGAATAATGTTGAATTGTTGGTTATTCATTAATAAAGAATAAACCAATTATTCCTTATATTACTCGAGCACAGTCGTGGTCGTGAAAGACCGCATTGGCACAGCGTGTTGCATCGGCTTCAAGCATGAATAACGTGGAATATTTCGTTATTCATGAATAAGAAAGAAACTAGTTAGTCGTTTAATAACTGTGTTCGATACTTTAATTCGTGATCCGAAGGGAACAAAGTGTTCTATTACATATGAAAAATTTACCCATTCGTGTACGAGTTAACCTGCTTCGATTCAACAACTGATGCTACAATAATTAGTTTATTTCTTATTAATAAATAACCAAATATTCAACATTTTGCTTAATTTAAGATGATGTAACATTTGCCGTACGATTCCCTCGATACCGCCGAGACCCCCGTACACGACCGAGCGCAGTAGAGAGGTACGCGCCTGAGCCCGCGCTCTACGAACGCTCTAATTGGACAGTGTTTTTTGTAAATGATTCAAAAACGAAGCTTCAAACATTTTGGTCAAGGAAAAAGTTGCTCAGAATCACCTCAGCGACCACCCATCTCCCAATACAGGGGAAATATACAAGGACGCCATGTATAGGTACATGCATATGATATTTGAATGTCGGTACTTTTAAATTAAATGATTCATATTTGTAACGAATTTTTTAACAGGCATGCTTTAAGATGGACTACTTCTCATTTCTATTGAAATGGTGATATCGTTCCCATCTTCACTCAGTTTTACAATCGTATCAATTCTATCTGTCACAAAGAAGAGTTACCCGATCATACACCAATTTCAAAAAACAAATTGAAGCAACGAAAGTGTAAGGAATACATCTATTTAAACAGATTAGCTAATTAAGTCCAAATTGTATAATATTGTACTTTCAGTTATTTTTGTATCTTATCAGAATTGTAAATGTTTCGGGTCACATGATTTGAGTAACATTTTTTGTTATACCAAAAAAAAAAACATTAGAGATATATATGTATACCTATAAAACAAATTATATTTCATGCATAATTATGCAAATTAGAAATACACCGCTCAATAGATTCAACCGAAACGATTATAACAGACGAAACGTTAATCGTCGCTCAAAAAAAGTAAACGGGAAAATGGTACCGGAGACGAATACCGGAAATCGTATACTCGATATTGATTAAACTTATCTTCACCAAAATAGGGAGCCATTCTTAATCTCGATCAACGCTCCCCCATGTTTGTTCATGACGAACCAAGCAGATAAATACGAGCGGCGAGAAACCAGTCGGTTTATCGTACGCTCAGAATGGATATTAATTAAAACTTATCAGATCTGTGGGTCTGATTAACGCGGCGGAGCACCGCGTTACGGTCGAAAGATTAAAAACGGCCGACCACTCTTTTCTCTTTGCCGTCTCTCATTAGAGGCAGTCGCGTCGGCCCGAGAAACAATGAAGTGCGCTGGGGCCACGTAAACAGAAAGGAACAAAACGACGAGAGTGGAAGTAAAATAGAATAATTAAAAGCCAAGTGTTCGAGATACGCGGACTTCGGTATTTCGCAAACAAATCGGGGGATAGGGAGAGAAACTCTGACAGAGGGAGGGAGGGGGGGGAGAAAGAGGAGAGATAGAAATAGTAGTATTAACAGGCACAACCGCGCACGCAACCAAGAAAGATTTATTAAATTTATCGAACGCCAGGTCGCGAGCTGCCAAACTACGCTCAATTATTCAAATTGGCCGCTTCGTCACGTAGGTCACGGGAGTGTAGTGTCGCGTGCATGCTTCTTTATCTATTCCCCTATCTCTATTTTGCATTCTCTCTTTTTTTTGTGCGTTTTACGAAAATGACCGCGGAAAAGAATAAATCATAAAGACGTAATCCAATATGTAGTTGGTTTTCTAGCGGAAGACAGTCCGTCCAGCAAGCTCAACTATACATTTCTCCCCTGTGAAACGATAACACTTGCACGCGTGTTCGCGCGAGAAATACATACCACCGCCATTGCGATAGACAAGATAAGGGAAACGCCAAACATTGCCAATGCCAACGGCATATCCGATGCAGGATAGAATAAACTCGATGGGGTTGGCCCAGCCGCCTCGTTCAGGATCCTGTGACAGCTCCGTCATAGCCCCCCCGACTCCCAGAGACACCCTCTTCGGCTGCCAATAACATAAACTACGTTACATTTGCATCACATCAATTATGGCCGATTTATAACGACAGTGTAACAGTGTAAGGAAAAAGGGAAAAGGCATCGAAATCTCGCCGCGGGATCGGGGATCTCGAAAACTGGAAAGGCCAGTCTGTGACATAGCAGTCGCAAGTTCCGCGAGCACGGGAGACAATGCACACAGCCGGAATGTAATACTGGAAATGGAGAGGCGAGCGTCCGCATTGTAAGCCCGCCTAAGGTGTTTACGTAACGAGATTAGGGGGACGTTCGAATTAAACGAATTTATCTGTAAAGCGTAATGCCACGGGCATTCACAGTTTACTCTACTCGAGCCGTAAGCCACGAGCTGATAAGATCCAAGCGAAACACTGTTCTTTTCCGCGATACGTCTATACGCCATTGTTTTCTTCGCACACCCAGACGTACGCAGCATCGACCGTTCGCTTCTCCGGAAGAGACAACAGCGCGGTTCCCTCAATCAAGCGGCGTAGCTCCGAGAACGTCTTCGCCGATCGACATGAAACGAAACTCTATGCAGTCAACGTACAAGAAAACCGAGACTTCGGTGGCAGATACCGTTCCAGTGTATTTGCTGATTGGAACGATCGAAATTTTGCTACCCGGGGAATCCTGGCTAGACCCACGTACCGCGTTTCAGACAGGACTGTCAGCTCCATCGCGGCTATTGCATTGCTTACGAAATCAAGTGGTTCATTCACGTCCGCCACTGAGCCGAACGAAATCGGTTCTTCCGAGTGCACGGCTTCGTTCTAACGAACTATCGTCGCCATACGCAGCAAATCGTAGACACGACACCTGACACTTCAGATATTCACCGATCGACGAACTTCTCAAGTCCAGGGTGCGCAGCATACTTTCAAGTGTGTTGGAGGAGGATCTGGGAGCTGAACCCAGGAGCAGGCTTACCGTCGATGTCTTTTCCTGGTCGCGCGTCATGGTAAACGATGTGGAAAACTGTAACGGGTCGATCACAGTTGAGACGGTGTCGTGGCTTTGACGTACCGTCGAAGACTTCGCCGCGTAGTCTTCGACACCGCTATCACGATGATCTGAGGGGCCTCGTAGCGGCTAGAGAACTATATAACATCAGATATCGAGATAATCGGCAGGGGCCATTATTATCGAACGGCGGGTTCTGTGGATCCACTTCGTAACGCCGTGGTCGTAAATAAAATTATTCGCTGAATGACATCGCCGAGCGGCCAAGGCGTAGCGACTGCGAAATGATGTGGCGTTGACACGACACTGTGTGAGAGTGGCGTTGCTGTGTGTATTATAGAAGTGATCGTGTATTGTCTTGTACAGATCGAAATGACAGCTTTCGAAGGATGTTCATCGCCGGCCGCTCTGCTCTCTCGTAGATATTGTTTAATCATCAATAGGCGATATAGTTAGAAAGTCAATGGACCATACATGAATGATTGCCGTCACGTACACCGAGCAGTGTACGATAAAAGTCTGGCGGCAATGTTTGGACAGCTCAGGGTCCGCGATACGGATCGATTCATGGCTGATAAAGCGACGTAGTACCCAAGTAGTACCCCAATGCACGAACTCGATTGTATGATTTTCGAATATCTCCTTAGCGCGCGGTATTTAATGAAACGGTCCGTGAATTTGTAAGCTTGAATGGACATGTTTGGACCTTCGCCGTGGTTCTTTTTTTGGAGGCAACGGATAATCGGAGTGCGCATATTGCGGAACGGAAGTATGAAGATTAGTATTTCTGTATGAATGACTGGTGCGGAATGTTTTAATAGGGTGTTTCAAAGAAAAATTGTATTATTCTTCAAGATAAACGAAAGTTAGGACTAGAGACTTGACAAAATGAAGTACTGTAATACTTTGTTTTTAATATGCAACTACAAATTTGGAAATATTATTCACGAGCCAATCGAGCCAGTGGATCGTATCTTTGCCATTCGTATTTAACAGTTTTTCGCGTGTCGTTAGTTTGCAGTTACTGTTCGAGATTAGTGATAGATTAGTAATAGTCCACAATAAATACGATTGTTTCCGCAAATTCTATGGTAATTAATACAACGTTTAAACTATTTTGTACTGAAATTTTAAGGACCCGTCGCCACCAGAAAATCTAATCATAGTATTTTATTGCGTCTCTGATATAAAAATTCAGAGAAAGAAATAGAACGGACATAATTCACTTGGAATAGTATGTGTGAACATATATGTGCCCGTCTGAAGTAAAGATTAAATTCTACCAAACTTTTTATACTTACCTTGTAGCCCTTTGCAGATTGTAGAAATAATAAGTATCGCTGATATAACGGCCTGCAAATTATCATACGTGTAAGGCTGCGGTCAGAGTGGCTCCGATATCAATCGATTCGACCGGCAACCGGCACGCCGCACAGTGATCCAGATCGAAAAATCTAATGACATTTTTATATAACTTTTGAACCGTAAAACATATTGATACGAAATTTGGAATCAATAATCTACTAATGTTACATTACAAACAGATGATATGTTCAAACTTCCTTCTTTTCGTTTATATAATTGGGGCATATCTTCGTTGCCTTGTCGACACAAAATAATCAATCAAATTTAATGTTTAATTGAATTTATAAATAAAATGTAGATGGTACAATGTAAGAGGGGAAGGGAAATGAAGCGCCTTGGCGAGAGTCCCTTTGTCTCCGCCAACCGTTCGTCTTGCCTGTCGACTGTCAGGCTCGACATCACAAAAATCGGCATCGTCAAACGCTAGCCCGTTGCGAGAGACCATACAAATGTATGGCCGCGCTTCGCCGGCGTCCAGCACAGCTCGCGATAATATACAATAAGGCAAAATGGGAGATTATTTAATACAAATGTTTCAAAACCATTTAACAAATACATTTTTATTGATTTTTACAAATATTAATTTATTTCAACTTATGTTTTTAACTGCTTGTAACAATTTCAGATTCTATGTTCATTTTTCTGTTAATTCTTTTTAATTTTAAAACCTAATTGAAGAACGGGTTGCTAATGGTGTGGAGGTTTTGATTTTTCTTTGCCTATTTTTGGGAAAGTAGGATGCAGTTTAAGAAAAAAAGGAAGGACTTCAATGGGTGACAATGGTCGCATGTATTCGACATGAGAGGTCCGAGGAACTTCAGAGACAATACAACCACGCTTTCGCGATGTCGGACAGAGTGGGCAAAAGTCTCCGATAAAACACCAAAGACTTTTTCGTTTAATCTGTATTTTCGATAAGTCAGACGCGTCGAAACTACTGATTATATAAGTTACATCGCATTATAATAAGCAGGTCTAAATTATTAGGTATTGTGAAACAGAAACATAATGATGATAAAACTGCACACGTAATAAATTTGAGCCACACGATTCAGATCAATGAAAATTAAACTTTTATTGGAGAGAATATTTCACAGCATCGATGAAGGAATTACTAAAAATGTCTGATTTTATGACATTGAGCGACGTGGAGCAAAAATGCCCCGAAGTATTGCGTATCAGCCTCAGAAGTGTATGTATTTCAATATTGCAACGCGTTTAATGTGTCAGGCGACACTGTTCAGCTTTCAAATGTCTCAAACTACTGATGCCTTTCAATTTTCGCAGGCAATATTTTTAAAAGCTTCTCCTCAGTAATACAAACTTTTGTAAATTTGCCCGTGGTTGATTCGATCGTAATTAAAAACATTATCTAGAAAACGTAACACCCATCTAAATAAAAAAAAATTTTGTTGACACGTTAAGCTTGCTTGCTATTAAACAATTTCATGAAATAATTCATCGCATACATACATATATATTTTTTAATCGATCACTAAATAAATGAAAAGTAACAACAAATATAATATGACCAAATTAACGGAAAAACGCAATATTGAAATTTTTTTTATTAACAGAGAAGGAATAAATGCGTTTCAAGCTATGCATAATTCAAAGATAACTCGTCCCGATCGCGTCCTCTTGTTAGAAGATAAAAAAAGTTCTTCAACGCATTAGCAACGTACAATCCAGAAAAAAGCAGACAAAATGTTGTATCAATGATACTCGAAAAAAATTCAAAAAGTGATCACTACTAATTTCACCCATTTTTTCATGCAAAATCCAATGTCACCTCACCCATAGAAAAGTTTTAATTTAAAATCCTACAGTATCATCACACCTCGGGTACAGATAATTTTATAACTCTTCCTTTCGAAACGCAATAATACTCTGGGATGATTTCCCAGATGATTTACGGCCGTTGTTGTTTGCGACTGTTTGAAATTCTAAAAGTTGAATCCGATGATGAAAGAACGTCGAAGAACTGGGTTCGCTATTTCATCGCAGAAACGTCCACGGGCGCGCAGAAGAAGTTCCACATTCGGTAGAACAAGCAGAGAATGATCTCGCTATCTCTGGATGGCGCATGCAAAAGTGTCGCGTGAGGGTAGAGCGGGTTTTGAATGGGGAAAACGAACAAATTTGTGCTACGAGTTGCGGATAAAAGGGACGGATTTGCAAACTTGCTTCCCAATGGCGCATATGGAATCCTCCTTTTCCTCTAACCTGTTGGTGCTTGCGGGGCAAACAAAGGCGTCGACTTATCGTTCATAAATATCCAACCGGTAGCACACAAATTTCACAAATTATGGCCCGTGTACGCTGAATACGTCTGGGCGTGAAGTATTTCCCGACTTTTTTCCTCAGACTAACTCACGTGACTAATTCCAAGAAATTTACATTGCCCTTATCTTCACGAGTAGGTGCTTTGACGAAATATGTTGATTTAAAGATACAGTAGATACAGAGTACAGTAGAAATTGCTGGAGTTAATAAACTTTTGATAGATAAAACGTGCCGTGAGTGGAGGTACTAAACTAACGTCTAGTACTAACGTCTGCGACGCTGTATATTGAAAATGTGAAGTAAAATTCTTTTTAGCACGGAACATTGATATAGATGTGTATTTAGATTATTCATTCAACTCACGGTTGTACTTAGAGATATTTGTGGTGCTACGATAATTCTATATTGCTGTGTTTCTCTATTTTTGTCCTTCAGTTAAGTATGTTACACGAAACAATAATTCATGGAAGGGAAGGAGGAAATAAGGAAACTCGGATGTTTGATCAAACTTATTTCGAGAATAATTTACTTTAGTTATTAGGTTACCATTTTGCCGACAAAAAAAATATGAATGATTAAAATCGTACTTTAGAGCACAGGCATTCTATCTTCGATATTCTACAGGCTGTCTCCTAAAAACAACTTCTTCCTTGACCAAAATGTTGTTTCAAGCTTCGTTTTTTGAGTTATTATCACTGACCAATCACGGCGCCCGTACTGCGGTCGTGATCGAGGGTATCGAGGGACGCGTACGGCAAACGTTACATCGTCTTAAATTAAGAATGATGTGTAATCATTCGTTATTCAAGAATAAGAAATAAACTAATAAGTCGTTTAATAACTGTGTTCGATACTTTTATTCGTTATCCAAAAGGAATAAAGTGTTATGAAAAACTTGCCCACTCATCCAGGAATTAAACTACTTCCATTAAACAGCTGATGCTACGCCGGGTCGGTGAATTCACATCACTGCACGGTTAATAATCTTGCACGATCACTGCACGTCACTTCATTTCATATCATTTCACGGTCACGGTCACTTTCACTTGCCACTGTGAAATGTGGAGATATTTAAAAACAATTTACTGTTCCTACCTTTAAACATTTCGTAATATTCTACGTTTGTATGATTTATGTTTCTCGTTCGGTTAGCAGGATGACTCTGTCAGCTTAAACGTTCGCACTCGCTTTTACACGCATACGTACATGGTCTTTAATGGGGATCACATTGTAGTGCCGACGGTCACGCTGGCGCTGCAACGCAGGACAACACAACAAGGGCCGATGCTGCCCTGTGTGATCGGTATCTGCCGTCGAATTTCCATTAAAATTGGAGACGATGTGTGTGCGTGTGGAAGCGAATGTTTGCCAAATCGATCACATACGGATCGACCGCCGTAACGGGCGGGTCGGATGGATAGTGAAATCTTGATTCGGGCGTGAAACCATCTTTTCAATACGGAGTATTATATTCATTCGTCACTGAGTGACCGACTTGGTTACACGTAGGAACAATAAATCCTGTCGAACCATCCCTACATCTTACAGTGGTAATTGAAGTGGCCGGGCAATGATAGTGATAGGGAAGTGAGTTCATCAACGCGGGCGTAGCATCAGCTGTTGAATCGAAGCAGGTTAATTCGTGGACGAATGGGTAAGTTTTCCATAAGTAATAAAACACTTTATTTCTTTCGGATAAGGAATAAAAGTATCGAACACAGTTATTAAACGACTAATTTGTTTTCTTCTTATTCCCCAATAACGAAAAATTCCGCATTATTCTTAATTTAAGACGATGTAATATGGTAGAGAGCTGCGGTCGCTTTGATTGACCAGTGTTTTGCGTTAATATATAACTCAAAAACGAAGCTTCATGCAACATTTTGGTTTAGGTTGGAGGAACAAGGAACAAATGTTGTTCAGAATCACCTCAGCAACCCATTCCCCGGTGTTCGCGAAGTTAAGAGACGCCCTGTACATAAGATACATCGGTATTCAATATTTTTCTTGAATCGGCGAAGGAAATATTTAATGTATTAGGAATAAGATAATGTTTACCTACGCCTTATTTTACAGAACTATATAATTGACTTACCATTTATTCTTACTATTGTGGGATATGGTGATAGGGAATGGAATAACTTCCCATTCAATACCTGATATTAGCTTTATTACCATCCAGTCTTTAACCAAGACTCTTCTTGAACTCTGCTCATACACTGATTCTCGCACACATCATTCGCTCCATATATTCTCTCACTTGCAGGTTCTCTCTCGTTCTATCCCTCATTCGTTCTCACTCATTCGGACCCACACCGACACACACATCCTTGCCACGTGTCACAGGTCGACAACGGGTCACCATGCACTCAAAGCTTCTCGTGCATTCCCAGAAAGCATCCGCTCTTTCCTAGAGATAAACATTCGTCCGACATCTCCACTAACACTTCTCAGTCGCACCTCACGCTACATTCGATAGTTCCCGTCACACTACGGTTTTGCCTTACACCTAAGGCGGAGACGTGGCGCCGGCTTATCGCAGCCACATCACCCCCCCCCCCCCCCCGCCAGTGATTGACCTAATCATGAAATTTGCAATCGGTCCGGGAATCGCACTCTTCTTCCGGACCGCGTAATACGTATGCTTGGATCTGCTGTAGTCAGGATGGGAGGCGGCAACGCCGGCTCCTGCAACAATGGTGATGGACGGGCGAACCGCCCCGTGCTCTCGATCGGCGTGGTTGCCGATGGTTCTTCGGGCTGCCCAGGTGACGCTGGTCGCGCTGCCCCGGTCGTCGGCGGTGCTGGATCTGCAGCCAGCAAATACGCCGGCTTCAGCCGATCCACGGTGACCG
This sequence comes from Nomada goodeniana, assembly GCA_963969485.1. Lineage (NCBI taxonomy): Eukaryota > Metazoa > Arthropoda > Insecta > Hymenoptera > Apidae > Nomada > Nomada goodeniana. Next base: position 9,378,657 of record OZ018299.1, read on the forward strand.
TGACTGGCTTACCCCGAATGTTCAGTGAAAAAGTCCGAGTACCTCGGCTGAGGACCTGGTACGGTCCGTCGTATGGCGGCTGGAGGATTCCTCGGACGGTGTCGTTCCGCAGAAAAACATACTCCGCCACTGCAAGGTCCTTAAAAACAAATATCCGCCTCGAAGAATGGTTGCTGCCAGGCGTCGGGGCGAGGGTGGCGAAATACTCGCGCAACCTCCCGACGAAATCCCTTGGTAGCGGCTGCGAATTTCCGCCCTGTGGTGTCAGGAATTCTCCTGGCAGACGCAGCGTCTCGCCGTAGACCAGCTCCGCTGCGGTGGATTGCTGCAAATCTTCCCTCCAGGCTGCGCGGATGCCCAGCAAAACGGTGGGAAGTACTTCCGTCCAACGGACGTTCTGCTGACAGCGGATTGCTGCCTTAAATTGGCGGTGGAATCTTTCCACCATCCCGTTTGCTGCCGGGTGATAAGCCGTCGTCCGCCAGTGTGTTGCCCCTGTTAACTGGGACAATGCTTTAAACAAATGCGACTCGAATTGCCTGCCCTGGTCGGTGGTTATACGCAGCGGGGTTCCGAACCGGGACACCCACCCGTCGTGAAAGGCCCGTGCCACGGTCGCGGCCTCTTGGTCCCTAATCGGGAAGGCCTCAGGCCAACGCGTAAAGCGGTCGACACATGTTAGGCAATACCTAAAACCCTCTGAAACCGGAAGAATAACAATGTCTATATGCACGTGTTCGCATCTTCCGGACGGTGCGTTGAAACTTCCCAGCGGCGCGGAAACGTGTCTGCTCGTCTTAGCTCGTTGGCACGGTACGCAACAGCGGGCCCAACTCCGGCAGTCCGCTTTAACCGACGGCCAAACGAATCGTTCCGTCACCAACTTTACCGTCGCGTTAATCCCTGGGTGCGCGAGGCGATGCACCGAGTCGAATGCGCCTCGTCTGAAAAGTCCTGTGACAAACGGTCGAATGACCCCGCATGATACGTCACAGACCACTTCGATGCCCGTACCGGGCAGCCGTATCCGTTCGAACTGCAAATCGTTTCGAACATCCCCCCGCATGTACGCCTGTAGCTCCGCGTCGTGCTGCTGAGATTCGGCTAAATCGGCATAGCTGAAGGATTCTGTGACCTCCTCCAACCTCGATAGTGCTTCGGCAACAACATTATCCTTACCGGCGATATGGCGGATGTCGGTGGTGAACTGCCCGATGAAATCCAGGTACCTGAATTGCCTGGGAGAACATTTCTCGGGCTTTTGCTGGAAGGCAAAAGTTATTGGTTTATTTTCGGTGTAAACCGCGAAGAATCGCCCCTCCACCATGTGCTTGAAATGCTTGACCGCCATGTAGATTGCCAATATTTCCCGATCGTACGCGCCGTAATTCCGTTCCGTGGGGCTGAGCTTTTTTGAGAAAAATGCCAACGGCTGCCAGTTCCCCCGATACGCTGCTGCAGCGCCGCTCCGACGGCAAAATCGGACGCATCGCAGAATAAACCGAGCGGTACCCTGTCCCGCGGGTGCGTTAACAACGCTGCTTGCCTCAGGCTTTCCTTAGCTTCGGCGAAAGCTGCAACGGCTTCGTCGGTCCATGCCACCTTGGCGTTGCCCTTGGCCTTGTCGTGCAAAAGGTCATTGAGCGGGGCTTGCACCTGTGCAGCCCTGGGCATGAAACGTCTATAAAAGTTTAACATACCCAGGAACTGTCTCAATTGCTTCGCGGTGGTCGGCTGCGGCTAGTTCGCAATCGCTTCCACCTTGGATGCCAACGGGGGAAATCCAACCCGCGTAGAACTTCATCGATGAAACGCTGAAACGTCTGTGCCGCGTTCCGCAACCCGAACGACATACAGGGAAACTCGAATAGCCCGAACGGAGTCGTTATCGCGGTTTTGGCAATGTCCTCCGCGGCCACCGGAATTTGATTGTAAGCGCGCACCAAATCTAACGTCGAAAACATTGTTTTCCCGTGAAGCGCGTGAGCGAAATCGTCAATATGCTTCACAGGATACCTATCCGGCACTGTTCGCGCATTTAACGCCCGGTAGTCGCCACACGGCCGCCAAGCGTCTTGTCCCTTTTTCGGCATCATGTGGAGCGGCGACAACCACGCACTTTCCGACGGACGCGTGATGCCGAGGCGCATCATGGTCTCGAATTCGCGTCGCGCGGTCCTCAAGCGGTCAGGCGCGAGGCGCCGAGGTTTGCAGGCCACCGGCGGTCCTGGCGTTGTGCGAATATAATGCACAGTTTCGTGCCTTACTTCCGCGGGTGTTCCCACCAGTCGCGTAATGTTCGGAAACCGGTGCAGCAACTCGTGGAACCTCGAGACGCCGAGAATCGTCTTTACCGTCGGCGCTGACGGCCCGCACTCCCGCACTGAGCGTCCTGGCACTGTCATCGACGTCACTCGGTCCAACAGTCTACGATGGCTAACATCCACCTGCAGTTCATAATGCGCGAGAAAATCCACGCCTATTATCGGTTTCGACACATCGGCCACCACGAAACGCCACGTGAACGCGCGGCGGAGCCCGAGGTCGAGGCTCAACGTAACCGTCCCGTAAGTGGCGATTTCCGAACCGTTCGCCGCGTACAACGAAGCGGCGCGGACCCGTGTTAATATCGTGCCGAATCGCGGCCAGCTCCTGCTGGAACGTTGCCGCCAGTAATGCCATTTTCGTGCAGATCTGTGCTTCAAGCTCACCTATTGCTGAGGACTGACGAACAGATGGCCCTGCCGAGGCATCGGCTACCTGCGCTCGTGGGCCCGTTGCGTCGGCGACGGTGTCTGCCAGATCGGCAACTCGGTCGAGTTCGACATCCCGCTGCGTGGCCAAAATAACCTGCATGCTCGCTGGCAGCCGGCCCATCCACAAGGCCCGCAGGATTTCCTCCGACAAGGCTGCTCCTCCCAAAGAACGCAGGTGGCGTAGAAACTGCGAAGGCTTCCTGTCGCCTATCTCCTCGTGCTCCAGGAGGCGTCGCGTTTTCTGCTGTTGCGACAAACCCACCCGTTTGATGAGCTCTGCCTTGAGCTTCGTGAACGGCTGGGCCGGGGGGCCAGAATGATATCGCGAACTTCCGCCGCGTATTCGGGTTTAAGTGCCCCTAGGACGTAACCGAACATTGTCGTTTCGGTTGTCACCCCGCTCGCGTCAAGACTGCGTTCGACCATACCGAACCACAGTTCGGGGTCGGTCGGTGAAAACTCCGGTATACGCACTGCGACGCGATTGACCGCGGGTGAGCTACCCCCTGCCGGGGACTGCTCGGATGGCGTTGACATCGTCTCACCAAAAAAACGGATGATACGTAATCGCGAAATCCGCACTGTTCACTCCCGTAGAGATCACGTCGGGGTCACCAATGTGGGATATGGTGATAGGGAATGGAATAACTTCCCATTCAATACCTGATATTAGCTTTATTACCCTCCAGTCTTTAACCAAGACTCTTCTTGAACTCTGCTCATACACTGATTCTCGCACGCATCATTCGCTCCATATATTCTCTCACTTGCAGGTTCTCTCTCGTTCTATCCCTCATTCGGACCCACACCGACACACACATCCTTGCCCAATGTCACAGGTCGCCAACGGGTCACCATGCACTCAAAGCTTCTCGTGCATTCCCAGAAAGCATCCGCTCTTTCCTAGAGATAAACATTCGTTCGACATCTCCACTAACACTTCTCATTCGCACCTCACGCTACATTCGATACTTCCCGTCGCACTACGGTTTCGCCTTACACCTAAGGCGGAGACGTGGCGCCGGCTTATCGCCGCCACACTATAAATGGAAATATCATTCCGCGGTAGCAAAGTTAGGATACTAATGAAGATAACTGATAGGTTTCAACCTTTTCACGATGCATTTAATTAATTTTATTATAGAGAATTATTTGTAACTGAACTAGAAGAAAAAGACGGTTACGTGAAAATGGATCGTCTATGGCCAGACACAGCTTGCAAGCAGTACAACTATTCCTTCTGTACAGTGTGAATTATTCCTTCCTTACATACTTCATAACTTAATTATAACTCGACGAAACTTATGAATACATAGTTGCTGTGACTGTCAGTGGCGGCCCGAGTATAGGCACTGCCGAACTGCAGCACCCCCTAAGGTCAACTTGGTATTATCGTCGATAATATATCGATAACATTTATAATAATGAGTCTTTTTTTTCTTGAATACTTTCTTTATACTTGTACAATAATATAATCGTTAAGCAGGTACCCATCCCCCAGTTCATGAAAAAGTATAAAAATCTTTGTATGGTTGTGCGCCTCACAGCTTCAACGGCGCGCCGCACACCGGAGAAAAACGCTAATTTAGGAGTGCAAAAGTCGAAAACAAAACGGAGTAGGCCTATAATTTTATATTCAATCACAATATATTTCCATTTCTTAAATTCATTGTTGTTAAGCGTGGCAAGAGATACACGCATTCAAAATTAAAGACAGCTTAAAACCGAAGAATACTATTTTGACCTGTTATCTAATGCTCAGGACCTGTATAATTTATAATTATATATATAATTATATATATAAGTATATATATAATTATAATGTATAATTTATGCTCTATAAAATTTGAATGCAGCCAACTGCAGCTGCAAAACTTATTGCATTTGTTATAGAATGTTTCGATGCCGAGAACGTTCGCACTGATGCGGCCTACGGTAGACGGCAGATGATCGGCGCGGCGCAGTGTTTGACTGTTGTACGCATGCGGACATAGGAAACCGCATGCGAGTTGCTAGGGAGACAGAGAGCACTGTCGCTCCCGCAGTGCCTTTTACACAATTTTAAAACAAAGGCTAAAAATTTTCTGGAGCAGCATCACCACTAATTTTAGCTACGAGCCGCCACTGGTGACAGTTGACTTAGGGCTGCCTTAGGTTTGAATTTACATGAACAACAAGAAACATTCAATTGAAGAACAACAAACACAAAGTGTATACAAAAAGATATTTAACCAGTCAGCTGTGGCGACCTCTTTTCAGAGCGCGCACCTACGTGTGTTGCGTGAATCAAGCGACGATTGGTATAGTCATAAAACACAGAGTAAGTTTCGCTGTTAAAATATTGGTTCAAAAAGACGGTTTTATTTTATAAAATGAACAATTTTATTATTAATATTTACTCATACACTTAACATAAACATATACTGCATATAAAGTAAACGAAAAACTCAGGAAAAATCAAATATCTATAAAAGTTAAAAATTCAAACTGCTGCTGTCGAGTGGTATTCATTAAAGCAAGGAACAATACATAGTGGCACTTTGCACGTCGAACACCAATACCGCGATTCTTTCCTAATCGTTTTTTTTTATAACAAAGTGCACACCTTCGTGTAGGACTGTTTGTTGCCGAACTGTTCGGTATATAATCCGCGAATATTCCGGGCAGTTCCAGCTAGTGCATACGGGGATGCATGAATTCATCTCAAATTATTTGTACTTTTTATTTGTTTGTTTTATTTCGGTTTGAACTCAAAGGATTCTAAACATATTGAAATTTACGAATATATTTTGGTCTTGACTAAAATTACAATTTAAATAGCAAATGGTAACTAACGTTTACGCATGACGGATATAGTCGTCATAACACGAAATGCCCTTTGTGCCGTGTTCTGCGTGCAGCGTGATCGGTTGGCGACATGAAGACCTCCGACGTGTTATGACCGTTTGCACTACAATGACGCCTACGTTCGTTAATGGGCATGTCGTGTGCGTGTGGAAGCAAGTGCGAATCAGATCTGTATCGATCGCCGGGATGCGCGTTTCGCGGAATAAAAGTGTTAAGATAGTTCAGGATCGATTCAATGACCAAGTGCCAAGGTCTTACTTCCGTCGAAGCAGGTAAACTCGTGGACGAATGGGTAAGCTTATTTAACTACATTTTTTTAACATTAATTATCCAAATACTTTTTTCATAAGTAATAAAACACTTTATACGTTTCGGATAACGAATAAAACTAAGGAACAGTTATTAAACGACTTGTTAATTAAATTATCATTCCTTAATAACCAATAATTACACATTGTTCTTAGGTTAGGACGATGTAATATTTGCCGTACGTTGCCCCTCAATGCGCCGGATCAGGACCGCGCACAATTGTGCCTGACCGCGCGCTATACGGGCGCCCTCATTGGCCAGTGTTTTTCGTTAATAACTCAGAAAAGAAGCTGCAAACAATATTTTGGTCAAGGAAAAAGTTGTCATGTTTCCTTTTTGTCAGGACGATCAGTCAATTTCAAACAGACCGGTCGAAAGGAGGAGAACGTCGACAGGCAAATAGGTAAACCTACTACTCGACCATGAAGCAAATAAACAAACAGGTGGGCAAAACAAACGAGTAAACGAACAAAAATGGTAGTCGCGAGGTCGTTATTGCATCTCAATGGTGTAATACCGCCAGTCGATGCGATATCTAGTACTCTCTGTCACTACGTGGCATTATTTCATTGTAGGTCACTTTATTGCAACACGATCACGTGCTGGTCATGGGCTATTTTTTTTCTTCTCTTCTGGCAATTCTACGGTTTCGCCGGGTTGAAGGTATACAACCAATGGTTACCGATAAATTGAGCTTTAAATCGGCGAAAACCAGTTAATCTGGTCGAAGTCCCAGCGTGTATCGTACACCCTGCGACTGAAATTAACAGAGCGGCGATCACGGGGAAAAGGGACGCCATTGGACAAATTTGATATGCTTGCTTCAGGGTCAATATACTCCTGCTTGAACGGCCACCGCTATCTAGGGCCCTGTGTGTGCCGTTTTAAGCTCGCTGTTTCAAACATTTGGCCAACGGGTGATTACATTACACGAACGCGGTGCCTCGTGTGCAGCTAGCTCGAAGCGAATGATGCACTCGAAACACAGTCGGTTCGACGCATCGCTGCCTGCGTTGCGTTTGATTTACGGCCTAGGTCATTGTTATCGAATCACTTCAGCCGCTGACAATGCAATCGTTCGTTTTATACGACGCTATTTTTGCTGCATACTCTGCCAGCTGCTATTTTCTATGTCAAAAACGCGTTCAGTGTCATAGTGCATCGGATGTTCGTATATTGAAAAGTGGAATTCAGCGAAAGAATCACTTTGGCTGATACAGACAGCTCTATTCTATTCGATTAATTCCCAGCATATAACGTATGTATATCAAAACTGTAGTCTCATAGTGTAAGAATGCAAAAACCGTACACTCCAGATGCAATTTAAATGCGTAGTTTTACAGTAATATCTCGATTAGTATACCTCGCTCGGGACCAAATGTGAACACGAATCGTGCGCAGACACGATTCTCGAGCGAGTTCGGGTCCCCTTTGATGTTGCGGCAGCCGAAATAGGGGGCAGCGTTCCAGGAAAAAAGCAAGTTTAAATACGCGTGAACGTGAGACAACATTACCGCGATCAAAATCTAATATTAAAACTTGTTCATTTTTGGTCCGTTTGAAATGAAATTTTACCAAAGTGTTCGTTGCAATCTCCTGATTAAAATGATACCAAACACGACATGGTTTGGGCAATTTTTACTTATCACGTTATGAATAATTTTATTCTGCATTATTATTATTTTCCATAACTTCGGTTGGATATGGCGTTGATCCTGGAACCTGATGCGAAATCAGGGAGTCGCAGGAAATGTTAGTTTGTCTTGTAACTCTAAATTAATATTCGATTCAGCTCGAGCGGTTAAGTTGTATCTGTGGGAACGTTACTACTAATATAAAGTACACTAATATAAATATAAAGAGTTGAAGGGGAGTCGAGCGAGGATTGTTGCGAGAGTATTGTTGAGAAGAGAATTGCGTTGTGAAAGAGAATAATTGAGAGATATCGAAGAATAAAGCAATATTACGTGAAAGAAAAGGCAATCATAATTTCCCCTGGAGAATAATCCAACATTAGTAGTAACGTTCCCACAGATACAATTTAACCGCTCGAGTTGTATCGAATATCAATTTAGCGTTACCAGACAAACTAACATTTCCTGCGACTACCTGATTTCGCACCAGGTTCTTGTATCCTACGGTTCCCTGATTTCGCATCAGGTTCGTCCGTACGTTTTCCAACCTCTGAACAGCTCCCCGGCTTCGCGCCGGATTCGTCTGTGAATAAGCCAACCTCCTGGCAGCTCCCCGGTTTCGTATCGGATTCGTCTACGAACTTCTTTCCTAGTGGCTCACCGATTTCTCATCGGGTTTGTCCACGACGTTTCGCACTCCTGCGGCTCCTAGTTTCGCATCGGGTTCGTCCGTGCACCTTACTGACAAATTCTGAACCGTATTCCTTGGGTAATATCAACCTCGCCGGTCTAGGCGTTGCCCACAGTCCTGGCTCGTAACATGTAACATGCACGTTAATATTTTGCATTATCCTTTTATTCTTACTATAATAAATAAATATAATTTAAATTGCATCCCGTTTATTTCAATGTATTATTATATTTATTATAATGTACTTTATTATTTTACATTATCCTGTTATTATTAGCTTAAAAAGAGCAACGCGTTTGTGTAATTGTGGTACGTGTTTAATTAGTATCCAGAAGTAAATATAATTTTATCTATATCGCTTTTGGTCTCATTTTAATCAGAAAAATCTCGCAAATACATTGGTAAAAGTCACATTTAGAAAAATTAATAAAAAAATTTTTCATTGTTGCATTAGTGTTGTCAGACTGATAAGTTTCGGCGCTTCGCTTTGATTCTTTGGACCTATACCTCTATTCCACTGTCTGTTACGTTTACGCTCGGCTCGAGCTGCTTCTGAGAGTAGATTCGACACCCTGCTGGGTTATATGCACACCTTTGGTTTCACTCGTTGTGCATACAAGCAGGTTTTACTGTAGTGTGGAATGGATATACGTTTAGCGTTTTCAGGTGTAACAGCATGGACTGATTGTAGATTCAGCAGGTTTGACCTTGGGCGTGAGTAACTATTTTACATTCGGTTAAGGTATTTATATTTCATGCGTAGAGATTACTTTGAATGAATCTCCCATGCAGTGAAATAGAGGTACAGGGGTTGAATAGGAACACAGGTTAGTATTAAATAATACTAGTTCGCTCAAAACCGCTCGCAGAATATCACAATTGCCTACAACGTACAGTAAATCTAGATTTAAATGAAAAAAGTGTTGTGGGGATTTCTCGCCCCACTAAACGAACTACAAAGCTCGACCACCCGCCGAACCGAGCAGGGCAGTGTCATGCCAATGTTACGAGCCGAGGGCTAAGGGGCACAGCTGCGCGAGCCGAGGATCGGTAGTTTAAGAGTTTGTTAGTTACGGACGGCCAGTGCGTATTTCGTCACTGGAAGCCGCGTAGATAGGAAGTGCGTGAACTTGCCGATGCCTGTTTCATCACCGGGTGTCACAGGTAGGTAAAGGTAATCGTGGACAAACCGATGCCTCTTTCATCACCGGGAGCCACAGGAAGGTTTTCGTGGACAAACCGATGCCTCTTTCATCACCGGGAGCCACAGGATGGTTATTGTGGACAAACCGATGCCTCTTTCATCACCGGGAGCCACAGGATTGTTAGTAAAAATGGACTCGTAACTTATAGCGATACACCTCGAGCGGTTAAAGTGTATCTGTTTGGTGGGACGTTACTGCTAATGATTGGTAGAGGAGATTCAATGAGAAAAATGCGTACGATATTATTAAGCGTATATTTCCTACTCTTTGGTTATTCTACAGTTTGATTATAAACTACAAAACCCACATTTCTCAATCTGTACGGATTGGAAATGTACACTGCCCAAAAAGGCCTGACGATATACCGTAAAATATGTATAAAGTCTTTAAGAAATGAAACGTGTAAGAATTTAGTAATGTTTGCTCGAAGGGGACTCGGAACCCGATCTCGCTGAGCAACAATATCAAAATAGTCGATACGGAACGTACTCGAAGCTAGATGAATACTGAGCCGCCGAGAGCAGAATTCGTGCCCTTTTTATACTCGAAATCCGGACCAAAAAGCTGGTGGGGGCACGGAAAATTCCAAGGGAGTCCGGAAAGATTCCCCCAAAGGGTCACGTCATCGCGACGTCGCGGAAGGGGCAGACTCGACTGCATGCACCTTCGATTTCCAAATAAGGGCATCATAGAAGGAAGAAATGGAATAATACTTCCTACGTAACACCAATTTGAAATGGGTGCACATATACAGTATATGATAGACTGTTGATCAATGTGTAATTGGTTTGAGACAGTTCAGTAGAACAGACCCCAATTTCTCGAAGATCGTGGTTCGCTTTTGTTGGTGACGCTAGGTTGTAAAGGAAAAAACAAGGATAGTACGATGGCCGAGGTAGCTGAGAAATTGAAATGCTACCGTGTCAGCGTGAGTACAAAAATGCAAAGCGATGCTATAATAAAGAGGTCAGCTTTACTTCTTTATGTTCAGTTTGTACGGCATCTAATTCCTTTAAACATTGTTTAAATTTTTCCGATTATAATGAGGCCAAACATGATATGTATTTCAGACCATATTGTATCTTTATTTTGATTGCAATGCATTTATTACATACAATTAAAAAACAAAGTTTATTAATGTTCAATTTATGATGTTACACACATTAATAACATTACTAAATATTTAGATATAATACATATATTTCTACAAATGTGTCCAAAATATATACAAATTAACAAGATATAATTATATCGGGGTATAATTATAATTAAGGATTTTTGTTCTAATTGTTAGATATTTAAATAAATTTCCTCAAAGTAACATACAAAATAGGCATTTGTAATTTTAAAAAAGATACTGATGTTCCAATGCAAATACAGATGTCTGTTTTCTTTTATTTATTAATTAGAATAATTTGATAAGTGACAAGCATCCTTAGTTTCCATGAACTATAAAATGTGAGTCTAAATAGAAAAATTAATAACGGAAATAAAATTTTATGCAGGGTGGCACAAAAGCCAGGGAACAACGGAGAATGAGGAATAGCTGCGGTGATTCTGAACAACTTTTTCCTTGACCACAATATTATTTATAGTTTAGTTTTTGAGTTATTAACGAAAAACACTGGTCAATTACAGCGCGCGCTGGGCTTCGGCTGAAGCGCGCTCAGGTGCGAACCGATCATCTGCGGTCGGTCGTGATGCGAGCATCAAGGATCCCGAGGGAAGCGTGCGGCAAATGGTACATTGTCTTAATTAAGAGTAATGTGGAATTATTCGTTATTCGTGAATAAGAAATGCACTAATAAGTCGTGTAATAACCGCGTTCGATACGGTTATACATTATCCGACAGGAATAAAGTGTTTTATGCCTTTCTATCTCTATCAAAATATATAATTAAGTATACATAAAAGTTTAAATTTGAAATTCAGAAATAAGCGAAATACAAGAAATCCGGAAGGTGGTAACTTTTTTGTCCGCTACTGTGTATCGAAAGTGATTCCTATACTACGGACCAAGGATAAAACTACGCGTAGTATTAAAATTCTATTAAATACTTAAAATAATAAATAAAATGTATAGCTGCACTAGTAGTAACGGGACTACTAGTGTAATTAAAAATTAATTAAGAATCTTCTCATTTTATTGCTTTGAATCCAACATCAGCAGGGCGCTTACAATGCACGCGGACACATCTTCGCCACTCCATCCTTACGTCCTCAGTCATTCCATTTCTCATTTCTCCTCACTCATCTGCAATGCGCATTACAGACATTCCTTCGCAACAGTCAGCCACGTCCCCAGAATACTTGAAGGTGGGTATAGATGAGCGCGCTGCGGCTGCAACGCGGCAGTAACGCGGCATTGCAAGGTGTGCGCGGTGTTCCGTTTTTACCACGAACACGCACCGCGCTTGGAACAAACCACGAATTTCAACCCGCATTAGCCATCAGTTCAGTGTTTGTCGCTGAAGATGGAAGACGAGGATGCTCCGACTATTATAGCTAGTAGTACAGTGATAATTTCAGCTTACAAAGAATTAAAAGAGTCAAGAAAAAGGAAAAGCAGACAGCGAATATGGTGGCAGACAGATGTATATTGTAAACGAAACGGGAACAAATTAATGCGGGATTTAAAATTCCAAGAAATTAGTGGATATTGGAATATGGGTATTGAAATGATCCAACTTAATGTTTAATACTGAAATACTTTTATTTCTTTATATTGTCTAAGGCACGCCTTAACGCTTTCGAAGAAATGTCTCGAGTGAGTGTTGCACACGTCAAGAAACAAAAGCGCGACGCATTTACGCCGCGGACATTGTACATAGAATGTATACACCAGGGCAGGCTAAAATAAACCAATTAATCCATATACGAAAAATAGATTAGTTTTGTCCATTATTCAGAACAATAAATTCCAACACGCCCCCTAAAAAATAAATCTTTTTTTTTAATTAAGACATGCCTCCCTTGTGCTTCGTCTGGGGCTAATTACATATGGTCCAACATTTGTTGCTTAGGACTAGGGAAACCTAGAAAAACCTAATCAGACCATTTCTGTTGCTTACAAAGTCGAAAAATAATTGATTTGTTAGAATATTCGAGGTACAGGAACGGCCGAGGCGGGCCATGTGCATTTCGCCGATGCACGCTGTCTTTGTCTAGCGTAGCTTTCTTTCGGGGCGAACCCTAAAATGGTTAAAAAGGGCCATGGTGACGTAGGCGTCCTCACGACCGACGCTTTTGCCAAAGGAAGGCATTCTTGTATAGACCACGATCGAGAGATCACAGTATTAATAAACGCAATACCTTGTTAATATATACACGCCTACGCAATTATTCTAATACCTAATCGAGACTTCGATTCGAGTATTAGTGTATTTCTCTTACAGATTAATCATTTACGATTCATTTTCGCCCTGAATAATAAACATTTCACAGCTGGCAGTGATTTTGTCAGGACGTCCGCTACTTGATTATCTGTTGGCACAAATTCAAGTTTGATTACATTTTTCTCAATTTGTTCCCTGGAAAAATGATACTTTATGTCAATATGTTTTGATCTCTTGTGATTGCATGGGTTGTTTGCTATACTTATACAACCATTATACAACCATCTTCGTAGATTACAATTGGCTTGACAACATCAATATTTATACTTGTTGCTATGGATTTTAACCAAAGAGCTTCTCTAACTGCCTCAAAGAGAGCCATATATTCAGCTTCTGTAGACGAAGCTGCTACTGATGTTTGCCGTTTTGTACCCCAGCATATTGTGCATCGTTCGAATAATTTAAAAAGATACCCTGTTGTACTTTTTTTATTATTTAAATCATTTCCTCCCCAATCTGAATCAACATAGCTGATCAGAAGATTATTATAAGTCCCTTTTTCGTAAGTTAATTTGATATCCACTGAACCCTTCAGATATCTTAATACACGTTTTAAATTCTGCCATAGTTCTTTGTTATTTTTATCAGTATATCTACTTAAAATGTTCACGGCTATGCTTAAATCAGGTCTTGTACACACCATTATATACATTAAACATCAGATTAGACTTCTACATGGTGCATCATATGTTTCAACCGAATTTAAAGCTAAATAATCTAATTTACTTGGAAGGCTTTTCTCGAATACCTCGAGCCAACATCTTGCCGCCTGCTTTAAACCATACAAGGCTTTATTTCATTTGGAAACTTGACCAATTTTGCTTTCAATTCCTTGAGGTATTTTTATATAAATACACAATAGTGAGCATAGTCATCGACAAATAGCACCAAATAGTTTTTATTATTTACAGTTGAAGGAGTAATGGGACCACAAACATCCGAATGAACAACAAACAACGGTCGCTTGATATAACTTTTATCTTTCACTGTTTCAAATGACAACCGTGGCTGTTTTCCATTTATACAAGCTTCGCATAAATTGTCATTTGGTATGACATTATCAATGCAGTTCATATCACAACCATTTGTTTATTCTTCAGTTCCAAAAATTTGGTCTTTCCTATGTGGCCTAAACGTTGATGCAATAATTCATAATTGTTGTATATGCTACTATAAATTTAAAATTATTATTTTCTACGTTTCTACTATTTATGTCAAAATCTATAGCAGTTAAATAGTTGAGTGTCTTACCTCTCATTATAGGTTTACCGTTTTTATCTATTTCAACTCCTTCTTCGTTGAAGGTAATTGTCATTCCTGCCTCTTGCATCCTCCGTACCGATAATAGATTATACGGCACTTCTGAGCAGTACGAAACGTCCTCCAGCACGCCTCGTACACCCATATCGCTGGTTACGTGGATGTTCCCTTTCTTCGTTGCCATTACGTAGGTTCCGTTCTTCGCTACCGAAATTTTTATCGGTGGCTGCAAATCCTCATAAATTACGTCCAAACTTTTCAAGATCTCAGCCGCACTGCTCTCAGGTTTTGCAAAACCAAGAGAGGAATCGGATAAATACTCGACGATTACGTCTTTTGCAACTCTTTCAGCCTTTATGCATGCATCAGTCTGTTTTTCAGGGGTTGCATTATCAATCACATTCAGCACGTCAAGCTCATTTAATAAAGCACGTAATCTATGTTTCCACACACTATACTTTTCACCATCAAATGGTTTAATGTTTCTTTTAACTTTTGAATTATCCATTGTTATATTTGTGCTAGTGCACAGTTCAATCGAGTTTTAGTTATTATAGTTTAAACACTTAAAATTAACACTCAAATTCACACACAGTTCGATTAGTTATAGTTGTTGTAGTTTAAGGACTTAATATTAACACTTAAAATTCAACTACGATAATGAGAATACAACCTGGGCCCATAACCTATTGGAATATGGGTATTGAAATGATCCAAATGAATGTTTAAAACTGAAATACTTTTATTTCTTTATATTTTCTAAGGCACGTAGAAAGGCACATCTTAACGCTTTCGAAGAAATGTCTCGAGTGAGTGTTGCACACGACAAGAAATAAAAGCGCGAACCATTTACGCCGCGGACATTGTTCATACAATGTATAGACCAGGGCAGGCTAAAATAAGCCACTTAATCCATACACGAAAAATAGATTAGTTTTGTCCTTTATTCAGAACAATAAATTCCAACAGTGGACATTATAAAAATTTATGACACATGCAATTGATCGTGGAGGTCGCGAATAACTTGAAGGCTTGTAACTTCTTCACTAAAAATATAAAACGATTTCCTTAAAAACAGTCAAGTTTGTCTGGTCTCCGATAATCCCTTGACCCAGGCCTGAGATGACCGTCGGGCCACAAGCAATCGTGGCTGGACCCTATCATAAATCGGCTACTCGGTCCTTTCCCATTCTTGAAAAAATACGCTGACTAAAGAAAACACCCGTGTCATTCGGGTCTCCGATGCGCTTTTTGCCGAAACAATTGTTGTTATTGTTATGATAATATTATGTCATATAACTAGTTTGATCTTTTCCACTATAAAAATGTTCATTATTTATACATTATATGCATTTTTGGAGTTTTGTCCCGAACGTCCATTTAAATGCCGCACTGTGCCTGGGCTCGATTGCGGCAAACGCGGGATCTCGAGCAACATGATCGAAATTTTGTAAAATACCACAATTACTGAACCTCAAACGGGGCGACCCGGGGTCGTGATCCTGACCAGGATCAGCGCAGGGTCATCGAATACACGACCTCCCAAGATTGTGGGACCTCAAACACCAAAAATCCATAGCTCTGGAACCCAACTGATATTTGATCAGCGTCGCGTCGTTGGGCTTCGATCGCCATAAGAGACTTTATTCCCACCTGTTTCTCATATCCACTATTGTGGAGAGTAAAAAAGTACATGTTGCTCATAATTTTCTGTCCTCTTACCACGCCTCTGTCACTTCAATTATATACTACTTAAATAAATAATACTTTCCCACATTCTCGTTAGTACCGTATTTATTTTCATAGTGTGGATCACGAAGGTATTATACGGTTTCACGGCAAAGCTGTTCTTGAGCTCGGTGAGCTTTACCTTCCCCTTGACTCTACTTAGACGGTGAAAAGCCAAACGGCACAGTCTGCGAGGGCCCGATCAAAAAGTGACGCTTTATGTGCCGAGCCGCGTACTCGTTTGCCATTGCACCCTTACGCGTTAATAAAAGCACTCGGAACAATAATCGTGCTCAAACTCTGATCACGAACACATTTTGTACTATGCAATAGGCACACGCGGTTACTTCAGTCAATATTTCCCCCCGCTTACTGACTGTACGATTAATTATTAAGAATCAGTAACTCGAACGAAACGTAACTGTTTCCACTTTTCCACTGTTATTCCTGTCTGGCTATTACCGATCTTTACTACTACTATCACGAAAAATTGGATCGCGTACAACCTGGAAACGCCAGACCACTGAATGGTATTCTTACGAGTAGTGTCTGATGCAAGGTACAAATGCACTGTACTAATGATGAAACTTAATTGGAACAATGTGAAAATTATATAAAACTAGATCAAGTATAGAAATCCTGTAACTTTTCTGTTATATGAAATCAATACGAGGAAGATATATCGCCTGCAAGTAGTAAAAATATTCCAAAACAATGCTTGACTTTTTGTTTGGATACAGATTTTATAAAAGGTAACTATCGAAGAGCGTCAGCTGTTGATTTATTTTCTCAATGGAAGTAATTCTGTGCAATTCAGATAAATATCTATAAGTAAATTGCATTTCGCAGTCGAAGTAGAAGAAGTGTAAGCACAAGCTGAATTGTGTAAGTTACAAATCAAATATAATACATTTAACACTAAACACAAAATACACAACGCAGATGCCCCACTACATATACACAATAAAATAATTGTGGAAATACAATACTAGTGCCATCTCTGGACATTCCTTATATCTCTAGTCAACCGTCGATAACCACACGATATTGATAGCACAGACATGATATTCTTTGACCACCGATGGTATTACATCTTGTCGGTGGTCGAATCATAGACACTAAAGAGCATACTGATGTCGACAATGCTGCTAGCATACTGTCAATTTGATGTGGAAGCACAGACGAGATATAAGAATACACAAGGCATCCAATGTATTTTTTCGGCCAGCATTTCTGGGACCCCGGCACGGACGAGATATAGGAATAGACGTTACCAACAGATTATAGAAAACGATGCTACAATTAAATAGTTATAAAGAATTCTTTTGTACTTTGTCTCAATGAAAGACGACAAAGGATATCAAACAATCAATATTAATTAAAAATATTTAAAAAATGCATTATAACAATTTTTCTTATTTGAATTATAATATAAATAAACGAAATCATGTTGAAAGTTATTCTTTACATTCAAAGGTCCCCTCGATATGGACAACTTTGTAGTCGTCGAGTTTAATCACGCATTGCCAGTTTGCTCTTTTAGTTCGGGCGCTCAGTTTTTGATTGCTCCGTGAACTAGTGATACAAACGCGTGTAGTTAGTAATAATTTAACAATATTTTACGAAAAACTGCAAGATTTAGGCGGACGAGTAAGTAGGTTAATTCTAATATAATAAATATTACACTAATTTGTTAATAAGTTTGCGATAATACTTTCTTTAGAATGAGTTAATTAATTTGTTTATAATTAACCTCGTTTCTTTTTCTTGTGTAGTAAGTTCTAGTTAATTTAATCTAATTTTAGATCAAATGGAACATAAAAAAGATAAAAGAAAGGTTTGTAAGAAATGTTCGTATTGTAGTTACGGTTCTAAGTATTGCAAAACGGATTATTCTTTTTACGTGTTTCCTAATAATACCGATGACAAATTTATAACGTGGATAGTGAATTACGGACGAGACGATTCGGTTGAAATGTCCAACATTGGATTAAAAAAAAATATATATTTGTAGTAAGTATTTCCCGGAAGATGAAAAAAAGGTACTGTACTTTCTTTATATTCAATTAATGGTGAACATGTATTAGAAGATTGTATTGACATTTCACAAAACAGAGAACACGAAGAAATTAAACAACTTGAGAGTGAATTGAACCGGGAGAAGAACACGTCTGATATTCTTCCCTCGCAATTACGGGCGAAGTGTAAAGTATCGAAAAGAGTAAATGAGAAGCTTTCTTCAGGTAACATTATTGATGTATGCCTGAAGAAGGCAATCGCGCGTAGAGTTCGCGGTTTCATTTTAACATTTTTGATAATGCAATTATTCATTTACGCTAGACGAAGTGCTTATTCGACGGAAAAACAGCGATTGTGTTTAACGCAATATTACACTTCGCCCTCTTTGTACATTAAAGTGCGAGACACTCTCAAATTTAACCTTGCAGGTTCTCGTACAATCATTCGCTGCTTCGGCATAGTTGATATTTGGCCAGGAATATGTCAAAATGTATTTGATGCGTTACGATTTAAAATAGCGACCTTAAGTGATTTTGATAGGAATTGTGTTTTTTCGTTTGACGAAATGACAATAAAAAAATGTTTCAGTTTCCACCCCAACGAAACAAATTATTGAAGGTTTTGAGGATTTAGGATTTTTAGGCAGAAGCGCGGCGGTGGGCACTCAGGCACTGGTTTTTATGATAAGAGGCTTGCTCAGTAATTGAAAACAGCCAATTAGCATTCTTTGTCTCAAAGAATGGAGTTAAAGCCAATTAATTATCAATTATATTAGATGCTATTTTAGACAATTTATATAATACAAGTTGACAGTTAGAGCTGTTGTTTCCGATCAAGGTGCAAGCAATTAAAGCATGGCAGAAAGACGCGTTAATGTTCAAAATCCTTATTTTGTTAGAAGTAGGGGAAAAATTTACTTTTTGTTTGATTATTTACATTTGTTTAAGAGTATCGGGAACAATTTAGAAAGTATGATTTCCAAATTAACGGTTCACGGGTATCCTGGTGCGATGCCAGTGCTTTATGGAATTTGGGACGCGATAAAGGTATGAGAGCGGCTTACAAATTCTCCAAGAAACATGTAAGACCTAATAATTTGGATAAAATCAAATGCAAGCTCGCATTGTAAGTATTCAGCAAAAGAGTTTCTTCCGCCTTGTTTTCTGCATATTCAGGGCCGATCGAAGGCACGATGCAAGTGATGCACAGCATCAGGGCGACCGCAAGGGGTCGCCTTAGAAGATATTTAAAAAAAAATTGTTAAATGTAAACCAAATTTAATATGAATTATTCTTATTACCGGAAAATTAGCCACTATTGTCTTTAAAATAATGTAGGCAGACGGGGCCGCTATAAAAGAACTTTGCAGCCGGGCGCCGTCTAACCCAGGGCCGGCCCTGTGCATGTTCAATTAATTGTATATGGATGAGTACCGCGTTGCACACTGTCAGCTTTTTGGAAACCCCCAATGACTTGTTTGATAATTTAAATAGCAGATCTGTTCATGATTCTAATCCAAACAAGTGTGAAATTTCTCATTTATATCCTATTGTAGAAACTAATTTGTTGAATCAATTGGAGAATATGTCTAATTGGTTTGTAGTAACTAAATTGGTGGGTGTAACACCTTCTGGATTAAAAACTCCACCTTGTTTCTTAGGATTGCGGCAATCAGTAAATGCCACCGTGCACCTTTGGCATGATTTAAAAGAGGAAGGTGTAATATTCTTGTTGACTTCGCATTTAAATAAAGATGTTTTGTGAACTTTTTTTTCTATTCTGCAAATGCACGGTGGTACTTATAATCGCAATCCTCTTGTAAATGCAGTGCGTCTTGCCATCAGAAAAAATATGATACTGAATTTGAATAGTAATTCCCATAATAGTAATTGTCAACCTGACTGTGACTGCAACTCTTTTAGCGGAGGATATAATATTGTCCCAATGCAGTAACTCCACGTCAAATGATGTTCGATTAAATGAAGTGGAGTAAGATTGATGTCGACAGTGAAAATGTGCAATTACAAATTGACAATACGTTAGCAGCATTGTCGATGTCAGTGTGCTCTTTAAAAATACAAATGCGATCAATGTTTTGACTATTTTGTTGATAGAAGTAGGGAATTTCAGCGTGACGATCAAACACTGTTCTTCGCCCATATGCTGCCAGTGGCGCGATCACAGTAATTCTTGGCTTGACGCTCGCTACTTGGGACCACCGCAAGCGCCGAGCAAGTTCAGGCGAACTTTGGGTTTACAGAAATTTGACATGTTAGCAACAGCGTATTTTTTTAGAGAATGGATTGGAGTCGGGTGGCGAAGTGCTATGCCCCCTGTGGATCATTAGGGATGGGGACGCAGTCTTACGCGTGGTCGAAGAGTGTTTTATTATGGGGATGAGGGATGGTTTATTATAGACAAGAGATAGAGACTTTGAGTATGGCAAGTGACCTGACGTCACATTGCTAAAGAATAGGGATTCTGTTTCTGGAGGATCTGGCCACGGTGTGGGGAAGGCAATGCCTTTTGGTAAGAGGACTGTTATGAACCCCATGGCACTTACCCCAGAACCTCCAACGAGTAAGCATACTTTTAGTAAACCCGACAATCTTATAGAAATAATTATATTATTTCTAACAGACATGTGTGCGTGCACTCAAACAAACAACCGAAGCATACACGTATACGCTATGCGCGAGAAAGACACTCGATTTTTTCAAAGGCACTAGATTTCTCAATTATTTCACAAATGAAATTTTCGCGGGTACATAATATACGGGTAGATTTCACCATAAGGCCATATGATCCGTTTGAACGCCAATATGCACTATTCACCGAGAATAGTACATTTTTTCAAGCGTCTGCTTGACACAGACAACGATGCAGGCAGCAATATGGCTGCCGGCATCTAATCACATTTCACATTTAGCAAATATTAAACGATTTAATGGTTTATTCACTGATATCACAACAGCTGACCGTTCCTTGAACTAGCACAATATTACAGAAGTTCGATGTTTGACAGTTTATCACCTGTGGAAGAAAACTAGTGCCTTTGAATGACTTGTACGCATCGAACGTAGGTATAGTTCTAAGATTTTGCGTGGGAGCCGTTTATGATCTATTTCTGTAAATTTCACCACGTTATCGTCAGGGTCGACAAAAACAGAAATCCGTCGGTAAATGTAGGTTCTAATTTCACACCATGAACGGCAATTCATAAGTAAATACGTGATACGCGAACTCAGACACCAGTAAGGCATTGCTGCTGGCTCGTGCCAAGACCTCTGTCACGCTGTTGCCACACCTGTTGCAATTATAACCATCAGCAAAATGATTTTTCGTCTCCTTTCGAGAATTTGTCTCCAGCCGCTGCAAACTTTTTTCTAGGTTCGAGTGCCCCTCCGGTTCATTTTTCTCACACAATTTTTGTTTAATTACTAACTAATGACAATGATCAATATTTGTTTACAAATATTTTAAAAATATTTGTTAAATATTTTCGTTTGATATATCTAAATATTAAATTGGAGCGCTTTTTTCTACCGTTTTCTTTCCATGTATCTTACCAATTATGCTACCGTTCATATTTTTAACATTTCGACGTGAATACACGTCAATCCAAAGCTCTATTGCGGTGCGGTGGATGTGTAACTTGAAATTTCAATCATTTGGTGGTATGTTTCATTTATATTATGAATAAAGCTGCTATGTATTTTATAAAAAAAAATTCGATTATTCTCTTTGGCCTACTGGATATCCCCCATCCATTGTATTATTTTTTACAAAGTGAGTTGATTATTTTCTCCAATGGAATTGGTATTCCCCCAATTGTTTTTTATACTTTACTGTTGCGAATTCGCATGATCAGAGGGCGCTCAATTTCTCGAGCCACGAGCTGTCGCCAGGCAGCAGGAGAGAGCGCCCTACCCCGCCTGCCCTTCTTCTTACTGGCCCGGCAATCGCCTATACAGGGTGTCCGGAGACTCAGGGAACATCGAGCATTGACATATAGCCGGGGTGCATGTAAGCAACTTTTTCCTTTGTAATAATGTTATATGTAGTTTCGTTTTTGAGTTATTAACGAAAAACACTGGCCAATGAGAGCGCCCGCCAAGCATCGGCCGGCGCGCGGTCAGGTGCGAACCGATCACTTGCGGTAGGTCGTGATGGGGGCATCGAGGGTACCAAGGAAAGCATGCGGCAAATGTTACATCGTCTTAATTAAGAATAATGTGGAATTATTCATCATTCGTGAATAAGAAATACACTAATAAGTCTGTTGAGCGTTGCCTAGGTCAGGATTCACACAATGTTAGGCAGGTTAATTCGCGGACGAATGGGAAAGTTTAACTAGCTTTTCCTAACATTAGTATGCGAATCGTTTTTCTTAAAACATAATTTATCCACCTGAAAACGTACTGATAAAAAAAATATTTTTTTCATAGGTAATAAAACACTTCATTCCTTTTGGATAATGAATAAACGTATCGAACACGGTTATTAAAAGACTTATTAGTGTATTTCTTATTCACGAATGATGAATAATTCCACATTATTCTTAATTAAGACGATGTAACATTTGCCGCATGCTTTCCTTGGTACCCTCGATGCCCCCATCACGACCTACCGCAAGTGATCGGTTCGCACCTGACCGCGCGCCGGCCGATGCTCGGCGGGCGCTCTCATTGGCCAGTGTTTTTCGTTAATAACTCAAAAACGAAACTACATATAACATTATTACAAAGGAAAAAGTTGCTTACATGCACCCCGGCTATATGTCAATGCTCGATGTTCCCTGAGTCTCCGGACACCCTGTATACGCTAAGGTGTGCGGATAGGAACTCTCTTTCAACCCTACCACCACAGTAGAAATAAACTCACGTGGACAATTCAAGGGAAGCGATATCGCAGGCACTCAATAAATAGCGAGTCTATAATTCATGTAACGATATTCTTTATTGGCTTTAACAGTATCAAATATAAAACTTTAATATACCGCAACGTAGTTGAATTAACGTCCCGTTACCTTCAACAATAAAAATAATACACTGCTATCGAAAACATTGGTCCCTCGAGCCGGATAAAGGTAACGGATGGATTAAACAAATCAGCTTAATTTAATCGTATAAAATCAACGGGTATAACGCACAATTTAAATTATAACGAAAAGAAAGTTCGGCGCAGCACAAACAGACTTTCTTTTTCGACCTCTCGTGGGTGTATCTCAAGTTCTTATTCGACACTCCTAGTGTGCGCAACAAGTGCGGGCAAGGGCAACCAAATTCTTAACGTTAACTGCCAATATGGAAAAATATACTACTAAGCAATTGGCGTTATTTCATCCGGTAAGCCGAATCGTGGAAAACGAAAAAAATGGGAGTCGCTAAAATTACAAAAGGAGTTCTAACTTCTCGGCTGGAATTATTGGAAAAGAATTGGAATACATTTTTGGAAGGAGACGATCAATTGGTGGATATCGTGTCCGAGGAAAAAAAGAAGCTGCATTATTTTCAAAAAGATTATCTGGCCTTGTGCGAAGAGGCATATCTGGAACAAAAGGCAGCAGTTCACTGAACAAGGAAACTATCGCCCAGTTACTGCAGCGCCAATTTGCTAAAAATACAAATGTATTACTACACACATACATTCAACACACCTCCTTACATTTATATTTTAGCACTCATTCATTTAGTCCTTAACATTTAACATTTCTCTAAATCTAACGAACTTTAACTTGCCTAGAGATTTCGTAAATATATCGGCAATATTATTTTCTGATTCGATTTTAACAATATCTATAGTTCCATTTACATAGTTTTCGTTCACAAAATGATAATGTACTTCAATGTGTTTGGAGTCTTCGAGAAATTTCCATTCTTAGCAATAATTATAGCACTTGAATTATCTTCGTATATCTTAATGGGCTGCTTTATATCTACATTGAATATTTTAAGAATCTTACACACGCAGTTTACTTCAGTTACTGCTTCAGACAATGCTACGTATTCGGCAAAAGTCGATGACTTTGTTACAGATGTTTGTTTACGTGAGCGCCAAACTATCTATTTCCATATAATCGCACGGCAAATCCTGAAATGGATTTCCTGTCTACGGTATCGCCGGCCGAATCGGCATCTACAAAGCAATCTATAATTTCAGCTTTATAATTTCTATAATATATCAATTTTTGGTTTCTTGTTTTATATAGATACTTGAGTATTCTAATCCTGTATTTAAAATGTGTATCATTATAGCAATTTTGAAATCTGCTTAAATAGTTAACACTGAAGGCAATATCCGGCCTCGTACCGGAACTTATATACAAAAGTGCACCTATCAAATTTCGATACTTCATATCAGTATCTAATACCTCTGCAGGCTCTAACTTCACATTCGTTTCCATTGAAGTAGTATAAAGCTTAGCGCTTTCAACATTATACTTTTTAGCTAAAGATTCTATATACTTTCTTTGACTCAAAGTCAGCACATTTTCCTTTTGGTAATTATACTCGATATCTATTCCAATATAATTCTTAATTCTACCCATATCATTCATTTCAAACTTATCAGATAATTTTATCCAAACATTATGTATTCTTTCTTTATCTCTACTACAAATTAATAAATCGTCCACAAAAAGTAATATATACACTGGCTCATCTCCATCAGTATTAACATACAAACAGTAGTCATAATTACTTCTATGAAAACCTATTCTAGTTATATAATTATTGAAACATTCATACCAACAACGAGGACTCTCTTTCAGACCATATAATGATTTGTACAGTTTATAAACTTTGTTACTACCATCTGTAAAACCCAATGGTTGTATCACATATACCTCTGAGTTTACTTTTCCATTTAGGAAAGCTGTTTCAACATCCATTTGTTCAATACTTGGACTATTTTGGCAACAATAAGACAGTAATTATTTAAGGGTTTGCATTTTTATTACCGGTGAATATGTGTTTTCTATTATTTCTTTTTGCTGGTAGCCTCTCACCACTAATCTCGGTTTAAAAATGTTTGCTGTCTTCTTTTTATAGACCCATTTTACCTCCAAAATATTCTTATTGCTTGGTCTTTTCATTAATGTCCACGCCTTATTTCTTTCCAAGCTGCCCATTTCACGATTCATTGCTGCCTTCCAACTTTCAGCTTCCTTACATGTTGTTGCTTCCTCGAATGATTCTGGAACAATTGTGTTACAGTAATTAACATAAATAGATAGGTAAGCATATGGATCACCATAACGAGAAGGACGTTTCTTTTCCCTTTTAGATCTTCTCAATGTCTCTTCAGACCTCTCTTCTGTTCCCTTGATAGTTTCTGTGTGAGTTTCTTCATCTGATTCATCTGTTTGATCCAAATCGTTTCCTTCGCTTGTTTCATTTTCGTTTGATTCATCATCTTTGAAACCAATACATTTGATGTCTTCCTCTATTATGTCAACATGTCTGGCTACTATTATTTTATTATTAATCAGAATTCTATATCCAACTTCTGTGTACCCTAATAAGATTCCCAATTCTGCCTTTTTGTCCCATTTAGAGTTTCTTTTCTCTTCTGGTACTCTAACAAATACTCTGCTTCCATACAGACGTAAATTTTTGACACACGGTTTTTCACCAAAAAATATTTCATACGGAGTTTTCCTCTCCATCGTGTTAGCTAAGGTCCTGTTTTTAATGATAGGCAGCAGTTCTTACAAGGTCTGGCCAAAACCTCTTGTTAACTCTGGCTCCAGCTAACAAACACCTTGCTATTGTTACGTATGAAGAATATTCCATACGTCGCTCTCAACGCGTTTTCGAGCTCGCGTCTGTGATGGGAAAACGCCCCAAAAACTCTTTCGGTTATCATAAACAGAAAAAGGGGTCCTGAGCACATGTGCGACCAGCTGCATTATGACCAAGACGGGCGTGGTCCGACGAAGACTCCTCAATTTCCTTATATGGAAAGTTCTAATGCGTTTCCGTGCATTTCGGGGGTATATAAACCCTTTGGTTTCTACCTCGTCGGTTCAGAGTTACATAGTCACGCGTAACGTCACGTCGTGCCACGCTCGTACAGAGTCAGTCATATCTAGTGAGATTGGGATTAGCGCACCTTTCGAATCATAGATTAACCCGTTAGAATCCGCTAGTCCGGTTGAAGTTCTTTCGGAATACTCTTAAAGAGGCTCTCAGACCCCGCATCGCCAGTGCGTCAACACCGTGCAAATACTTAGGTAACTCACATACTTTATATTATTTCATCGCGACAATTACATTTGTACCAACGACTGATTTGAATATATATTTATAATTTGTTCACCATTACATCGAGTAGATTCGTTAAACCTATATTTACCCCGTAATCCTTTATATCGGTAGTAACGTTCCCACAGATACAACTTAACCGCTCGAGTTGTATCGAATATTAATTTAAAAGTTACGAGACAAACTAACATTTCCTGCGACTCCCTGATTTCGCATCAGGTTCGTTCGCACGCCTTATCCAAACAAAATAACTACAAATACTCCAACCCAGTGGCTCCCCGATTTCGCATCGGGTTCGTCCACGAAAACTAACCCATCCTACAGCTCCCTGGTTTCGCACCAGGTTCGTCTGTATCCTACGGCTCCCTGATTTCGCATCAGGTTCGTCCGTACGTTTTCCAACCTCCGAACAGCTCCCCGGCTCCGCGCCGGGTTCGTCTGTGAATAAGCCAACCTCCTAGCAGCTCCCCGATTTCGCATCGGGTTCGTCCGCGCTTGACTCTATTCCTGAGGCTCCCCGATTTCGCATCGGGTTCGTCTGAGAACTTCTTTCCTAGTGGCTCCCCGTTTTCGCATCGGGTTCGTCCACGACGTTTCACCCTCCTGCGGCTCCCTGATTTCGCATCGGGTTCGTCCGTGCACCTTACTAATAAATTCTCAACCGCGTATTCCTTGGGTTATATCAACCTCGCCGGTCTAGGCGTTGCCCACAGCCCCGGCTCGTAACACTATATCCATGATTGATCTGTTATACCTTTCTGCAATACCATTTAATTCGTGTGTATATGGGGGCAAGCACTTATATTAATCCCTTTAGTTTGAGCAAAGCGATAAAACCTTGAGTTTAAATATTCCTTCCCATTATCGCATCTTAATTTTTTAATCATTTTTCCAGATTAACTTTGTATTTCATTAATATATTCTACAAAGTATTCATAGACTTGATCCTTGGATTTAATGCAGTAGACTTTAGCCAGTTTGCTGTATTCATCAATGAATGAAAGAAAGTATTTTTCACCACAATTTCCAGCTGTTGCGTGTGGCCCATTTAAATCAAAATGTATTACTTCCAGTATCTCTTTTGCTTTAGTTCTACTATTGTTGAAAGGTAGATTATGCATCTTGTTCTGTATACAAATGGCACATTTCATATGTTCAGGTTCCAGTTCTTTTGGCAATCCAATCAACAGCTCATTTCTACATAGAATGTTTAGATAGTTAAAGTTTACATGACCAAGAGTGCGATGCCATTTTTCTTTTTGTGTTTGTATTGTTTCTTTACCAATGCTTGATACATTAGTACATATTTCACTATCTTGATCTTCAACGAAACTTGTCATTTTGTAAAGACTTCCTTCCTTTTTTGCTATTGCTACTAATTCATTATTTTTGTTGTAAATCTTTGATACGCATCCTTGTGAGATAACTTTATTTTCATTTGTTACTTTGGCGTAACTGATTAAATTTTGCTTCATATCTTTTACATAAAATACGTTTGGCAAAGTAACTTTAAATTTATTATTATATACAAGAAATAGAGTATTTATGCGTCCAATTTTTGTTGCCTTAACTGTACGACCATCCCCTAACTTTACTTCTGTGGGTGTCTTTAAAATAATGGATTCCTCAAAGTATGTGTCATCATTTATAATGTGATGCGTACAACCACTATCTAGTAACCAATCAATTTGTTTCTTATTTGATAATCTTTCAACTATACCTGGTGATGCTTTTACTTCAGCACTAAAGCAACTTCCTCCACGAGGTTCTGTATTTTGATCATTTCCGCGTCTTCCACGGTAGTTTTATAGTGATGATAAACCTCACTCTTGGTTCCACCATTTGGATACTTACCATGGGTATTATGGTATTGACCACGTTTGGGATATGCTCGATAATTATTTGCATTTACATGTCAACAATCTTTCTTCATATGT
Source organism: Nomada goodeniana (assembly GCA_963969485.1). NCBI lineage: Eukaryota > Metazoa > Arthropoda > Insecta > Hymenoptera > Apidae > Nomada > Nomada goodeniana. The sequence goes on from OZ018299.1 coordinate 9,406,705, forward strand.
CCAATCTTCCCAGAACCAAAACAAGTTGGTTGTCTTTTATTTACACTCGTTGAATCTGCTGTAAATACGTTTGACCTTGCCCCAGTTTCTACATTACTGTCTTCCTCATTTTTTCCTATTTGTTTCATTTTTATCTTGCCCTTTAGGTATTCTACTGTTCTTTCTTTTTCGGGGAGTACATCAATGAGATCGCCGATATGGCTGTATGAGCTCGGTACAGTTTTGAGCATATAGTTTAATTTTTCGTGTTCCGTAATTTTAGCACCTTAGCGGCCTTAAGGTCATTCACGGCTCTTTCAAAACTATCGAAAAATATCGTTATATCGGAATAATTTGTCAGCTTTAGTTTTTCTAGATTATTTCTACAAACAATCTGTAATGCCGTTGATTCCTTTAAATACATGTCATCAAATTTTGTAATTATATCGTAGGCGGTGTCCAGATCACCTATATATTCTTGTTCCGCGGCTAATCCTCGGAACCAGCACGCGGAATGAGTGGCCCACCCAATGGGGGGTCGGCTAACAATCTGCAGAAAGAACAAACTTCGATATGCAGATGGTTAAGGCGTTTATGACGCGCTAGCAATAAAACTGTTTTTGAGGAAACCATTTTTGTCCATAATCCGTTAGGATATAACAAATTAAGCATATACGGCTTCAACAGTCAATTGCATGCGTCATAAACGCGAACTTCCAAAGGGGCCCACAGCTGTGTCTCAGCAGGCGAGACCAAGTCAAGCTCCGGGACCCTGGCGGAAATTCCCATGCGTTGCCAGGTCATTCAAGACGGTCAGGGTGCACCCCCTCCTTCGGAAGGCGCGCTACGAGCGCAAAGAAGGATGGGTGTGACCTCGTCTTAAAAAGCACGCTGATTGGCATTTAGTCCTCTTTTTAATATCCAATAAGCGTGCCCAAAGGTTACTTCCAAGTCGACGTGATAGGATGCACTCGACGAGGAAGTCAGTCGTGAATCAGGACTTCAAGAGTCGTACATTAGAACTCCTACAGTTACCAAGGACTCATACAATCGCCACAGAATTCCGTCAGTCGTTATACAGAACTACGTCGGTTATCTTTCAGAACTTAGAGTCGTGAGTTAAAGTGCAAACGGTCCATACTTAGAGTCCAACGTTCTCCGTTTAGAAACTGTCACTTGTATTAAAAGTCTAGCACTCTCCATATATAGAGTCTTGACTTATTACAATTGGAGTCCATTACTCAATTCATTATTCAGATTTAATACTTTACATTCGGAGTCTATACAGTCCACATCCTTCGTCTAAAGGAGTCTCTGACAGGGTCTTTCGCAAGAAAAGGAGACACCTCTCTCCTTCTTCTTGTCTGAGTCCGTGACTCAGCGGTACGAGAAACAGCATACTCTCCTACCTCAAGACCCCAGTACATTAGAAAAGGAGAAACAGTATCCTCTCCTTCTTCTTCTGTCAGTCTTTGACTCTGAAGTGCGAGAAACAGTATCCTCTCCCACTGCAAGACAACAGGTGACGACTTTGACTCAGAAGTAGAGAAACAGTATAATCTCTTACCTGAAGACATACGGGAAACATTATCTTCCCCCAACATTATTTCACTAGATATTACACACTCAATAGATCCGTTTTATTATTACGTTTTCCTTTATTATCAGTCTATTCATATTCAGTCAAAACTAAGATTCATTAATTAAATCAACAGTAAAATCAATTTATCACCCCTATCTCAGTCAAAGGTCGTAGGGTCATACGCGTTCAACGGTGTCGATAGAAATCGGAACGGAGATTTACAACCTCCGTATACTGGGTTCTCACCGCATCCTGTAGTATCATCGAAGCCGCGTATTGCGTAAAAACAATTCTAATTGTTTGTTTGTGATCGCACTATATATGTAATTTGTCGCTTTTATGTCCATGTCTTGCCAACCTTTTTTGTCATCCGTCTCCTCCCTCTTTCTTTCTACTACAATTTTGCAATTTTTGTAATGTAGAAGTTTTACGATACGTTTCTTCCAATTATTATAATCGGACCCATCGAAAACTGGTATCGTAATATCATTGTTCTTCACATAGGCCATTTTGACAAAACTTTCTGCGCACTTTCAATTTATTAACTATTTTAATCAATTAACAACTACTATATATATTTTTTTAAAAATTATTATAAACCACTGACTGCTACCATGTTAAAAAGTATTCACTTTGCTTAAAGATATATTTATTATTATAGTACAAAGAATAACATACGATAATATGCTAGAATTTCAAGCGCTGAAAGTTCTGGGCCGACCGGTGGAGCATTGGGGTGACTGGCTGGTCTTCATCACGGTCAGCAAACTGGACGCCAGAACCAGAATGCGTGGGAGACGTCTATCGGCGCCTCCACCAACCCTCCAACGTTCCAGCAACTCCACAACTTTCTAAACGCTCGAATGAGAGCACTGGAAGCGATGTAGGATCCATCCGCCAGCTGTACGTCTTCGAGTCCGCAACCAGGAAACCTAAAAATCAACGCAAGCTCAGCAAAATTCAACTCCCACACAGTTTCACGGACGGAAGGGAAATACGCCAGATGCCCCTTGTGCGCGGAGGATCATTTCATCCTATTTTGTGCTAAATTCAAGGGGATGACCGCTGCCGAAAGGAAACAAGTGGTGGCGGAAAACAACTTGGTCTACAATTGCCTGAGAGATCATTCCTCGCGGTTGTGTAAGTCAGTGAAGCGCTGCCAGCTGTGCGTGGGTAAGCATCATACCTTACTCCATAACAAGTCCGATTTAAATGTGTCGCGTCAAGCCGATCAACGGGAGCCGGTGGTGGGGGCAAGAACGGCGCAATGCGTGCCAGTTTTCTGGTCAAAATCGGCCTTCGATACTGCGCGCAACCGCTAAAACATTGGTGCAGACGGGTCGGGGCGAGAAAGTTGTGGACCGAGCTGTAATTGATCCGTGTTCTGAAGTCTCGTAGAGGAAATAGAGGAAAATCTTGTTCAATCCTTGAGGCTGCGTCGGGAGGCAGCGCGTTTCCTGGGCGTCGGGGAAGCCGGAGTATACACGAGGGGGAGAGTAGCAGTCTGTTACTCCTCCCCCCGACACCCCTCCGAAATCTCTTCCACTACCGCGTATGTGCTGCTGCGTCTATCGACTTACCGCCCTACTCGCGCTCCAACCACTTAGCTTCCCCTCTCTCACCTGGTAGATTTAGATCTAGCAGACCCCGATTTTCGCACAGCGGAGCGGGTTGCCTTTATTCCAGGAGCAGACGTCTACGCTCAAATAATTCGTGAAGGCCTGCGCAAAGGTCCGCTTAACAGCCCCCTCGCTCAATTCAGTTCGCTAGGGTGGATTATCACTGGTCATTGCACACCGTCGAAAAGCGCCGCATCTTCTAAAAAACGGTCAATCACGGTGCAATGTTCTTCTCTGGGGGACAACCTGTTCAAACTTCTTCAACGTTTTTGGGAAATCGAAGAGGTCGCTGCACCTTCCAGCACGCTTACAGCCGAGCAGATATCTTGTCAACGTTATTTCCTCTCTTCGCACTCTAGAAATGCCTCTGATAACTATCAGGTACGACTGCACTTTTGCGAACCTGCGTCGAAACTGGACAACTCTCTGATTAGCTCAAACTCTTCTTTTGAAACAGGAACGTCGATTACGACGAATTCCGGATCTTGAAAAACTCTATAACTCCTTCTTGTTGGGGTATCTGCAACTAGACCATATGGAGCCAGTTCCCTTAGACGAACTAACGTCCAAGGTCTTGTATTATATGCCACATCATGGCGTTCTTTGCGAATCAAGCTCTACAACCAAACTGTGCGTTGTTTTTAAAGCTTCGCAAAAGACAACTTCGGGAGCATCCTTGAATGACTTACTCCACATGGGCCTAAATTGTTTCCCCTCCTGCTGCGCTGGCGGAAGCACGCGGTAGTTCTCTCCGCGGACATTGGGAAAATGTACCGCCAGATTAAACTCGCTCCCGAAGATTGCGATTTTCACCGAATTCTCTGGCGGAAAACTGCTGGGGGCACCTCCTACGCACTTTCGTCTTTTAACTGTAACTTATGGCACCTCCTGCGCGCCCTACCTTGCTGTGCGCATACTACAACAGTTAAGCCGAGACGAACAAAGCACCTATCCGCAAGCCTCTACCTGTCTAATCAACGACGTCTATGTCGACGACGTCATTTCTGGAGCAGACTCCATCACTGAATCCTCCATCCATCACTTCGGTTGCAAGGTGAGCTGCTAGCGTTGCTCAAGGCGGGCGGCTTTAACCCGAGCAAATGGTCGTCCAATAAGCCAGAGCTCGTGACAGCCCTTCCCGAAGCAGCACGAGATGGTGTAGGTGAGCTGGCCTGCAACTTTGACGGCGTCTCTTCTCTTCTCGGTTTGAAATTGCAGGCGGCCACTGATACCTTTCTCTTCGCGGTACAAGCTCGGCATTCCGCCACTCCGGTCATCAAGCGAACATCCGCTCATTCTACCTCCAAAGGGTCACTTCATAGCTCTACTGATACGAGATACTCACCTCAGGCTACTCCATGCGGGGACGCAGCTTACTTTGGCGTCGTTACGAAGGAATTACTGGTTCATCGCTGGGCGACGCGCAGTCAAACACACGATCGCCTCGTGCACAGTTTGTTGGCGCTGGTGCGCCCAAGCTGCGGACCAGCAAATGAGTAACCTCCCCTCTCCCCGCATTCAGCCTTCACGCCCATTCACGCATACCCTTGTCGATTATGCCGATCCCTTCCTTATCAGAACTACGCCGGGGAGACGTCCTCACGCTAGAAAGGCATACTTTTCTCTATTTTTGTATGCCTAGTGACAAAAGCGGTGCACCTCGAGCTCGTCTCCAACTGTACCACGGAGGCCTTCCTTGCTGCCTTTCTCCGCTTCACGTCACGTCGAGGGATACCCACCACGAAGTATAGCGACCAAGGCACCAACTTCATCGGAGCCGACCGGGAACTTCGTCGACTACTGACCACAGCTTTCTTCAACAAGCCAGATGTTGCCTCCCGCCTTTCTCTCGAGCGAACGTCCTGGCACTTCAACCCGCCTGGGGCCCCACACTTCGGCGGAATCTGGGAAGCAGCCGTCAAGTCCGCGAAGTTTCACTTGCGCCGAGTGGGTGGCGAAATATCTTTAACCTTTGAGGAGATGACCACTCTTCTCCCCCAAATAGAAGCTTGCATTAATTCTAGGCCGCTGGCGGCTTTATCCGACGAGATCGACTCTATCGATGCTCTGACACCGGGGCATTTCTTAATAGGGACTCCCTTGCTTTCCGCACCCGAACCTTCCTTGCTAATGACCAAGGTATCTCTTTTGCGCCGTTGGTCACGTTGGACACGTGTCGCCGCACATTACCGAACGTAGGCGTGATTGTAGTGCGTGTGGAAACAAGTGCGAATCAGATCGGTATCGATCGCCGAGTTGTGCGTTTCGTGGCATAAAATTGTTAAGATGGGTAAGGATCGGTGCAATGACCAACGGCCAAGGACCCACTTTCGTCGAAGCAGGTTACTTCGTGAACGAAAGAATAAGTTTATTTACCTTTTTTTTTTTAGCATTAATTATCCAAACATTTATTTAATAAGTAATAAAATACCTTATACGTTCCGAATAAGAAACAAAAGTATGGAACAGTTATAAACGGCTTGATAATAAAATTTTTATTCATGAATAACGAATAATTAGATATTATTCTTAATTTCAGATGATGTAATATTTGCCGTTCGTTGCGCCTCGATTCACCCGATGACAACCGCGCGCTATACGGGCGCGCTCATTGGCCATTTCGTTATTAACTCAGAAACGAAGCTTCATACAATATTTTCGTCATGGAAAAAGTTGTTCAGAATCACCTCAGCTGCGCGAAATTTTAGAATACTGCGAGAATTACGGACCACTCAGTATACATATCGGATATTCTGCGATAACATAAATGAGATGCGCGGGCCATGAAGGCCCTTAGTAATTTCTGGTTCGGTGCAAGATGCATCGAGCAGCTATGTATATCGAAGTCAAACAGATAAAAAACTGTTTGGGGAATGAGATAAGAATGCATTTGTGTCTGGGCATAAATTAAATTAATATCAAAGAAATGTGTCGGGACAACAAAAGAATATTCCGAAAGAAAAATCTGCGCATAACCAAAACCGCGTTGCTCGAGGGATTACTGTAATTGTAATATAATTAAAATATATGTAAGATTATTGAAGGTGCTTGAAGGAGTTATTCAGGTGATAATGTGGGCGTGTATGAGTCAAAAAGTTATTTTGTTTACCTGTCACGACCGTAGTATATACAAGAATGCCTTTCCTTGGCGATATATTCTAAGATATATCGTTTGAAAAACGAATGTGTAAAATTGCTTGAAGGAGACTAAAACCCGATCTCGCTGAGCTTAGTTATCAATACAGTCGATACGGAACGTGCACGAAGCTAGATTAATACCGAGCCGCCAAGAACAGAATTCGAAATGTACTTAAAATAAATGTAAATTATTTAAGTAATGCGTTGTGAGGCCAGTTTATTGAAGAGAAGTGCGTAAAAGAACTCCAAATTCGTAAATAATGGTTTCTTTTATTTAAAAAAAAATTTGAACATGTATGTCATTTAGAGATATGAAAAGGGGGTAGCCAGAGGTATTTCAGCACGAAGAGTAAACAATATTTTCTTAGGGCGAGGGGGATAACTCAAAAACCACGAATATTTCCAACAAATTTTTGACGCAGTTTAGTAAACACAATAAAACGATGCAAGTTTGAATTAAACTTTTTTCAGATATCTCTCAGCGTTCCTGAGACATCTCACGCAAAAAAATCCTCAAGTTTTGTCAAAGGCTAATTTCACCCCTTAAAACCGAGTATTATGGATGACATACTGTACTTGTATGCAAAGTTTCATAATTTTCGGAATCTTCGGGTTGTCTGACCTTCTTTGTGAGTGCGAGGAGAGTACCGGAGAAAAGGATGGCGCGGAAGAAGACGGCGCTCACACCTGCAGATTATTTGCGAACCGTCAACATACGATGGTCGAGGGCACTCTTCCGATTCAATTACTTATTTGCCATTGGATGAGGACCGAGGAACGCCAAATATCAAGGAAATTTCTGAAGAGCCGACGGAAAAGTTCAAAATGAACTTGAACACTTGAAACACTTGAAGAATTGTTCAATGAAAAAACGGTAATTGTTTCGATAGCAGTGTTTTGTTTTCTTGATTTGGGTTGAGGTAACGGCTTGGGACGTTCTTTTAATTAATACCGTTTATTATGAACGACGAGTAAAAGAGTTTTAACAATAACGTAACTGGGTTATAATTAGACCTAAGATTGATTCACCTTCCGCTCGCTTACAATCTTCGTTTATTACAGCCTGTCTACTCGAATTCTCTGCTTGTACTGCTGCTACTACTGGGTTTCTTTTGCCCTTGCGCATTAGCCTAAATATCATCCTGCGGGCAAAGAGATAGGAAAAGGAGATGTGAATCTTCTCAACTATGCGAATTCACAACAGTAATGGGCGATACTGAAGAGCAAGACTGTGTACAAAGTGGTTTCAGTATCGTAGATATGCAGCACATATAAAGAGATATATAGAGCACGCAGAATGTTCAAGGCTAGTATACTTGTTCCGCGGCACACCCGCGGAACCAACATATCTTTCAAAATCGGTCCCCCCATAAAAAAGCGTCTGGACATCTGCACAAGGAATAACCTTCAACGTGCAGATGGCTAGGGCGTTTATGACGCGCAAGTAATATAACTGTTTTTGAGGAAGTCGTTTTACACTCTAATCCGCCAAGGTGCAAAAATTAGGCATACACGACCGCAGCAGTTCATTGCATGCGTCGTAAACGTGACTTTCCAAAAGGGCCTCGCAGCTGGGCCCCAGATGACGCGGCCAGGTCAAGCTCAAGGACTCTGATGGAAATTCCGCTGCAGCGTTCGAAGACACACCCTCTTTTTAGCAAACGCGCTTCGGGCGCTAAGGAAGGATGCGTCTACACCTTCGAAACATGCTTGTCGCGTCGCAATAATGCACCCCGCAGAGGAGGCTAGAACCCAGGAGCAAAGGTTTACGGCACGATCGCAAGTTAAAGCTATTTTTGAAAATAAGGAATTTTTATATTGATTGCCTTTACAACTCTAGAGTAGGTCCTGCCTCAATAGCTTAAAGACATGCCGTAAGCCGAAGATTTTCCGAAGGCACGTTTGGATGTAACGGTCGACAGCCGAAACATCAGCCGATGGAAATACCCATGACGGTCAAATCTCATCACCAAGGCAAGCAGGTAACCTCCCTCCCTTCGAAAAGACAGCACGCTAAGGGCGTATTTGGAAGGGCGGCGGTTATTCTTACTAACCACGCTGATTGGCATTTGCAATAATCTAATGTCAACCAATTAGAGTGAGAATTGCCAAAACCGAGGTTTCCTGGAAGCTACACCGTTGACCAAGACGAGAAGTCAAAAAACATCAAGGCAGGAACTAACAAGAACCTGACCAGTACTTAAATTCTCGTTGTCGAACGGTACTTATCCGACCAATATAAATATACATTCTTTTACTCTACGACCACGTTGAATCCTTTTGTACAGTTTGTTAAGTTTACAAATACATACATTTATTTGCATCTACGAACTGTACCTGTGTTTTTATTCGGGAATCAGTGCAACCATTGACTTCCCATCTCGCGTTAAACTAAACGCGAGGAAAATACAATGCTGATTGGACATTGTATGGTTTTCCTAAAATCCAATCAGCATGCATAAAAAACACTTCCAAGTCGACGTGTAGGGTCAACGAGGAAGTCAGTCGGCATAAGGGCTTTGCCCTAACAAAGGCTTTACACGCACTTCTGCTAAACGTCTCCGGAGTATCCGTCCTCACGAGAGGTGTGAACATCGCGATTCCACCCGATACTTCGTCATCAAATACTCGTCGAACATTCACTCACCTAGTCCGTTCAATCATTTTTCTACTTTAAGTGTTGTTTTATTACCATTAACCATTAACAGAACATCGTTAACAGCACTGAGATTCATCCACTACATCAATAATTAATCCTATTAGAACGCAAAATAGGAAAGCCTAACGCACCAAGCGACGCGACCCCAGTCGGAACGAAGATTTACGACCTTCGTTTTACCTGATCGGTCCTGTCCACAGTATGTCGCCGGTGCGCGGCGAAACAATACTTTTGCGATGGAAGCAGAAAGGAAGAAAAAAAGAACATTGTTCCACAATTTCAAAACATGGGAGTGTATGAACAGATTAAGGAAATACTTCGTCCGTTGTGGGCACATGCAGAGAGTTTGCTATACAACAGTAATAGCAATTCGGTCGAAAGTTTTAACGGAATAATCGCAGAATATACATGCGGAAAAAGATTGAATTTCGGAGATCGAGGATCTTATACCGGAAGATGTGCTGCTGAGGTCCCGCAGTATAATACAAAGCAAGTGTTGTCACGCCTGAATACGGCAATGAAAAAGAAACCGCCTGTAAAGGCGGGTCCACTCTTGTTACCTTGTTTTCGATAGCAATTATTTTATTTTAATGTAAAGTAACGGATTAGGTTGTTAAGTAAATCAATTTCTTTATAATAAATTTATTTAATAGTCTAGGAGTAATCTTCAATAGTGGTGAAGGATTTAATACTCCTTTGTACTTAGTTTTATACGACCTTATTTTGCTGTAGTAGTAGTTGTCGAAGTAAATAGTTTTGAGCGGAGTTTAAGAGCGGCGTGTTAAGAGAGGAGTGTTAAGAGAGGAGTGTTAAGAGAGCTCTGACTCTCGTGCTTGACAATTTATACCTATTTACGGGCATGTAGGAGAAAAGGCAGGCGGGGTAGGGCTCTCTCTCCTGCTGCCTAGAAACAGCTCCTGGCGCGGAGATTTCGAGAGCCATCTACATATTCAAATTCGCAACATTCCGCCCGCCTTGGCGAGCGTAGCACGTCAAAATCGAGTTAGTGGTGAAAGGGAGATGGAAAGAGGAAGCAACCTAGGAGCTCCGTGCGTGGTGGTGTGTCTCGGTGCCCTTTGTGTTACGGCCAGGCTTGCGGTAACGGGCACAGCTTAGTGATAGGCCTAGTCAGCGTCGAAAAGGCTGTCCGCACTGAGGCCACTCGTACTAGCTGATCATCGCCGGCGTGCGTGGCGGTGATGCGGCCCAAAGGCCATCGAGATGGAGGCATCACTTCATTCCTGACCAAGCATAGATCTCCAACTTGAAGGTCAGGCTGTTTTGTGCTCCATTTCCCTCGAGTTTGAAGCTGGTGGAGGTATTCCGTGGCCCACCGTGCCCAGAAGTGATCGCGCATTTGCTGTATGAGCTGCCAACGCCGCAACGGGGATAGCTTGGTGGTTGTTAAGGAAGGTGCGGGTACGGACATTAAGGGAGCCCCAATTAAAAAATGTCCCGGAGTCAACGCATCGATGGACTCTATTTCGTCGCTTAAAGCCGCCAGCGGCCGCGAATTTAAGCAGGCTTCTATTTGTGCGAGAAGCGCCGTCATTTCCTCGAAAGTTAAACGGTTTTCGCCCATGACGCGGCGCAGGTGAAATTTGGTAGATTTTACGGCAGCTTCCCAGATGCCGCCGAAGTGTGGCGCCCCAGGCGGATTGAAGTGCCATGATGTTCCTTGGAGAGCAAGGCTGGAAGCTACATCTGGCCTGTTGAGGAATGCGTTGTCTAGTAGGCGACGAAGCTCCCGGTCAGCTCCGATGAAATTGGTGCCTTGGTCGCTGTACATCGCCGTTGGTATCCCTCGCCGCGAAGTGAAGCGGCGATAGGCTGCGAGGAAGGCCTCAGTTGCACAGTCGGAGACGAGCTCCAGATGTACCGCCTTTGTTGCTAGACATACAAAAAGAGCAACGTATGCCTTTCTAGCATGATGGCCTCTCCCCGGAGCGACTTTAATTAGGAAGGGACCGGCGTAATCGACGCCGGTATTCGTGAATTGGCGCGAAGGCTGCACGCGAGGAGAGGGGAGGTGGCTCATTTGCTGGTGCGCTGCCTGGGCGCGCCAGCGCCAACAAACTGTACACGAGGCGATTGCTTGTTTAACTGCGCGTCGCCCCGCGATTACCCAATATCTTCGTCGTAGCGACGCCAAGGTTAGCTGCGTCCCTCCATGTAGCAGCTTGAGGTGAGTGTCTCGTATTAGTAGGGCTGTTAAGTGACCCTTTGACGGTAGAATGACCGGATGTTTTTCCTGGTCATCGAGGAGTGAATGCTTCAGTCTTCCTCCCACACGTAGTAATCCTGCGCCATCGAGGAATGGCGCCAGTCGAGACAGCGGTCCACGTGAAATGTGGGCGCCTCGAGCAAGGAGCTTCACTTCCGTGGGAAATTCAGCGAGCTGGTAACAACGTAATAAGGTGAGCCTTGCATTATTCAGCTCACTTGAGGTTAGGTGTGGTGATACTTGCGCGTGTGCGGCCTGATTCCTCGCGCTGCGAAGAAAGCGAAAGCACCAGCCAACCGTGCGTAGCAATTTCGATAGCGTAGAAAACCTCGCGATTAAATCAGTAATAAAACAGGAGCCGGTGGTGGCAGCGAAGCAGCCTGTATGCGGTGAGCGAGCCTCCTGCTTGGTAACCACCGCGTTAACCACGTGGTTATTGTAGTCATAACCGGGTTGACTAAGGAAGGGCGGTCCCTTCCACCAAAGCTTATTGTCCTGAAGCTGGCTGCCAAGCAAACCCCTTGATGCCATATCGGCAGGGTTTAGTGCAGATCTCACGTGAAGCCAGTGAGCCGCGGGAAGTGAAGTTTGTATTTCCGATACGCGATTAGCTACGAAGGTTTTCCATTTAGAGGGGTGCCCCTGCAACCAGCTTAGGACCACTGTGGAATCCGACCACAAGTATATCGTGCAGACTTCCAACTTCAGGCTTTCCAATACCTTTTTTACCAGGCGAGTTAAAATGGAAGCTGCGCACAGCTCAAGTCGGGGCAGAGAAACCTGCCGCAATGGGGCCACGCGCGTTTTGGCAGCCGCCAATGTACAAAGTGGCTGCGAACCATTATTGTCGGATCGCAGGTAAACAACGGCTGCGTACGCCCGCTCCGAGGCGTCAGCGAAGCCGTAGATCTCCAGGCTAACGGGTCGTGCATTCGAGAAGAGCCAACGTGGGACTCGCAGTGAAGAAATTGAGTAAAGGTGCTCATAATAGTTGCACCAGTATTGTGCGTGCGTATTAGGGAGGGGATCGTCCCATTCGATTTTAAGTAACCAGAGTGATTGCAAAAATATCTTGGCGGCGGTCACCACCGGAGCCAGAAAACCAAGAGGATCAAAAATACGAGCCACTTCACGAAAAACGGTTCGCTTAGTGACTGGAGATTCGGATTGCCGCGGTTGTACCGTGAAGAGAAAGGTGTCAGTGGCCGCCTGCCATTTCAAACCAAGAAGAGAGGAGACACTATCGAAGTTGCAGGCCAGTTCACCAACACCATCTCGTGCTGCTTCGGGAAGGGCTGTCACAAGCTCAGGCTTGTTGGAAGACCATTTTCTTAAGTTAAAACCGCCCGCCTTGAGCAACGATAACAGCTCACCTTGCAACCGAAGGGCTTCAGTGATGGAGTCAGCTCCAGAGATAACGTCGTCGACGTAGACGTCGTTGAGTAGGCAAGTAGAAGCTCGTGGGTAGATACCTTGTTCGTCTCGACCTAATTGCTGAAGTGTGCGCACCGCTAGGTAGGGCGCGCAGGAGGTGCCATAAGTGACAGTTAGGAGACGAAAGTGCGTAGGAGGAGCTCCAGCAGTTTTCCGCCAGAGAATTCTATGAAAATCGCAATCTTCGGGAGCGAGTTTAATCTGGCGGTACATTTTCCCAATGTCCGCCGAGAATACTACCGCGTGCTTCCTCCAGCGCAGCAGGAGAGGAAACAATTCCGGCAACAGGTTAGGGCCTGTGTGAAGCAAGTCATTTAAGGATACTCCCGAAGTTGTCTTTTGCGAAGCATTAAATACAACGCGCAATTTGGTTGTAGAGCTTGATTCGCGAAGAACGCCATGATGTGGCATGTAGTATGAGACCTTAGACGTTAGTTCGTCTAAGGGAACTGGCTCCATATGGCCTAGTTGCAAGTACTCCAACAAGAAGGAGTTATAGAGTTTCTCCAAGTCCGGAGTTCGTCGTAGTCGACGTTCCTGTTTTACAAGAAGAGTTGGCGCTACGTTCAGAGTTTCCCAATTTCGACGCAAGTTCGCGAAAGGGCAGTCGTACCTGATAGTTACCAGAGGAATGTCTGGAATGTGAAGAGAGAAAGTGACGTTCACAGGATATCTCTTCAGCTGTAAGAGTGTTGGAGGGTGCAGCGACCTCCTCGATTTCCCAAAACCGTTGAAGCAGTTGGGACAGGTTGTCCCCCAGAGAAGAACATTGCACCGTGATTGACCGTTTTTTAGAAGATTCGGTACCTTTCGACGGTGTGCAATGACCAGTAATAATCCACCCGAGCGAGGTGAATTGTGCAATGGGACTGTTACGCGGACCTTTCCGCAGGCCTTCGCGAATTATTTGAGCATAAACGTCTGCTCCTAGAATAATGGCAACCCGCTCCGCAGTGCGAAAGTCGGGGTCTGCTAGATCTAAATCTAACAAGTGAGAGAGAGGGAACTGAGTAGCTGGAGCGCGAGTGGGGCGGTAAGCCGATAGACGCGGCAGCACGTACGCGGTAGTGGTGGAGACTTCGGACGGGTTTCGGTGGGAGGAGAAACTTACTGTTACTCTCCCCTTCGTGTATACCCCGGCTTCCCCGACGCCCATAACCGGGAAACGCGCTGCTTCGCGACGCAGTTTCAGGGATTGCACTAGGTTTTCCTCTATTAACGAGACTTCGGAACACGGATCAATTAGAGCGCGGACAGCAACCTTCTCGCCCCGACCCGTCTGCACAATTATTTTAGCTGTCGCGAGTAGTATCGAAGGCCGAATTTGAGGACCCGACCAGGAGATTGGCGCGCATTGCACCGTTCGTGCCCCCACAACCGGCTCTCCGTGATCGGCTTCACGCGACACGTTTAAATTGTATTTATTATGGAGTAAGGTGTGATGCTTACCCACGCACAGCTGGCAGCGCTTCGCTGACTTACACAAACGCGAGGAATGATCTCTCAGGCAATTGTAGCACAAGTTATTTTCTGCCACCACGTGTTTCCTTTCTGCTACGGTCATCCCTTTGAATTTGGCACAGAATAGGATGAAATGATCTTCCGCGCACAAGGGACATCTCGCGCTTTTCCTTTCCGTCGTTGTAACTGTGTGGGCCTTGAATTTTGTTGAGGTTGAGTTGATTTTCAGGTTTCTTGCTGGTGAACTTGAAGGTGTACAGCTGGCGGAGGAATCCTCCATCGCTTCCAGTGCTCTCATTCGAGAGTTTAAGAAGTTTTGGAGTTGCTGGAACGTTGGAGGGTCGGTGGAGGCGCCGATGGACGTCCCCCACGCCATTCTAGTTCTGGCGTCCAGTTTGCTGACCGTGATGAAGACCAACCAATCGTCCCAATGCTGCACTTGTCGGCCCAGAGCCTTCAGCGCTTGAACTGCGTCCAACAGTCCGTTGAGGAGCGGTTTTAGTTGAGGCGCGGCTTCCCGTTTCATCAACGGTAGCGCAGAAAGAGCAGCGAGTTGAGCATTTATTTGAATCCGTAGATTCTCATAACGAGCCGTAACTGTTTCCCACGCCCCGCTGAAGCTCGCCTCCGTTAGAGGAACGTTTTGTAAAAGTTGAGCCGGCTCGCCCGATAGACTTGTTTTTAAGTAGTGGAGCCGCTCTACTCCCGTAAGCGTTTTATTATTTATCACAAGCGACGTGAATAAGTCTCGGAAGCTTGCCCATTCCCGGTAGTCGCCCGAGAAATGTGGCAGAGCGAGTTTAGGTAGAGATCGCGTCGCGGAATGAACTAAGGGGACAGTCGTACTTTCCGCTGATTTATCGATCCAGTCCAGTAACGCTGCCTTTTGATCCAGATATGCCTCTTCGCACAAGGCCATATAGTCTTCTTGAAAATAAGGCAGCTTCCTTTCATCCTCGGACACGACATCCATTAGTTGATCGTGTCCTTCCGAAAACGTACTCCAATTTTTCTCCAGTAGTTTCAAACGAGCAGTTAGAACTCCTTTGGTGATTTTAGCGGCTCCCATCTTTTTCATGTTCTCAACAATTCGACTTACGCGGTGATATAACGCCAATTGCTTCGCTGTGTATTTTTCCATATTGGCGGTTAATATTAAGACTTTGTTCACTCTTGCGCGCACTTGTGAAAGTCGAATAAGAACCTGATGTACACCAGCGAGAGGTCAAAAAAGAAGTTTGTTGTACTGAGCCGCACCAGTAATGTCGCATAAAAACCCGATGTATACCAGCGAGAGGTCGAAAAAGAAGTTTGTTGTACTGAGCCGCACCAGTAATGTCGCATAAAAACCCGATGTACACGTTTATTTTGTATTGTTAAATTAAGTTGATTTATTTAATCCATCCGTTACCACTAAATCCGGCTCGAAGGACCAATGTTTTCGATAGCAATTATTTTATTTTAATGTAAAGTAACGGATTAGGTTGTTAAGTAAATCAATTTCTTTATAATAAATTTATTTAATAGTCTAGGAGTAATCTTCAATAGTGGTGAAGGATTTAATACTCCTTTGTACTTAGTTTTATACGACCTTATTTTGCTGTAGTAGTAGTTGTCGAAGTAAATAGTTTTGAGCGGAGTTTAAGAGCGGCGTGTTAAGAGAGGAGTGTTAAGAGAGGAGTGTTAAGAGAGCTCTGACTCTCGTGCTTGACAATTTATACCTATTTACGGGCATGTAGGAGAAAAGGCAGGCGGGGTAGGGCTCTCTCTCCTGCTGCCTAGAAACAGCTCCTGGCGCGGAGATTTCGAGAGCCATCTACATATTCAAATTCGCAACAACCTAGTCATGTTACTGACACCCGTTACGTCAGTTTTTGGCAACGAGGTTTGGTGTGGGACCCATTCTCTATTGTCCTGCACGTAAAAGTGCATCCACATTTGTTACCGCACCGGGATTTGTTACCTATCCAAGTGGTCTAGAAAAGGTCTGGGAAGAAATGTGAAGTGTGTCTTGATACCTCATAGCGTTACTTTTTACTTGGTTCGGCCGATTCGTACGCTATCGGTATTGTGACCGAGAAGGTACGTGAGTCGCTTTGGAATAGTTATAGCTTTCTTTAAATTTGTATCTTTTCTAGCTACCTTTGGCCGGATTAGGTTGATTAAAGTTGATGATTCTAGTATAACAATAATTTCTAACAGTCGTATATAATAAATCTTCATTATTTATAAAAATATAAAAATACTTATTAAAATCTTTCACGAAGAACTATTTGCTGATATATTGCGGCATTGATTTTTACACGTCTGTCGATCAATATTAATGGAGTTAATTGAATTTAAAAAAGGGGAAGTGATACGTCGATTTGAATTGCATGACCTTTTAACACGTAATCTTTCAAAAGGTTTCAAATTACGGACCTGTTACGAGCCAGGGCTGTGAGCAACGCCTAGACCGGCGAGGTTGATATTACCCAAGGAATACGATTGAGAATTTCTTAGTAAGGTGCACGAACGAACCCGATGCGTAACTGGGGAGCCTCAGGAATAGAGTCAAGGGTGGACGAACCTGATGCGAAACCAGGAGCCGCAGGAGTGCGAAACGTCGTGGACAAACCCGATGAGAAATCGGTGAGCTGCTAGGAGGTTGGCTTATTCACAGACGAATCCGGCGCGAAGCCGGGGAGCTGTTCAGAGGTTGGAAAACGTACGGACGAACCTGATGCGAAATCAGGGAGCCGTATGATACAGACGAATCTGGTGCGAAACCAGGGAGTTGTAGGATGGGTTAGGTTTCGGGAACGAACCCGGGTACCCAGGTACCCATTTCATGTTTCCTATTAGAATTTTGTATTTTCTGGTAACAATATCGCAAAACCCCTCTGGATCCCCATTGTTTGGATGTTTCTACGTCGATATACCAATTTTAAATAAAATTAGTTCGCAATTCTTAAAGTTAGAAAGCTTCAAATATATTTATACGCCTGTCTGGTAACCGGGGTACCCGGGTACACATATAAGAGACGAGATGGTTAAGTGTTCTATGCACATAAACATGAACCAATTTTTAACTAAAATGATTTATTTATTTATTAAATTGCAATAATAAACAATTCTGTTGACAATTTCTGCATACTGCTATAGTATTTACGTGTTTATCACAAATAGGAAGGTCGCACTTGTGGCAAGCCTTTCGTGTTTTTCGTCGTTTCTTTTCGGGATCAGTCTGACACATATAACAGAATCCCAAGACTTTTTTTTGAAGTAGAAGGAATTTCATTTATTTCTACTTGACTGTTTCTCATGCTTTGTATTGCCAATGTTGTGGAAAGATGTCTCATAGTTTGAGCATTTGCCAATCGGGTTCGAATTGTTCGAAAAGAACGATCTTCCCCTAATTGACGTAGAAACACACGACGATTATTTGATTTTCTAGACAATATATCGTTATTGATAATACTTCCATTTTTGCAATATGAACTTCTGAAACTTGCAAATTATATTTCACAAAAGCACTGTCCGTTTCACCTAACTGCAAAGAATCGTGTGTCTCGAATCGAAAACTGAATACAAAGTGATGCATATTGGAGACGGTCTCTGATACTAGCTTATATTTGTATATCAGTCAGTAAATGTAAGTTATAATTTCACCCCGCGAACGGCGATTCATACGTGAATACCTGATGTGCGAACACAGACGCAAGTAAAGCATAGTTGCCGCAACGTATCAAGACCTCTGGTCACGCTGTGCCGCATCTGTTACAATTATAACCATCAGCAAAATGAATCGGCTCGAGCCGAGGTGTTAAGTCGAGCCGCTGCACACTTTTTCATAGGTTCGAGTCCCCTTGAGGTTCAGTTTTTTTACATAAATTCTTTTAAATTACTAACTATATGGGAATGATCAATATTTGTTTACAAATGTTTTAAAAATACTGCTTAAATACTTTAATTTAATGTACGTAAATATGAAGTTGAAGCGCTTTTTTATACTGTTTTTACCAATTATGGTACTGTTTAATATTTCTAACATTTGGACGTGTACACACCTCAATCCAAACCTCACAACGTGTACCTCAAAATTTCAATCATTTGGTGGTATGTTTCATTTATATTACCAATAAAGCTGCTTTGTTAATATATGTGAAATATATTAACTATATTATACAACAATAATATAATTGTAATATAATTAAAATATATGTGAGATTATCCAAGGCGCTTGAATAGGCATTCAAATGATTATGTGGGCGTGTATGTGCTAAAAAGTTGATTTGTTTAGCTCTCACGACAGTCGTCTATACAACAATACAATGTCACCATGGACGTTTTTGACCATTTTATGCTTCGCTCTAAAACAATAGAAGTTATGCTAGTTATGCCATCACTATGATAGATAAAGATAGAGCTATGTACGTCTGATGGACCTATGATAGGCACAGCAAGACGGGAATCGGCGTGATACCGCATATTACGGCGCATGACGCACGTGGCCCGCGACGAAATAATAGTGTAATCTAAAAGAAAGACGAAATAGTAGTAAAACATCACACGAGTTTTCGTTGACTTCATCTACGACTCCTCAATCTAAGACGTCTCAAGATGCGCTTCATACAGTGTACTTTAATGTTAGAAATATTAAACAGTACCGTAATTGGCAAGATACATGGCAAGAGAAACGGTAGCACAAAAATCGTTCTAAGTTCATATTTACGTATATTAAATTAAAATATTTAACAACTGTTTTTAAAATATTGGTCAGCAAATATTGATCATTGTCATATAGTTAGGAATTAGAAAAAAATTAATGCAATAAAGATATACCCGAGGGGGATCGAACTTGCAAAATAGTTTCCAGCGGTTCAGCAGCTATGTCTATGTCCGCTTGGAATCAAAATCGCGGCTCGAGCCGATTCATTTTGCTGCTGGCCAGGCCAGCGGCCAGGATTGTAACAGATGTGGCAACAGTGTGATAGAACCCCCAAATTACGTGATTTGGCAACTATGGCCACCCACCCTCCTTTTATAATTCTGCCTAATGACATTAGATGTCACACTGTTAGAGTATAATTCTGTTTAATGCCTTTAGATGTCAACCCGTCAAATGTCGAACCTTCCAATTTTGTGTTTTCACTAATGCCCGTTTCGTTGCAATGGCGCTTAGATCGATTCGGAGTTGGCTTCAATGGAGTCGGGCCCCTTAAATTATAAATTAAAGCTTTTGACGGCCTCGAATTTCGAACGAGTATGACGTCGTCGGATTGGTACGTTATGTGCAAATGCAGTGTGTATCCCTGGATAATTAATGGTAACTGTATATCCCGTGGGATATACAATCGTACCGGTTCTGTACACTCGCAGCCAGGTGCTCCGCTCCCCCGTCTGGATGGAAATCGTTCCAGTTCCTTAATTGCTTTCGATTTGCGTCTCGAGTTCGACCTTCATCCTTTGATTTTCGTTTTTCAACTGTGAGTGTTGGAATTTATTGTTTTAAATAAAGGGCAAAACTAATCTATTTTTCGTACATGGATTAATCGATTTATTTTAGTCTGCCCTGGTATATACATTGTACGTACAATGTCCGCGGCATAAGTGCGTCGCTCGTTTGTTTCTTGACTTGTACGACTCTTACTCGAGACGCGTCTGCGAAAGCATTCAGAATGGATTAAAAGTATTTTATTCCATATTAAATTAGACTATTTTAATGATGCAGGTGAATTTCGTTCATTTGGTTCTTCTAATAAGGTTTGTGAAAGGGATTTATTAATAATTGTAGCGTTCAAAGGATTTGAATCATTGAAGGAAATTAAATCTGCATTGACGGTGGTATCCACCCCTGCTGCTGGGTGTTCGGTATTGTCCAGAAGCCGTGTTGAATCCGTCATGGGGTTTCCTGATATGGTGCTAGGTGAATGGTTTATTGGTTCTTGACGTGTTGGTTGTTGATCAATTTTTCTTTTACGAAGGTTCTGTCGTCTTCTTGGAGTGGTTTCTTGATCCGATGATTCCTCGGAAGTTAATACCCTACGGCTGCCCGGCATACCCTTTCGCCTCTTGATTTTGCCGTAGTTCTCAAATGCGTTGTCCAATAGTACCGGTATCATGTGCTATGTTCTTCGCTATTTGTATTTTGAATTCTTTATCACTCTCCCTTGGTATTAAGGGCAGGCGAATTCGTATTTGATTACGAGATAAAGCATCAGCGTTTTTATTATTTTTCCCAGACTTGTGAATAACTTCATACCCGTATTCTAAAAGTCTCAACCTCCATTTTACTAATGTTGTTGTTGCGGATTCGACTATGCAGAGGGCGCTCGAAATCTCCGCGCCAGCAGCTGTTTCTAGGCAGTAGGAGTGAGCGCCCTACCCCGCCTGCTTTTCCTCCTTCCGGCCTGGCAATTGGGTATAAATTCACAAGCGCGCGAATAATATCTCTCTTGAGACTACACTCTTACTGCTATTCTGCTGCATCTTAAACTAACAACTACACAGGGGAACATATCAAACTAAAATAAAGGCAAGCGACACGAACACTTATTACTAAGGACTTAGATTTATTAATCTATTACAATTATATATTATTGAAGTCATACGACCAACACATTTATAAATCCAAGCCAGACAAAATACAATATTATCCACAAAACTGATCTATTTAATAAACCACTCCGTTATCGAAACTTTGGAATAAAACTATTGCCATCGAAAACAGTTGATGTAAGATTTTTCACGGAATGAAGCCAAACTAACGGTCTATGATCGATTATTAAAGTAAACTCCCTTCCAAAGACATATGGTCTAAAATATTAAACATTCATTTTCGCTAGCGGAATAATTCTTTTCCGCAGGATTTAAACTGCGAGAAGCATAAGCTATTGGTAAATCTTTGCCCACTTCTCCCTGGCTCAAATCTGCGCAAATTGCAAAGTCTGGGGCATCAGTAGTGATAATGAAAGGTTGACTCAAGTGGAAGTATTACAGAATTGGTTCTTTGCATTACTCATTTCGCAATAACTCAAAACTTCCTTTTCTTCCTCCTTTTCTGAGTAATTGAATTAAGGGTTTTGCTTTGGCTGAATAATTCTGTATGAATCTGCACTAATATTCAGTTTGTTACGAGCCGGGGCTGTGGGCAACGCCTAGACCGGCGAGGTTGATATAACCCAAGGAATACGGTTGAGAATTTGTTAGTAAGGTGCACGGACGAACCCGATGCGAAAACGGGGAGCCTCAGGAATAGAGTCAAGCGCGGACAAACCTGATGCGAAATCGGGAGCCGTAGGACACAGACGAACCTGGTGCGAAACGAGGGAGCTGCAGGGATGGGTTAGGTTTCGTGGACGTACCCGATGCGAAATCGGGGAGCCACTGGGTTGGGCTATTTATAGTTACTTTGTTTGGATAAGGCGTGCGAACGAAGCTGATGCTAAATCAGGGAGTCGCAGGAAATGTTAGTTTGTCTCGTAAGTCTAAATTAGTATTCGATACAACTCGAGCGGTTAAGTTGTATCTGTGGGAACGTTACAACTGATATAAAGGATTACAGGGTAAATATAGGTTTAACGAATCTACTCGGTTTAATGGTGATCAAATTATAGATATATATTTGAGATCAGTCGTCAGTACAAATGTAATTGTCGCGAACTTGATCCATAAGTCGTTGAAATGTGGGTGGTGCATTTTTCAACCCGAAAGGTATACGTACGAATTCATAAAGCCCGTGTGGTGTGGTAAAAGCAGTCTTCTCTTTGTCCCTTGGATTCATTTCAATTTGATGAAATGCGTTGGCCAAATCAAAGAATGAAAAATATTGTGCAAAAATTTCTGTAATTTGTGGTAGTGGATATTTGTCACTGACGGGTTTTTTCGTTGGCAGCACGAAAATCAATGAACATTCGTTATTCCTTTTTCCCGTCGGCGTCCGTTTTCTTCGGTACAATCCATGTAGGAATGTTAGTTTTAAGAGCAAAGTAAGACGTATGCGATGTATAGTATACCGTACGGTGGGGAAAAGAAACAAAAGGGTAGCGACGGCCGTGGCCGATCGACGTCGACGGTCGCGGTTAGTTAGTAGTTCAAGATACCTCTTAGGAGAAGCGTTATATATATTGTTTGTACGTGTTCATGTATTTGTTATGTAATATAGTAATATAACTAAATCACCATTGTTTCTTAAAATCCTACAAGTGGGGGCTCGCAGCGGAATTTGAACCGAGCTAGCAAACGGACGATATCGCGAAAAGTGGTGGCGCGTAAAAAGTGTAAGTGTCGAAATTGGCAAACGCAGTGAAAGTGGTGCTGCGGGAAGTTGAAAGTTGTCAAATTTCGATAAAAAGAAAGATACGTGTTAAAAACGCCCGAAGATGTCTGACACCAGAAGAAACGAATCAGAAGAAGTGCGCAGCAACTGGCAAGAAGAAGACGAAGACATTCTCGACCAAACGGTAGTAGAACAAAGAAACACACAGGCGATGAACACGCTAACAGAAGAAAGAATCAACCGCATGAAAGTAGACCAGCTAAAGCGGGAACTGAGAAAGCTAAAATTGGAATCCGAGGGTAAGACACAGGTGCTAAGAGACAGGTTAATAACCCAATTAAAGGGTGACACCGTGGATGAAGTGGCCGATGACGACGTAGAAGCAAACGATAGCGACGATTCCGAAGAAGATGGCGATGCGTCGAGCGTAGCAACAGAGACAACAAAGGAACGTCGTGACAAGGGACGGTCGCTCGCGCGAAGCATTAAATTCACGATAAAGGATGTCGACGAAAGTTTGGCGTACTTCACGGGTGACGATAAACTACCAATCGAAAAATGGATCCAAGATTTTGAAGAACTCAGCACGATATTGGAATGGGGCGATATACAGAAGCTGATGTACGGGAAACGTATGTTAAAGGGCTCCGCCAAACAGTTCGTAACGTACGAAAAAGGGGTAGTATCGTGGAAAATCTTGAAAGAACGATTGGTGTACGAATTTAAAACCGAAATAAATAGCGCAGTGGTGCATGCGCAGCTCGCAAAGAGAAAAAGAAAGACCAACGAAAGTGCAAGACAGTACGTGGGAGCAATGCAAGAAATTGCAAGTCAGGGGAACGTTGAGGACGAGGCCCTGATCGAGTATATTATCAATGGGGTACAAGACGAAGAAAGGAATAAAACAATGTTGTATGGTGCCCATTCGCTTCACGAATTGAGAAAAGTGTTGGAACTATACGACAGAAGGAAAGAAAAAATGACGGACAACAGAAAACCACAATTCAAGAGGGAAATAGAAAAAAAGAAAACCAGTTTTGACAAATCCAGAAGGGCCCATTGTCCTGCATGCGGCTCAGCGGAACATGATTTCAAGATGTGCCCGAATAAGGAAAAAGGGCGAAAATGTTTCAATTGCAACAATTTCGGCCACATAGCACACATAGCACCGAATTGTCCGGAAGAGAAGAAGCCGAAGCAGAGCGTCGCAAAAGTGAATTGTGTGAAAAGTGACCGTAACGAATTCCTTAGCATAGTCGTTAACAATGTAACGTGTTGGGCGCTGGTGGACACGGGGAGTGAAGTGAGTCTTGTTCGGCGAGACCTTTTCGGCAAAATGGACAAAGTGAAGTTATCCCAGACGTCGCGTGTGCTGACGGGATTCGGGAACGCGCAGATTGTTCCGAGCGGAAAGTTCCAAGTGAAAGTAGCTATCGGCGATAGTGAATACGCGACCGGTATGTTGGTGGTGCCGCGAGAAGCCATGACGTCAGAAGTAATATT
This sequence comes from Nomada goodeniana, assembly GCA_963969485.1. NCBI lineage: Eukaryota > Metazoa > Arthropoda > Insecta > Hymenoptera > Apidae > Nomada > Nomada goodeniana. Next base: position 9,430,564 of record OZ018299.1, read on the forward strand.
GGGTCGCGACTTTTTGGCTCAAGTGGAACTGTGCATTAACAAGGGCGTGATAACAGTGAAGCCAGTAAGTGACATTAAAAAGGAACAAAGTTATGTTGAAAGTGAGAAAGCCGCCATGAAAGAGGACGATGTTGAGAAAGAGAGTGTCAGGTTATCAGCAATAAATTTCGTGGAAATGAACGAATTGAACACTCATACTTCGTACGACGAGAAGATAAAAGCATTGATTTCGAATTATAAAGCGGCCGAAAGCGTGAAGACAACAGTCGAGACAAAGATCATCGTGCGAGACGAGGAACCAATTTACGCACGGCCGAGACGATTGTCGCCGAAGGAAAAGGAAATTTTGGCGAAGCAGATCAACGAATGGTTGGAGAGCGGCGTGATTCATCCAATTCCCAGTGAATACGCCAGCCAGGTGGTCATCGTATTAAAGAAGAACGGCGAGTACCGCGTATGCGTGGATTATCGTAAGCTAAATAAACAGATTATAAGAGACCGATTTCCGATGCCGCTTATAGAGGATAGCATAGATGAGTTGGCAGAAGCTAGGGTATTTTCAGTAATCGATTTGAAAAACGGTTTTTTCCATGTGCCGGTAGAACAACAAAGTCAAAAGTACACATCGTTTGTAACGCCAAGCGGACAATACGAGTTCGCGAAAACCCCATTCGGTCTTTGTAATAGCCCGACCAGTTTTCTAAGGTTCATTCACGAAGTTTGTAAAGATTTAGTTGCACGTAAAGTCGTTTTTACATACATGGACGATCTAATAGTACCTGGTACTGATAATGAGGACGCGTATCAGAAACTTGTCGAAACATTGAGGGTCGCGGAAGAGAACGGTTTGGAAATCAATTGGAAAAAGTCGACATTTTTGCAAAAGCGTGTAGAGTACTTAGGACACGAAATAGAAAGGGGATATGTGTATCCGTCCCCGGCGAAAGTCAAAGCCGTGCAATATTATCCGACTCCCACATCTAGGAAACAAGTTCAAAGCTTCCTAGGCCTCACGGGATATTTTCGAAAGTTTATCCGGGATTATACAAAGATTGCCCGCCCGTTATCAGATTTACTGGAGAAGGACGCTAAATTTAGTTTTGGCGCGGAACAGTTAGGGTCCTTTCACGCATTAAGACTATCCCTAGCTAATAAACCGTTATTGCGAATTTATAGCCCGAGGGCGGTAACAGAGCTGCATACAGATGCCAGTAAGGAGGGCTACGGCGCAATATTATTACAAAAAGATATTAGCGAGAAACATTTTCATCCGGTATACTTTATGAGCCGAAAAACATCCGACGCGGAGAAAAATTATCACTCGTACGAACTCGAGATATTGGCAGTCATGAAAGCCGTGCAGAAATTCAGAGTATACCTGTTAGGGTTAAAGTTTAAATTAATAACCGATTGCGATGCATTGCGAAAAACATTGCACAAACACGACTTGTCACCGAAAGTGGCAAGATGGGCAATGATCTTAGAACAATTCGAGTAGGAAGTTGAGCACCGCCCTGGCTCACAATTACGGCACGTGGATGCATTGAGTCGATATCCGGTGCTCGTAGTAGAAGATACGGTATTAGCAATCCTGCGTAAAAAACAGGATGAAGACGAGCGTATTCGAATAATAAAGCAGGTACTGCAAATAGAACCATACGAAGACTACGTTGTAGAAAATAGCGTGTTAATGAAACAAGTAGGGAATAAAATTGTTATCGTCGTACTAGCCAGCATGTACACGGAAATTATTAGGAAAGTGCACGAGAACGGACATTTCGGAGTAAGAAAGATGACTGAGCGGATAAAAGATGAATACTATATACCCAATTTGGCGGATAGGCTTGAGAAATTTGTTAAATGTTGCGTCCAGTGCGTCTTGGCAGAAAGGAAGAAAGGAAAGATTGAAGGAAGTCTCGCGCCGATCGCAAAAGGAGATAGTCCGCTATCGACCTATCACATCGACCATTTAGGACCGATGTCAATTACAAGTAAAGAGTATAAATATATTTTTGTGATAGTAGACGGGTTCTCCAAGTTTGTTTGGCTTTACCCGACGAAAACGACAAATACGAAGGAAGTACTAGATAAATTGATAAACCAGCAAAAAGTATTTGGTAATCCGGCCCGTATAATTTCGGACCGCGGCTCAGCGTTTACGACTGCGGATTTTAAGGAATATTGTAACAAAGAAAATATCGAGCACGTTCTCATTACGTCAGGAATCCCGCGCGGCAACGGCCAGGTGGAAAGGATTAACAGAATAATTATTCCCGTGTTAACCAAATTTTGTTTAAACAATTCAGTTAAGTGGTATAGACAAGTAGATCGCGTGCAGCGCAGTATAAATAGTACCTATCAAAGAAGCGTGGGTATGTCCCCGTTTGAATTAATGTTCGGAGTAAAAATGCGACTCGCGGAAGAGGCAGAAATTCTCAATCTTATACGCCAAGAAGCGATTGAAATTTTTAATAGCGAGCGTAGTGATTTAAGGAATGTTGCGAAAGAAAATCTGTTAAAAATACAAGAAGAAAATCGACGTTCGTATGATAAGAAACGTAAATTAGCGACAAAGTACGCAGAGGGCGACCTAGTTGCAATTAAAAAGACTCAGTTTGATCCTGAATCCAAACTGAAAGCGAAATTCCTCGGACCGTATCGGGTGTCAAAGGCCAAGCGAAACGATCGGTATGAAGTAATTCGCGCAGGAGGTAATGAAGGACCTCGCATTACATCGACCGCGGTAGATAATATGAAACCGTATGTTGTGAACTCTTCCGAGGACGAAGAGTAGTGTGCAGGAATGGCCGAGTGTAGGAATGTTAGTTTTAAGGGCAAAGCAAGACGTATGCGATGCCGTACGGTGGGGAAAAGAAACAAAAGGGTAGCGACGGCCGTGGCCGATCGACGTCGACGGTCGCGGTTAGTTAGTAGTTCAAGATACCTCTTAGGAGAAGCGTTATATATATTGTTTGTACGTGTTCATGTATTTGTTATGTAATATAGTAATATAATTAAATCACCATTGTTTCTTAAAATCCTACATCCATAAACGAGAATTGTCTGGTGAAACAGAAGGTTTGATCATTCCCAGTTGCAATAGCGTCTCCACTTTCGATGGATTTCCTCTTGATATATAGGATGGTAGCGGTATTGACCGGACTTGTTAATGTTGGTTTTATCCATTGTATAAAACCCAGTTAATCAAAAATTATCTCTTATAGTTCTGAGAATATATTAGGGTATAGAATTTCAGAGCTCATACAAAAGTGTTTATACTAAGAGGGACCGATAGGGTCCAATAGTTAATTGAATTGTTATTCATGAATAATGAATAATTACACATTATTCTTAGTTTAAGACAACGGAATATGTGCCGTACGTTGCCCCTTGATGCACCTGGTAAAACGTTCGCCGCTGAGCACCAGCTATACGAGCGGTCTCATTGGCCAGCGTTTTTCGTTAATAACTCAAAAACGAAGTTTCATACAATATTTTGGTCAAGGAAAAAGTTCTTCAGAGTCACCCCAGCTACATCCTACTTCCAGATACGGCGAGACTTACGGCCCATCTTGTAGAACAAAATACTTTTTTTTATTGATACATCCGAAGACACGTTGGAAGACACGTCTCTAGAGTTTGAAAGGTCTCGCGTGAGAGCTGCCGCAGTCAAGAAACAAATGACCGACGTACTTATGCCGAATAATGTGGAATTATTCGTTATTCGTGAATAAGAAACACACTAATAAGTCCTGTAATAACCCTGTTCGAAACGTTTGTTCATTACCCGAAAGGAATCAAATGTTTTATTACTTATGAAAAAAATATTTTTTTTATCAGTACATTTTCAGGTGGATAAATTATGTTTTAAGAAAATCGATTTGCATAACTAATGTTAGGAAAAGCTAGTTGAACTTACCAATTCGTTCACGAATTATCCTGCTTAACATTGTGCGAATCCTGACCTAGGCAACGCTCACCAGCTGATATTACGGCCGGCTTTTTGTAGCAGCATGGCTCTGCTAGCTTAGACGTTCGCACTCGTTTCCACACGCGAGTATGGAACCAAAACCTAACCCTGCTCTCGTACGAGATAATGAGCAAACTCCGCCCTTGGCCGCCGCCTGTGACGGAAACTTTAGACCCCGATCTTTTAGACAGGGTCGTGGACACCCTATTCCCTGCCAGTAGGAAGGGGTGGGTTCTGGAGCCCGGGGCCGCACACAGTGGCGAAAAAAACCGAAAACGTTGACAAAATTAAAATTTGCATGTATTTGGCACATTATTGGTATATACGTGGGATTGAAAATATTGCGCGACTGTTTAGAATGATTTCGATGTATGAAAGATATGTATTTGGAGCAGAGTACTTGAGAAGAACGTGTGAACCGAGGGTACAGCGGCCCAAGAATTCGAAGAGCTGATTGCGAAGAGAGCAGAATAGTTTGAAGAGTTTAAGAGAGTCGTATCGTGAGCAGAGAGTACTGAATTGAGAGTATTATGAGTATCGTGTGAAACTCGATGTTCGTTGAGAATTGTCATCTGTCGACGTTTTATATTAATAAACTTAGTGTTCAATTGAAGTAGACTGAAGTCTAATTACCACGCCGGCCCTCTATTCCATTCTACGTGAGATTTACAGAAAATAACTTCTACATATATTATAAAAAAATGATTTCAGAAAGTAAACAATGTAAAATTAAATGTTAAATATTGTATCTATAGTCCCAATTACAATCGTAAATATAAAGCATACAAAATACTTAAAATTTGTTGAACAGAAGGACAAAATACGATTAAACCTAATTGTAAACAGCAAATAATTTCTTAAGCCATTATATTATAAACTATTTCCAGCTATTCTGAAGAACGAATGGAAACGGCGAGGGAGGATCGTTAAGGGCATATTAATCGACTACCTTACGAATACAATGTTGAGCTTCTCAACGGAAAACGATACGGTTAAAAATATCATACAAACATTAAATTCAATATACGAGAGGAAAAGTTTGGCAACCCAACTAGCAATTGAGAAGAAATTTCTGAGTTAAATGTAAAGAGGATACACCGCTGTTGATACACCTCATATCACTTGATGAGATGATTGTCGAATTACAGGCCGCAGGAGCATCGATTAATGAAATGAGCTAATTGTCAAAGTCATTATTAACATTGCCGAATTTATACGACTCATTAGTCACCGTAATCCAGACTTAAGCAGATGAGAACTTAAGCCTCGCATTTGTAAAAATTCAATTGTTCGATTACGAAATTAAAATACGAAATGAAAAGGCTGAGATAAGTGTTAATTGTGTTGCACGTGGAATCAAAATCTGATAATTATAAAACTAGAAGGAATAAAGTATTTAAACCGAATTTAAAAAGAAAGAATTACCATCAAAATTACGGTTCTACAAATAAAAGAGTTGGTATAAACTATGATAAAAGATGTGACCATTGTGGTAGGATGTATCACGAGAAGAAAGATTGCTATTCCGATAAAAACACCTCTACAAGTACAGAATGTTATTACGGTGCTACAAATGTTCAAATTCGCGATCGAAATCAGAGTTTTGCTTTTATGACTGGAGCTAAGGCTCTTAAAAATTCAAGCTGCAACCAAATAACAAAAATAAATGTTATAATAAACTCTGGTGCTACAGATCATATTGTTAATGAATTAGACATTTTGACACCAGTAACATCATTGGATAAACACTTAAAAGTATCAATTGTACAGAAAGGAGAAGCAATCGTTGCTGAGAAAATTGGATGGATCAAGACTACAACGATTTTAGGTGTGACTGGTGCCCTGGGGAAACTATTGTACGCACCTGAGGTGCCATGAAACTTATTATCCGTGCGCCGAATACAGTAGGCGGGAATGCGCGTCATTTTCGACAAAACTGGAGGCGTTATAATAGAAGGAGATGGTAAGACTGTGCTCACCGGTAAGTCCAAAGGAAATATAAAATGCGTAATGTTTTCAGAGAAATACGTATAATAAAACATATGCAAATGATATAGCAGTATTAAATGCATATAAAATGCGGCATGGGTATTTAGGTCATATTGGAAATTCTAAACTCGTCAAGATGAAACCAAATAACTTTGTTCAAGATTCTTACGAGCCAGGGCTGTGGGCAACGCCTAGAGCGACGAGGTGGATATTACCCAAAGAACTTGCTAGTTTGTCTCGATACTTCAAATTAATATTCAATACAACTCGAGCAGTTCAGTTGTATTTGTGGGAACGTTACTACTAATATAAAGTATTACGGAGTAAAGATAGGTTTAACGAATCTACTCGATTCAATGGTGAACAATTTATATACATGTATACGACACGCCACGCACATTAACAAACGTAGGCGTCTATATATATATAAAATAATTTTATCTCATATACACATATATTATATATACAGGGTGTCCGGAGACTCAGGGAACATCGAGCATTGACATATAGCCGGGGTGCATGTAAGCAACTTTTTCCTTTGTAATAATGTTATATGTAGTTTCGTTTTTGAGTTATTAACGAAAAACACTGGCCAATGAGAGCGCCCGCCGGGCATCGGCCGGCGCGCGCTCAGGTGCGAACCGATCACTTGCGGTAGGTCGTGATGGGGGCATCGAGGGTACCGAGGAAAGCATGCGGCAAGTGTTTTTCGTTAATAACTCAAAAACGAAACTAAATAATTTTATCTCATATATATATATGAGATAAAATTATTTTTGGGAATAAGTATAGAACGGAAATGTGATGTAATTACCTTGGATAAAAGTAATTATTTAGAAAGAAATATAAACAGATTCGACAAGAATGAATGCAATACCATAAGTACTTCATTGCCAGTCAAACTAGATTACATAGAGTAATCAAACAGTAACTAAGATATCACAAATAGTTTAAAAAAATAAGGGACTTAAAGAATAGATTTAACAATTGACGATAATTGGTAAAGTTGCAAATGGTTGCAGCTAATTTCAATCGGAATTTGTTCTGTGACCTTAAAGCATTACTTTAAAAAATATGTTCGCGTGATCTCGCTTTATACACAACTATTTGCTTAAATAAAGAAAAAAAATTATAGATCTTGCATTTTTAAGCACCACAGCCATAGCAATTTTTTAAAGTTAATAAAATCAATGTAAATATGATCCCAGAACTTTAGATAACATCAACATTCATAAATTGTCTTGATAAACCGGCAAGGTTTATCAAGGTAAGATAATTTCTAGTCTTAGTTGAAAAACTCCCTTTTAAAATACTAGTATGTTTGAAGCTACATATCTCTCAGAGGAAGAAATTATAAACGTTGAATTTCATAAAACATGATGGAGCAATAGTTCATAAATCAATACAAGTTTACAGAATTAAAACATTACAGAAAGTTTTTTTTACTTTATGACACTGTGCGTCGGACCCGATAGGATAGTCCGCCGATACGGGTGTCAGAGTAGAGGAGCTGGCCCGGGCGTTCAAGCCGATGAAGGCTCATAACACCGAATGATTCACATTTCAGGCACGATCTCGTTCGTTCTATCGATGAATCTCTCTAGGGGGCTCGATAACGCGATTTTTTAAAGAAGTTAAGGATGCACTTCCCAGCCCTCGGAATCGTCCTATATAACGATAAATGGCTTTATTAAACACGGAATCGCGATATTTACCTTTTCCACGAACTGTGTATCGAAAGAATTTTTTTACTTTTCCAATGGTACTGCACCGCCAGAAGGTAATAATTCACTTCCCAGCCGACACAATCGGCCGATATAAAGATAAATCGCTCTAGGAGACTCGGAATCGCGAAATTAAACTTTTCCACGCGCTGTCAATTTAAAGAAGTTAAGGATGCACTTCCCAGCCCTCGAAATCGTCCGATATAACGATAAATGGTTGTAGGAGACTCGGAATCGCGATATTTACCGTTTCCACGCATTGTTTATCGAAATTGGCTAAGGATTCACTTTCCAGCCCTCGTAATCGTCCGATATATCGATCAATGGTTGCAGGAGAATCGGAATCGCGATATTTACCGTTTCCACGCGCTGTGTATCGAAATTGGCTAAGGATTCTCTTTCCAGCCCTCGTAAGAGTCCAATATAACGATAAATCACTCTTGGAGACACGGAACCGCGATATATACCTTTTCCACGAACTGTGTATCGAAAGAATTTTTTTACTTTTCCAATGGTACTGCACCGCCAGAAGGTAATAATTCACTTCCCAGCCGACACAATCGGCCGATATAACGATAAATCGCTCTAAAAGACTCGGAATCGCGAAATTAAACTTTTCCACGCGCTGTCAATTTAAAGAAGTTAAGGATGCACGTCCCAGTCCTCGGAATCGTCCGATATAACGATAAATGGGTCTAGGAGACTCGGAATCGCTATATTTACCTTTTCCAAGCGCTGTGTATCGAAATTGGCTAAGGATTCAGTTTCCAGCTCTCGTAATCGTCCGATATTACGAGAAATTGCTCTAGGACACTCGGAATCGCGTTATTTACCTTTTCCACCCACTGTGTATAGGAAAAAGTTAAGGTTGTACTTCCTAGCTGTCGTAATCGTCCAATATAACGATAAATCGCTCTAGAAGACTCGGAACCGCGATATATACCTTTTCCAACCACTGTGTATAGGAAAAAGTTAAGGTTGTACTTCCTCGCTGTCGTAATCGTCCAATATAACGAGAAATCGCTCTAGAATACTCGGAATCGCGATATTTACCTTTTCCAAGCGCTGTGTATCGAAAAAAGTTAAGGATGTACTTCCTAGCTGTGGGAATCGTCCGATATAAAGATAAATGGCTCTGGGACACACGGAATCGCGATATTTACCTTTTCCACATGCTCTGTATCGAAATTGGCTAAGGATTCACTTTCCAGCCCTCGTAATCATCCGATATAACGAGAAATCGCTCTAGGGCACTCGGAATCGCGTTATTTACCTTTTCCACCCACTGTGTATAGGAAAAAGTTAAGGTTGTACTTCCTAGCTGTCGTAATCGTCCGATATAACGATAAATCGCTCTAGGACACTCGGAATCGTGATATTTACCTTTTCCACGCGCTGTGTATCGAAAGAAGTTAAGGATGCACGTCCCAGCCCTCGGAATCGTCCGATATAACGATAAGTGGCTCTAGGAGACTCGGAATCGAGATATTTACCTTTTCCACGCGCTGTGTATCGAAAGAAGTTAAGGATGCACGTCCCAGCCCTCGGAATCGTCCGATATAACGATAAATGTCTCTGGGACACACGGAATGGCGATATTTACCTTTTCCAAGCGCTGTGTATCGAAATTGGCTAAGGATTCACTTTCCAGCCCTCGTAATCGTCCGATATAACGAGAAATCGCTCTAGGACATTCGGAATCGCGTTATTTACATTTTCCACCCACTGTGTATAAGAAAAAGTTAAGGTTGTACTTCCTAGCTGTCGCAATCGTCCAATATAACGAGAAATCGCTCTAGAATACTCGGAATCGCGATATTTACCTTTTCCAAGCGCTGTGTATCGAAAAAAGTTAGGGATGTACTTCCTAGCTGTCGGAATCGTCCGATATAAAGATAAATTGGTCTAGGAGACTCGGAATCGCGATATTTACCTTTTCCACGCGCTGTGTATCGAAATTGGCTAAGGATTCACTTCCCAGCCCTCGTAAGAGTCCAATATAACGATCAATAACTCTAGGAGACACGGAACCGCGATATTTACCTTTTCCACGCGCTGTGTATAAAAAGAAGTAAAGGATGTACTTCCTATCTGTAGGAATCGTCCGATATAACGATACATGTCTCTGGGACACACGGATTTGCGATATTTACCTTTTCCAAGCGCTGTGTATCGAAATTGGCCAAGGATTCAGGTCCCAGCCCGCGGAATCGTCCGATATAAAGATAAATGGCTCTGGGACACACGGAATTGCGATATTTACAATTTTCCACCCACTGTGTATAAGAAAAAGTTAAGGTTGTACTTCCTAGCTGTCGCAATCGTCCAATATAACGAGAAATCGCTCTAGAATACTCGGAATCGCGATATTTACCTTTTCCAAGCGCTGTGTATCGAAAAAAGTTAGGGATGTACTTCCTAGCTGTCGGAATCGTCCGATATAAAGATAAATTGGTCTAGGAGACTCGGAATCGCGATATTTACCTTTTCGACGCAATGTGTACCGAAATTGGCTAAGGATTCACTTTCCAGCCATCGTAATCGTCCGATATAACGAGAAATCGCCCTGGGACACTCGGAATCGCGTTATTTACCTTTTCCACCCACTGTGTATAGGAAAAAGTTAAGGTTGTACTTCCTAGCTGTCGTAATCGTCCGATATAACGATAGATGTCTCTAGGAGACAAGGAATCGCGATATTTACCTTTTCCACGCGCTGTGTATCGAATTTGGCTAAGGATTCAATTTCCAGCACTCGTAAGCGTCCAATATAACGATAAATCGCTCTAAGAGACACGGAACCGCGATATTTACCTTTTCCACGCGCTGTGTATCGAAAGAAGTTAAGGATTCTCTTTCGAGCCCTCGTAAGAGTCCAATATAACGATTAATGGCTCTAGGCTACTCGGAATCGTGAAATTTACCTTTTCCACACGCTGTGTATCGAAATTGGCTAAGGATGGACTTTCCAGCCCTCGTAAGAGTCCAATACAAAGATAAATCGCTCTAGGACACTCGGTATCGCGTTATTTACATTTTCCACCCACTGTGTATAGGAAAATGTTAAGGTTGTACTTCCTAGCTGTCGTAATCGTCCAATATAACGATAAATCGCTCTAGGAGACTCGGAATCGCGATATTTACCTTTTCCACGCGCTGTGTATCGAAATTGGCTAAGGAATCTGTATCCAGCCCTCGTAAGAGTCCAATATAACGATAAATCGCTCTAAGAGACACGGAACCCCGATATTTACCTCTTCCACGCGCTGTGTATCGAAAGAAGTTAAGGATGTACTTCCTAGCTGTCGGAATCGACCGATATAACGATAAATGGCTCTGGGACACACGGAATCGCGATATTTACCTCTTCCACGCGCTGTGTATCGAAATTGGCTAAGGATTCACGTCCCAGCCCTCGGAATCTTCCGATATAAAGATAAAATGCTCTGGGACACACGGAATTGCGATATTTACAATTTCCACGCGCTGTGTACCGAAATTGGTAAGGATTCAATTTCGAGCCATCGTAATCGTCCGATAAAACGAGAAATCGCCCTAGGACACTCGGAATCGCGTTATTTACCTTTTCCACCCACTGTGTATCGAAATTGGCTAAGGATTCACTTCCCAGCCCTCGTAAGAGTCCAATATAACGATCAATAACTCTAGGAGACACGGAACCGCGATATTTACCTTTTCCACGCGCTGTGTATCGAAAGAAGTTAAGGATGTACTTCCTATCTGTAGGAATCGTCCGATATAACGATACATGTCTCTGGGACACACGGATTTGCGATATTTACCTTTTCCAAGCGCTGTGTATCGAAATTGGCCAAGGATTCACGTCCCAGCCCGCGGAATCGTCCGATATAACGAGAAATCGCCCTGGGACACTCGGAATCGCGTTATTTACCTTTTCCACCCACTGTGTATAGGAAAAAGTTAAGGTTGTACTTCCTAGCTGTCGTAATCGTCCGATATAACGATAGATGTCTCTAGGAGACAAGGAATCGCGATATTTACCTTTTCCACGCGCTGTGTATCGAAAGAAGTTAAGGATTCTCTTTCGAGCCCTCGTAAGAGTCCAATATAACGATTAATGGCTCTAGGCTACTCGGAATCGTGAAATTTACCTTTTCCACACGCTGTGTATCGAAATTGGCTAAGGATGCACTTTCCAGCCCTCGTAAGAGTCCAATACAAAGATAAATCGCTCTAGGACACTCGGTATCCCGTTATTTACATTTTCCACCCACTGTGTATAGGAAAATGTTAAGGTTGTACTTCCTAGCTGTCGTAATCGTCCGATATAACGATAAATAGCTTTATTAGACACGGAATCGCGATATTTACCTCTTCCACGTGCTGTGTATCGAAATTGGCTAAGGATTCTCTTTCCAGCCCTCGTAGGAGTCCAATGTAACGATAAATCGCTCTAAGAGACACGGAACCCCGATATTTACCTCTTCCACGCGCTGTGTATCGAAAGAAGTTAAGGATGTACTTCCTAGCTGTCGGAATCGACCGATATAACGATAAATGTCTCTGGGACACACGCAATCGCGATATTTACCTTTTCCAAGCGTTGTGTATCGAAATTG
>OZ018299.1:9443047-9463334 GCA_963969485.1 Nomada goodeniana
ATCGAAATTGGCTAAGGATTCACGTCCCAGCCCTCGGAATCGTCCGATATAACGATAAATGGCTCTGGGACACACGGAATCGCGATATTTACCTCTTCCACGCGCTGTGTATCGAAAGAAGTTAAGGATGCACTTTCCAGCCCTCGGAATCTTCCGATATAAAGATAAAATGCTCTGGGACACACGGAATTGCGATATTAACAATTTCCACGCGCTGTGTACCGAAATTGGTAAGGATTCAATTTCGAGCCATCGTAATCGTCCGATAAAACGAGAAATCGCCCTAGGACACTCGGAATCGCGTTATTTACCTTTTCCACCCACTGTGTATCGAAATTGGCTAAGGATTCACTTCCCAGCCCTCGTAAGAGTCCAATATAACGATCAATAACTCTAGGAGACACGGAACCGCGATATTTACCTTTTCCACGCGCTGTGTATCGAAAGAAGTTAAGGATGTACTTCCTATCTGTAGGAATCGTCCGATATAACGATACATGTCTCTGGGACACACGGATTTGCGATATTTACCTTTTCCAAGCGCTGTGTATCGAAATTGGCCAAGGATTCACGTCCCAGCCCGCGGAATCGTCCGATATAACGAGAAATCGCCCTGGGACACTCGGAATCGCGTTATTTACCTTTTCCACCCACTGTGTATAGGAAAAAGTTAAGGTTGTACTTCCTAGCTGTCGTAATCGTCCGATATAACGATAGATGTTTCTAGGAGACAAGGAATCGCGATATTTACCTTTTCCACGCGCTGTGTATCGAAAGAAGTTAAGGATTCTCTTTCGAGCCCTCGTAAGAGTCCAATATAACGATTAATGGCTCTAGGCTACTCGGAATCGTGAAATTTACCTTTTCCACACGCTGTGTATCGAAATTGGCTAAGGATGCACTTTCCAGCCCTCGTAAGAGTCCAATACAAAGATAAATCGCTCTAGGACACTCGGTATCCCGTTATTTACATTTTCCACCCACTGTGTATAGGAAAATGTTATGGTTGTACTTCCTAGCTGTCGTAATCGTCCAATATAACGATAAATCGCTCTAGGAGACTCGGAATCGCGATATTTACCTTTTCCACGCGCTGTGTATCGAAATTGGCTAAGGAATCTGTATCCAGCCCTCGTAAGAGTCCAATATAACGATAAATCGCTCTAAGAGACACGGAACCCCGATATTTACCTCTTCCACGCGCTGTGTATCGAAAGAAGTTAAGGATGTACTTCCTAGCTGTCGGAATCGACCGATATAACGATAAATGTCTCTCGGACACACGCAATCGCGATATTTACCTTTTCCAAGCGTTGTGTATCGAAATTGGCTAAGGATTCACGTCCCAGCCCTCGGAATCGTCCGATATAACGATAAATGGCTCTGGGACACACGGAATCGCGATATTTACCTCTTCCACGCGCTGTGTATCGAAATTGGTAAGGATTCACTTTCCAGCCATCGTAATCGTCCGATAAAACGAGAAATCGCGCTAGGACACTCGGAATCGCGTTATTTACCTTTTCCACCCACTGTGTATAGGAAAAAGTTAAGGTTGTACTTCCTACCTGTCGTAATCGTCCAATATAACGATAAATCGCTCTAGGAGACTCGGAATCGCGATATTTACCTTTTCCACGCGCTGTGTATCGAAAGAAGTTAAGGATGCACTTCCCAGCCCTCGGAATCTTCCGGTATAACGATAAATAGCTTTATTAGACACGGAATCGCGATATTTACCTTTTCCACATGCTGTGTATCGAAATTGGCTAAGATTTCACGTCCCAGCCCTCGGAATCGTCCGATAAAACGAGAAATCGCCCTAGGACACTCGGAATCGCGTTATTTACCTTTTCCACCCACTGTGTATAGGAAAAAGTTAAGGTTGTACTTCCTAGCTGTCGTAATCGTCCAATATCACGATAAATCGCTCTAGGAGACACGGAACCGCGATATTTACCTTTTCCACGTGCTGCGTGTCGGATGAAGTTAAGGATGCACTTTCCAGCCCTCGGAATCTTCCGATATAACGATAAATAGCTTTATTAGACACGGAATCGCGATATTTACCTCTTCCACGTGCTGTGTATCGAAATTGGCTAAGGATTCTCTTTCCAGCCCTCGTAGGAGTCCAATGTAACGATAAATCGCTCTAAGAGACACGGAACCGCGATATTTACCTCTTCCACGCGCTGTGTATCGAAAGAAGTTAAGGATGTACTTCCTAGCTGTCGGAATCGACCGATATAACGATAAATGTCTCTGGGACACACGCAATCGCGATATTTACCTTTTCCAAGCGTTGTGTATCGAAATTGGCTAAGGATTCACGTCCCAGCCCTCGGAATCGTCCGATATAACGATAAATGGCTCTGGGACACACGGAATCGCGATATTTACTTCTTCCATGCGCTGTGTATCGAAAGAAGTTAAGGATGTACTTCCTAGCTGTCGCAATCGTCCGATATACCGATAAATGTCTCTGGGACACACGGAATCGCGATATTTACCTTTCCCAAGCGCTGTGTATCGAAATTGGCTAAGGATTCACTTTCCAGCCCTCCTAAGCGTCCAATATAACGATAAATGTCTCTGGGACACACGGAATCGCGGTATTTACCTTTTCCAAGCGCTGTGTATCGAAATTGGCTAAGGATTCTCTTCCCAGCCCTCGTAAGAGTCCAATATAACGATAAATAACTCTAGGAGACACGGAACCCCGATATTTACCTTTTCCACGCGCTGTGTATCGAAAGAAGTTGAGGATTCTCTTTCCAGTCCTCGTAAGAGTCCAATTTAACGATAAATGGCTCTAGGCGACTCGGAATCGTGATATTTACCTTTTCCACGTGCTGTGTATCGGATGAAGTTAAGGATGCACTTTCCAGCCCTCGGAATCTTCCGATATAACGATAAATAGCTGTTATGGCAGGGCGTCGCTTTCTTGAAGGTCGTAAATCTTCACGATTCCCTGACAATTCTCTTGCACCAAAGGTGCGTGCAAGAGCCCAAATATTTGAACTAATGTTCAAATTGTAATGAGAAAGGTCTGGTGGTAATTAAATAAAACACTTTGCTCTTACACAATGTTCACAATTAACAGTAACTTACGACACTCTGTTCGTAAACAGAGTTTGATCGTTATGTTTATTACTTTTACAATGCTGTTGTTCGGCGATTCTCACAGTTCTCTCGCGATGCTCTGATCGTTCTATCTCGATGCTCAAACAGTTGTCACCCAATGCTCAGACAGTTCTCTCCCAATGCTCAGACGATTCTCTCCCAATGCTCAGACGATTCTGTTTTCCTCGGCACAAACTCCCCCGAAGGAAACCGACAGACCTCTTCGCAAGGGTGGAGTCTTACGTACAAATTTTAACAACTAAACTCCTATTCGTTTAATTGTGAGAAGGCGTGTCGATATTGATGGTGGCTAGAAGGCAAGAGAAAGGGAACACTCCCAAATATGGAAACAGTGTTGGACAAATTTCCTCCCAGCATCTGGGCACAATTATCGACATCCTTGGCATTGGCGACAGTCTAGAAACCAAGTACCCGCGAGGCCACCCGAGTCGAACCCTTAAACCCCGAGACCCTCGGGTCCGGCTGAAGAGAAAACTCGAGCCTCCGCAACGAATGGGAACAACAGCTCGATGCTGCGACTCAACGAAAACCAGACGCGTACTCTCGAGCCAAAACATGACGATACGCGAAAGGTCTTCTTTGGTTTCAAGACGTCAATGCCATGCAATCTGAATCCTCAACATGCCGCCGCCTCTTGAACGGTCACGTTCAATAAAAATGTAAATTGTAACTAAAACCCGTGAATTACACACGCGTATTACCAAATCTAAATACAAAGACCAAATACAATAACAAACAAAAATACACACTAATGATACGCAATACACAATACATCTGATACATGAATACACCTTACATTAATAATTCAAAACAATGACAGTTAAACAAACAACCTTAAACTAAGATGGATTAACAGAAGTATTCACGCAACTCATACATCCTACACTCACATAAACTACTACAATGAGTAAAATAGTCAATTACAGTTCATCAGCAAATAACGGAGCTAATTTCTTCACACTGCGTTTATATTCGCCCCCTGCTGTCTTAACGGTGACAACGCGAACGACACCATCCTCGCCTGGATGAACCGCAATAATGCGACCCATAGGCCAACACAAAGGTGGTGCGTTGTCCTCCTTCAGGACGACTAGCATACCTACGCTGATCTTGGTTGCCTGGTCGTTATGCCACTTTTTCCTGACCGTCAATTCATTCAGGTACTCCTTGTGCCAACGGGTCCAAAAATGCTGGCGAAGCTGCTGAAGATGTTGCCAGGACGAAAGGCGACCTGTCTTGACACACGTTAAGTCGCACTCAGGCGTGCTTGTTAGTGAGTCACCAATAATAAAATGCCCCGGTGTCAGTGGAACCAAGTCATTTGGATCTGACGATAACGGAGTTAAGGGTCTCGAATTGAGCATTGCTTCTATTTCTACCAAACACGTAGCAAATTCTTCATACGTGAGCAATGTATTACCAAGGATTCGCACAAGATGACGTTTCAAAGACTTCACAGCGGCTTCCCACACTCCTCCAAAGTGAGGAGCACGCGGTGGTATAAAATGCCAGCGTATTTGCTGATTCAACAAATAACTATACACTGGATTAGCCGGATTTTCGGCTGAAATTTCCTGATGAATTCGTTTCAATTCACGGTCAGCTCCTACAAAATTGGTACCGTTGTCGCTGTAAATGTCGGTACATTTACCTCGCCTAGCAATAAACCGTTTTAACGCAGCAAGAAATGCATCGGTGGTCAAATCGCTAACCAGCTCAATATGCACCGCCCTAGTGCTGAAGCATACGAAGACTGCCACGTACACTTTTATTCGCTTCGTATTTCGATGTTTCTTCTCTTTGATAAAAAACGGACCACAATAATCCACCCCGGTAATTAAAAAAGGTCGACTGCAAATGACCCTATCTTTTGGGAGTTGCCCCATTGGATATTGAGGTGTGATGGGTTGCAGTTTACGACAGCGAACACACTTCCTAAGGACAGCTTTTACCGCGACCAACCCATTAATAGGCCAATACATTTGACGCACCGCGTTCAGCGTACCCTGTGCCCCACTGTGACCGTGTCTAACGTGTGCTTCCCGTATAATGAGTTCTGTGCAATGGTGCCGTTGAGGTATTATTAATGGATGCTTCTTGTAGAATGGTAACTGAGACCTTTGAAGCCTACCTCCTACTCGCAGCAATCCGTCCTTATCCACGAAAGGACACAATCCCGATAAACTATTACCGCGTGCACCTGAACCATTATTTAGTTCTCGCATTTCTTTCCCAAATACAACGTTTTGCCACAACCGCATTACCCGACAATGCGCCTGCTGCAATTCTTCCACAGTAAGTGGACCTACTACCTTAACTTTATGGTGTGTTTTAATAAAAAATCGTCTACAATAAGCGATTACCCGATTCAACGCGGCAAATGATGAAAACCGAGTTAATACTTGACACTCCGATTGAGATGTCGTTTGCAAAACTAATACTTTCCGCTGCTCAGGCATCTCCATTGCTTGCAGCTCCTGGTAAGGCCAATTACACTCAGGCTCAGCCAACCAAGACGGACCGTTAAACCATGTACCCGAATCGAGAAATTTACCCGCATTGGTACCTCGTGACAATATATCTGCAGCATTATGCTCAGATGCTACATGTGACCACTGGCTTGAACTACTGTGACGCTGTATTTCCGTCACCCTATTTGCTACAAATTGTTTTAATGTATGTGGAGGCGCATTGATCCAATGCAACGTAATCATTGAGTCGGACCAAAAAACTATTTTATCGAATGACACTGAACTAATAGCTTTCCTTACAAGATCGTATAACCGAACTAGCAGTACAGCAGCACACAACTCCAATCGCGGTAACGACTGAGTCTTCAACGGTGCGACTTTCGATTTTGAACATAACAAGCGGACTGCGTGACGATGACCGGTAGCGAGCGTTCGAATGTATATACAAGCGCCGTATGCACGCTCACTCGCGTCGCAAAAACCATGTAATTGCATGGTATCGTGGCTACCGGACAGAACCCACCGAGGAACTGTAACCTTCGTAAGCAGGTGCAATTGCGATTGAAAAGTCACCCATGCCGTGCGAATCTCTAATGGCACCAAGCCATCCCAATCAAGTCGTGACTTCCACAACGCCTGTATAATGAGTTTGCCTTGCACAACGACTGGCCCCAACAGCCCAAGTGGGTCAAAAAGCTGTGCAACCCGTGACATAATCGTCCTTTTTGTTACCCGACGTAACGGTTCTACCTGCTTTACCGTGTACCCTAAAGTGTCCTGCCTTGCCCTCCAATATAACCCCAGCGTCTTCTTGCCATCAAGTTCATTCAATACCATGTGCTCGTCAGTATTCGTCGATCCAAGAGGCTCTATCAAACGTGGATCATTCGACACCCACTGCCAAAGCTGAAAACCCCCTTTCGCGGTCAACGCGATGAGCTCGTCTCTAATCGCGATCGCGTCTTGAATCGTCGGTGCCCCGGTTAGGACATCGTCCACGTAAAAATCCTTTAGGATAATATCTGCCGCAAGCGGATACTTCGACTTCTCATCCTGCGCAAGCCGATGCAATGTTCTAATCGCGAGGTACGGAGCTGACGCAGTACCATATGTGACCGTGTTCAACTGATACGTTCTAATCGGATCGTCTGATTTTTCGCGCCACAGTATTTTATGATACTTCCTATCATTTTCGTGTAACTTTACTTGCCGGTACATTTTTGCTATGTCGGCTGTCAGAACATATCTGTGGAAGCGGAAACGCGTTATTAAACTCACTAAATCATCCTGAACCGTAGGTCCTACCATAAGTGTGTCGTTCAAAGACAACCCCGATGATGACCGCGCAGATGCATCAAAAACAACCCTAACCTTCGTTGTCACGCTATCGACTTTTACGACAGGATGGTGTGGTAAATAGCACCCGGACGTGCTTTCTTCGGTAATTTCGGTCATATGGCCGAGATGTTCATACTCCCTAAGAAATTCAACGTACTGAATTCGCGTACTCAGGTTTCTACTAAGTGATCTCTCCAATGAGAGAAACCGTTTCATTGCCAATGCATATGACTCCCCAAGCTTATCCTTTTTTGTATTAAATGGAAGACTCACTGTGTATCGCCCACTTATGGGATCTCGTAGTGTAGTTTCCTGGTAATGGTCCTCACACGCTTGTTCTTCCGGAGAGAACAATTTCACCGACGGACACTCTTCTAATTCCCAAAATTTGTGCACATCTGCTTGTAACGTTTCAAGCGTCAAATTGCAACTAATTGCAGCGGTACCCTCACTACTCGGTAATTGTCCGACCACGATCCAACCTAACTTAGTCTTCTGCAATTTAGTGATTTGATTTGCTAACGTCTTGCGTCCAACGCATAGCAAATCCCAAAAACACTGTCCCCCTATTATCGCATCTATTTCTCCCGGAATATTAAACTTCGGATCCGCGAGACGAATTCCGGCTGGAATGTGTAACGCAGTATGGTCAATATTTCCCTGTGGTAACGGTTGAGATACCTCTTTGACCACAAGAAATGTGACGGTCTGAGCAAATTTTGCGTAACGTGATTTTATTGTTGCGCATGCTACCCTATTAACATCAGATGCCATTGCATTTGTACCACGTAGCTGAATGGAACTCGATTGCGTCTTTAAATTGAGCCGTTTACACATTCTTGCGGACAGAAAATGTGATGCTGCACATGAATCTAATAATACTCGGCACGGTATAGCTTTTCCAAATCTATCTATAATGTCAATGACTGCTGTCCCGAACATAATTTGCGATGGATTGGTGCCGAAGGAACAGGTGCTGTTTACCTGAACCGGCTGCGACGTTTGGTTAGACCCGAAATGCAGTAAAGTATGATGCCTTTTATGGCATTGTCGACATGTACTTGCCTGACAATCTCTAACCGAGTGACTACCGCGTAAACAATTGAAACATAGATGTTTCTCTTTCACCAAATTGAACCGTTCAGCAACTGACAAGTTCACGAATGTTTCACAATTGTGTGACGCATGTGACCCTTGACAAAAATTACATTTTGCCGTCTGCGAAAGCAATACATGATTATGAGACCGCAATTCTCTACCTGATGTTTTATTGCGACCCTGAGGACGTTGACGCGCGCGGTTGCTTTCTGTAGGAGAGCTAGACACGACCCCCGCCGCGTCGGCTTTAACGAGAGGTTCGCTAACGTTGCACCGATCGTGCAAAAACTCCAAAAATATGTCCATACTCGGAAATGGATTCTCACGTTTGTATTCTTTCCATTTTACAACCATCTCCTTATCTAATTTCGACAATAACAGATGAATTAAAATAGTATCTGCCGTTGGCTGCTCTAGCACCTGCAATGCTCGGTAATGCGATTCGGTTGCAGTTATAAATGCCCTAAAGTCACAATGGCTTAACTTTTGCAACAGCGGTGCATCGAACAACGCTTGCAAATGATTGGCGACTATTATTGCCGGTTGGTTATAGCGTTTTTCAAGAATGTCCCACGCGACTTTATAATTTCCCGCGGAATTTCCTAACGATTTGATGTCTTTGGCTGCTTCGTTCTTCAAACAGGACCGCAAATACATCAACTTCTTGCAATCATCGATACCCACTTTGTCGTGCACCGATGACTTAAATTGGTCGGAAAACCCTGGCCAGTCTTCGTATTCTCCCGAAAATGTGGGCAGATTGATTTTCGGTAAACGAACATCACCATCTACTGTCTCTACTTGTGACACCGGCGACTCCCGAATATTAATCTGTTCACGACCCAATGCATTTCCTGGCCGTGTGGCTGTCTCCTTCTGGTTTATAAAGTCTACCGCGCGTGCTTTACATGACGCGTACCGACTTTTTAATGTGATCCTCTCCAACATAAGATCCTCAACATCCTCTACGGTATCTAACTCACTTTGTATTTTGCAAAAGACCGCGTATTCCGACTCCATTTCGTCGAAACGTATCCTGATCTCACTAATTGAGATGTCAGGCACATAAGCGTCCAATAAGCTCTTAAACTGCTCGAGTTCTACTTTGAATGCTCCACGTTTGGCTTTTAAACTCCTGACGCGATCCTCTAATGTCGGCGCCATAATGCGTTTGTACCGGACTGATTCCGAAACGAATTAAAAGTCAAACTGACTCCCAATGACTACAAATTGGTGACTCAAAAACAATAAACTGAGTGCAAACTTACGTTGTCGATATCTGTGGCCTGATGAGATGTGACACTCGATGCCAGCGATCCTGTTGACGTTTGCTAGCGACGGCCGGCTGCAGGCTCTCGGTGTTGTCCACGCCGATTCCTGGTCAGCTGCAGATGGTTGACACACGTTCCTTTGTTGCACTCCCAATGCCGATGAACTCCGATTCCTGGGTTCCCTTGACGACTTCGTGATCTGCTGAGTCCTGGTAACGACTCAGCTGAGTGGAGCTTCTTTTACAATGTTCGATGAATCGCAAACAGCTTGATGAAATGGATCAAGGCTCTCCCGGCGCTTGTATCCGGCTCGAAGGACCAAAAATATGTTATGGCAGGGCGTCGCTTTCTTGAAGGTCGTAAATCTTCACGATTCCCTGACAATTCTCTTGCACCAAAGGTGCGTGCAAGAGCCCAAATATTTGAACTAATGTTCAAATTGTAATGAGAAAGGTCTGGTGGTAATTAAATAAAACACTTTGCTCTTACACAATGTTCACAATTAACAGTAACTTACGACACTCTGTTCGTAAACAGAGTTTGATCGTTATGTTTATTACTTTTACAATACTGTTGTTCGGCGATTCTCACAGTTCTCTCGCGATGCTCTGATCGTTCTATCTCGATGCTCAAACAGTTGTCACCCAATGCTCAGACAGTTCTCTCCCAATGCTCAGACGATTCTCTCCCAATGCTCAGACGATTCTCTCCCAATGCTCAGACGATTCTGTTTTCCTCGGCACAAACTCCCCCGAAGGAAACCGACAGACCTCTTCGCAAGGGTGGAGTCTTACGTACAAATTTTAACAACTAAACTCCTATTCGTTTAATTGTGAGAAGGCGTGTCGATATTGATGGTGGCTAGAAGGCAAGAGAAAGGGAACACTCCCAAATATGGAAACAGTGTTGGACAAATTTCCTCCCAGCATCTGGGCACAATTATCGACATCCTTGGCATTGGCGACAGTCTAGAAACCAAGTACCCGCGAGGCCACCCGAGTCGAACCCTTAAACCCCGAGACCCTCGGGTCCGGCTGAAGAGAAAACTCGAGCCTCCGCAACGAATGGGAACAACAGCTCGATGCTGCGACTTAACGAAAACCAGACGCGTACTCTCGAGCCAAAACATGACGATACGCGAAAGGTCTTCTTTGGTTTCAAGACGTCAATGCCATGCAATCTGAATCCTCAACAATAGCTTTATTAGACACGGAATCGCGATATTTACCTCTTCCAAGCGCTGTGTATCGAAAAAAGTTAGGGATGTACTTCCTAGCTGTCGGAATAGTCCGATATAACGATAGATGTCTCTAGGAGACAAGGAATGGCGATATTCACCTTTTCCACGCGCTGTGTATCGAAATTGGCTAAGGATTCTCTTCCCAGCCCTCGTAAGAGTCCAATATAACGATAAATAACTCTAGGAGACACGGAACCCCGATATTTACCTTTTCCACGCGCTGTGTATCGAAAGAAGTTGAGGATTCTCTTTCCAGTCCTCGTAAGAGTCCAATTTAACGATAAATGGCTCTAGGCGACTCGGAATCGTGATATTTACCTTTTCCACGTGCTGTGTATCGGATGAAGTTAAGGATGCACTTTCCAGCCCTCGCAATCTTCCGATATAACGATAAATAGCTTTATTAGACACGGAATCGCGATATTTACCTCTTCCAAGCGCTGTGTATCGAAAAAAGTTAGGGATGTACTTCCTAGCTGTCGGAATAGTCCGATATAACGATAGATGTCTCTAGGAGACAAGGAATGGCGATATTCACCTTTTCCACGCGCTGTGTATCGAAATTGGCTAAGGATTCTGTTTCCAGCCCTCGTAAGAGTCCAATATAACGATAAATCGCTCTAAGAGACACGGAACTGCGATATTTACCTTTCCCAAGCGCTGTGTATCGAAATTGGCTAAGGATGTAATTCCCAGCCCTCGGAATCATCCGATATAAAGATAAATGGCTCTGGGACACACGGAATTGCGATATTTACAATTTCCACGCGCTGTGTACCGAAATTGGTAAGGATTCACTTTCCAGCCATCGTAATCGTCCGATAAAACGAGAAATCGCCCTAGGACACTCGGAATCGCGATATTTACCTTTTCCACCCACTGTGTATAGGAAAAAGTTAAGGTTGTACTTCCTAGCTGTCGTAATCGTCCAATATAACGGTAAATCGCTCTAGGAGACTCGGAATCGCGATATTTACCTTTTGCACGCGCTGTGTATCGAAATTGGCTAAGGATTCTCTTCCGAGCCCTCGTAAGAGTCCAATATAACGATAAATAACTCTAGGAGACACGGAACCGCGATATTTACCTTTCCCACGTGCTGTGTATCGGATGAAGTTAAGGATGCACTTTTCAGCCCTCGGAATCTTCCGATATAACGATAAATAGCTTTATTAGACACGGAATCGCTATATTTACCTCTTCCACGTGCTGTGTATCGAAAGAAGTTAAGGATGTACTTCCAAGTTGTCGGAATCGACCGATATAACGATAAATGTCTCTCGGACACACGCAATCGCGATATTTACCTTTTCCAAGCGTTGTGTATCGAAATTGGCTAAGGATTCACGTCCCAGCCCTCGGAATCGTCCGATATAAAGATAAATGGCTCTGGGACACACGGAATTGCGATATTTACAATTTCCACGCGCTGTGTACCGAAATTGGTAAGGATTCACTTTCCAGCCATCGTAATCGTCCGATAAAACGAGAAATCGCCCTAGGACACTCGGAATCGCGTTATTTACCTTTTCCACCCACTGTGTATAGGAAAAAGTTAAGGTTGTACTTCCTAGCTGTCGTAATCGTCCAATATCACGATAAATCGCTCTAGGAGACACGGAACCGCGATATTTACCTTTTCCACGTGCTGCGCGTCGGATGAAGTTAAGGATGCACTTTCCAGCCCTCGGAATCATCCGATATAACGATAAATAGCTTTATTAGACACGGAATCGCGATATTTACCTCTTCCATGTGCTGTGTATCGAAATTGGCTAAGAATTCTGTTTCCAGCCCTCGTAAGAGTCCAATATAACGATAAATCGCTCTGAGAGACACGGAACTGCGATATTTACCTTTTCCAAGCGCTGTGTATCGAAAAATGTTAAGGATTCTCTTTCCAGTCCTCGTAAGAGTCCAATTTAACGATAAATGGCTCTAGGCGACTCGGAATCGTAATATTTACCTTTTCCAAGCGTTGTGTATCGAAATTGGCTAAGGATTCACGTCCCAGCCCTCGGAAACGTCCCATATAACGATAAATGGCTCTGGGACACACGGAATCGCGATATTTACCTCTTCCACGCGCTGTGTATCGAAATTGGCTAAGGATTCACTTTCCAGCCCTCCTAAGCGTCCAATATAACGATAAATCGCTCTAGGACACACGGGACCGCGATATTTACCTTTTCCATGCGCTGTGTATCGAAAGAAGTTAAGGATGCACGTCCCAGCCCTCGGAATCGTCCGATATAACGATAAATGGCTCTAGGCGACTCGGAATCGTGCTACTTACCTTTTCCCCGCGCTGTGTATGGAGATTGGCTAAGGATGCACTACCCAGCCCTCGGAATCGTCCGATATAAAGATAAATGGCTCTGGGACACACGGAATCGCGATATTTACCTTTTCCACGCGCTGTGTATCGAAAGAAGTTGAGGATTCTCTTTCCAGTCCTCGTAAGAGTCCAATATAACGATAAATCGATATAGGAGACTCGGAATCGCGATATTTACCTTTTCCAAGCTCTGTGTATCGAAATTGGCTAAGGATTTACTTTCCAGCCCTCGTAATCGTCCGATATAACGAGAAATCGCCCTAGGAGACTCGGAATCGCGTTATTTACATTTTCCACCCGCTGTGTATCGAAATTGGCTAAGCAATCTGTATCCAGCCCTCGTAAGAGTCCAATATAACGATAAATCGCTCTAAGAGACACGGAACCCCGATATTTACCTTTTCCACGCGCTGTGTATCGAAAGAAGTTGAGGATTCTATTTCCAGTCCTCGTAAGAGTCCAATTTAACGATAAATGGCTCTAGGCGACTCGGAATCGTGATATTTACCTTTTCCACGTGCTGTGTATCGGATGAAGTTAAGGATGCACTTTCCAGCCCTCGGAATCTTCCGATATAACGATAAATAGCTTTATTAGACACGGAATCGCGATATTTACCTCTTCCAAGCGCTGTGTATCGAAAAAAGTTAGGGATGTACTTCCTAGCTGTCGGAATAGTCCGATATAACGATAGATGTCTCTAGGAGACAAGGAATGGCGATATTCACCTTTTCCACGCGCTGTGTATCGAAATTGGCTAATGATTCTGTTTCCAGCCCTCGTAAGAGTCCAATATAACGATAAATCGCTCTAAGAGACACGGAACTGCGATATTTACCTTTCCCAAGCGCTGTGTATCGAAATTGGCTAAGGATGCACATCCCAGCCCTCGGAATCATCCGATATAAAGATAAATGGCTCTGGGACACACGGAATTGCGATATTTACAATTTCCACGCGCTGTGTACCGAAATTGGTAAGGATTCACTTTCCAGCCATCGTAATCGTCCGATAAAACGAGAAATCGCCCTAGGACACTCGGAATCGCGATATTTACCTTTTCCACCCACTGTGTATAGGAAAAAGTTAAGGTTGTACTTCCTAGCTGTCGTAATCGTCCAATATAACGGTAAATCGCTCTAGGAGACTCGGAATCGCGATATTTACCTTTTGCACGCGCTGTGTATCGAAATTGGCTAAGGATTCTCTTCCGAGCCCTCGTAAGAGTCCAATATAACGATAAATAACTCTAGGAGACACGGAACCGCGATATTTACCTTTCCCACGTGCTGTGTATCGGATGAAGTTAAGGATGCACTTTTCAGCCCTCGGAATCTTCCGATATAACGATAAATAGCTTTATTAGACACGGAATCGCTATATTTACCTCTTCCACGTGCTGTGTATCGAAAGAAGTTAAGGATGTACTTCCAAGTTGTCGGAATCGACCGATATAACGATAAATGTCTCTCGGACACACGCAATCGCGATATTTACCTTTTCCAAGCGTTGTGTATCGAAATTGGCTAAGGATTCACGTCCCAGCACTCGGAATCGTCCGATATAAAGATAAATGGCTCTGGGACACACGGAATTGCGATATTTACAATTTCCACGCGCTGTGTACCGAAATTGGTAAGGATTCACTTTCCAGCCATCGTAATCGTCCGATAAAACGAGAAATCGCCCTAGGACACTCGGAATCGCGTTATTTACCTTTTCCACCCACTGTGTATAGGAAAAAGTTAAGGTTGTACTTCGTAGCTTTCGTAATCGTCCAATATAACGATAAATCACTCTAAGAGACACGGAACCGCGATATTTACCTCTTCCACGCGCTGTGTATCGTAAGAAGTTAAGGATGTACTTCCTAGCTGTCGGAATCGACCGATATAACGATAAATGTCTCTGGGACACACGCAATCGCGATATTTATCTTTTCCAAGCGTTGTGTATCGAAATTGGCTAAGGATTCACGTCCCAGCCCTCGGAATCGTCCGATATAACGTGAAATCGCCCTAGGATACTCGGAATCGCGTTAGTTACCTTTTCCACCCACTGTGTATAGGAAAAAGTTAAGGTTGTACTTCCTAGCTGTCGTAATCGTCCAATATAACTATAAATCGCTCTAGGAGACTCGGAATCGCGATATTTACCTTTTCCACGTGCTGTGTATCGAAAGAAGTTAAGGATGCACTTCCCAGCCCTCGGAATCTTCCGATATAACGATAAATAGCTTTATTAGACACGGAATCGCGATATTTACCTTTTCCACATGCTGTGTGTCGAAATTGGCTAAGATTTCACGTCCCAGCCCTCGGAATCGTCCGATATAAAGATCAATGGCTCTGTGATACACGGAATTGCGATATTTACAATTTCCACGCGTTGTGTATCGAAATTGGCAAGGATTCATTTTCCAGCCCTCGCAATCGTCCAGTATAACGAGAAATCGCTCTAGAATACTCGGAATCGCGATATTCACCTTTTCCAAGCGCTGTGTATCGAAAAAAGTTAGGGATGTACTTCCTAGCTGTCGGAATCGTCCGATATAACGATAGATGTCTCTAGGAGACAAGGAATGGCGATATTCACCTTTTCCACGCGCTGTGTATCGAAATTGGCTAAGGATTCTGTTTCCAGCCCTCGTAAGAGTCCAATATAACGATAAATCGCTCTAAGAGACACGGAACTGCGATATTTACCTTTTCCAAGCGCTGTGTATCGAAAAATGTTAAGGATTCTCTTTCCAGCCCTCGTAAGAGTCCAATATAACGATAAATGGCTCTAGACGACTCGGAATCGTGATATTTACCTTTTCCACGCGCTGTGAATCGAAATTGGCTAAGGATGCACTTCCCAGCCCCCGGAATCATCCGATATAAAGATAAATGGCTCTGGGACACACGGAATTGCGATATTTACAATTTCCACGCGCTGTGTACCGAAATTGGTAAGGATTCACTTTCCAGCCATCGTAATCGTCCGATAAAACGAGAAATCGCCCTAGGACACTCGGAATCGCGTTATTTACCTTTTCCACCCACTGTGTATAGGAAAAAGTTAAGGTTGTACTTCCTAGCTGTCGTAATCGTCCAATATCACGATAAATCGCTCTAGGAGACACGGAACCGCGATATTTACCTTTTCCACGTGCTGCGCGTCGGATGAAGTTAAGGATGCACTTTCCAGCCCTCGGAATCATCCGATATAACGATAAATAGCTTTATTAGACACGGAATCGCGATATTTACCTCTTCCATGTGCTGTGTATCGAAATTGGCTAAGAATTCTGTTTCCAGCCCTCGTAAGAGTCCAATATAACGATAAATCGCTCTGAGAGACACGGAACTGCGATATTTACCTTTTCCAAGCGCTGTGTATCGAAAAATGTTAAGGATTCTCTTTCCAGTCCTCGTAAGAGTCCAATTTAACGATAAATGGCTCTAGGCGACTCGGAATCGTGATATTTACCTTTTCCAAGCGTTGTGTATCGAAATTGGCTAAGGATTCACGTCCCAGCCCTCGGAAACGTCCCATATAACGATAAATGGCTCTGGGACACACGGAATCGCGATATTTACCTCTTCCACGCGCTGTGTATCGAAAGAAGTTAAGGATGTACTTCCTAGCTGTCGCAATCGTCCGATATACAGATAAATGTCTCTGGGACACACGGAATCGCGATATTTACCTTTCCCAAGCGCTGTGTATCGAAATTGGCTAAGGATTCACTTTCCAGCCCTCCTAAGCGTCCAATATAACGATAAATCGCTCTAGGACACACGGGACCGCGATATTTACCTTTTCCATGCGCTGTGTATCGAAAGAAGTTAAGGATGCACGTCCCAGCCCTCGGAATCGTCCGATATAACGATAAATGGCTCTAGGCGACTCGGAATCGTGCTACTTACCTTTTCCCCGCGCTGTGTATGGAGATTGGCTAAGGATGCACTTCCCAGCCCTCGGAATCGTCCGATATAAAGATAAATGGCTCTGGGACACACGGAATCGCGATATTTACCTTTTCCACGCGCTGTGTATCGAAAGAAGTTAAGGATGCACTTCCCAGCCTTCGGAATCTTCCGATATAACGATAAATAGACGCGCTGTGTATCGAAAGAAGTTGAGGATTCTCTTTCCAGTCCTCGTAAGAGTCCAATATAACGATAAAATCGATATAGGAGACTCGGAATCGCGATATTTACCTTTTCCAAGCTCTGTGTATCGAAATTGGCTAAGGATTTACTTTCCAGCCCTCGTAATCGTCCGATATAACGAGAAATCGCCCTAGGAGGACTCGGAATCGCGTTATTTTACATTTTCCACCCGCTGTGTATCGAAATTGGCTAAGCAATCTGTATCCAGCCCCTCGTAAGAGTCCAATATAAACGATAAATCGCTCTAAGAGACAACGGAACCCCGATATTTACCTTTTCCACGCGCTGTGTATCGAAAGAAGTTGAGGATTCTCTTTCCAGTCCTCGTAAGAGTCCAATTTAACGATAAATGGCTCTAGGCGACTCGGAATCCGTGATATTTTACCTTTTCCACGTGCTTGTGTATCGGATGAAAGTTAAGGATGCACTTTCCAGCCCTCGGAATCTTCCGATATAACGATAAATAGCTTTATTAGACACGGGAATCGCCGATATTTACCTCTTCCAAGCGCTGTGTATCGAAAAAAGTTAGGGATGTACTTCCTAGCTGTCGGAATAGTCCGATATAACGATAGATGTCTCTAGGAGACAAGGAATGGCGATATTCACCTTTTCCACGCGCTGTGTATCGAAATTGGTCTAAGGATTCTGTTTCCCAGCCCTCGTAAGAGTCCAAATATAACGATAAATCGCTCTAAGAAGACACGGAACTGCGATATTTACCTTTCCCAAGCGCTGTGTATCGAAATTGGCTAAGGATGCACTTTCCAGCCATCGTAATCGTCCGATAAAAACGAGAAATCGCCCTAGGACACTCGGAATCGCGATATTTAACCTTTTCCACCCACTGTGTATAGGGAAAAAGTTAAGGTTGTACTTCCTAGCTGTCGTAATCGTCTCCAATATAACGGTTAAATCGCTCTAGGAGACCTCGGAATCGCGATATTTACCTTTTGCACGCGCTGTGTATTGAAATTGGCTAAGGATTCTCTTCCGAGCCCTCGTAAGAGTCCAATATAACGATAAATAACTCTAGGAGACACGGAACCGCGATATTTACCTTTCCCCACGTGCTGTGTATCGGATTGAAGTTAAGGATGCACTTTTCAGCCCTCGGAATCTTCCGATATAACGATAAATAGCTTTATTAGACACGGAATCGCTATTATTTACCTCTTCCACGTGCTGTGTATCGAAAGAAGTTAAGGATGTACTTCCAAGTTGTCGGAAATCGACCGATATAACGATAAATGTCTCTCGGACACACGCAATCGCGTTATTTACCTTTTCCACCCACTGTGTATAGGAAAAAGTTAAGGTTGTACTTCGTAGCTTTCGTAATCGTCCAATATAACGATAAATCACTCTAAGAGACACGGAACCGCGATATTTACCTCTTCCACGCGCTGTGTATCGTAAGGAAGTTAAGGATGTACTTCCTAGCTGTCGGAATCGACCGATATAACGATAAATGTCTCTGGGACACCACGCAATCGCGATATTTATCTTTTCCAAGCGTTGTGTATCGAAATTGGCTAAGGAATTCACGTCCCAGCCCTCGGAATCGTCCGATATAACGTGAAATCGCCCTAGGATACTCGGAATCGCGTTAGTTACCTTTTCCACCCACTGTGTATAGGAAAAAGTTAAGGTTGTACTTCCTAGCTGTCGTAATCGTCCAATATAACTATAAATCGCTCTAGGAGACTCGGAATCGCGATATTTACCTTTTCCACGTGCTGTGTATCGAAAGAAGTTAAGGATGCACTTCCCAGCCCTCGGAATCTTCCGATATAACGATAAATAGCTTTATTAGACACGGGAAATCGCGATATTTACCTTTTCCACATGCTGTGTGTCGAAATTGGCTAAGATTTCACGTCCCAGCCCTCGGAATCGTCCGATATAAAGATCAATGGCTTCTGGGATTACACGGAAATTGCGATATTTACAATTTCCACGCGTTTGTGTATCGAAATTGGCAAGGATTCATTTTCCAGCCCTCGCAATCGTCCAGTATAACGAGAAATCGCTCTAGAATACTCGGAATCGCGATATTCACCTTTTCCAAGCGCTGTGTATCGAAAAAAGTTTAGGGATGTACTTCCTAGCTGTCGGAATCGTCCGATATAACGATAGATGTCTCTAGGAGACAAGGAATGGCGATATTCACCTTTTCCACGCGCTGTGTATCGAAATTGGCTAAGGATTCTGTTTCCAGCCCTCGTAAGAGTCCAATATAACGATAAATCGCTCTAAGAGACACGGAACTGCGATATTTACCTTTTCCAAGTGCTGTGTATCGAAAAATGTTAAGGATTCTCTTTCCAGCCCTCGTAAGAGTCCAATATAACGATAAATGGCTCTAGACGACTCGGAATCGTGATATTTACCTTTTCCACGGGCTGTGTATCGAAATTGGCTAAGGATGCACTTCCCAGCCCTCGGAATCATCCGATATAAAGATAAATGGATCTGGGACACACGGAATTGCGATATTTACAATTTCCACGCGCTGTGTTACCGAAATTGGTAAGGATTCACTTTCCAGCCATCGTAATCGTCCGATAAAACGAGAAATCGCCCTAGGACACTCGGAATCGCGTTATTTACCTTTTCCAACCCACTGTGTATAGGAAAAAGTTAAGGTTGTACTTCGTAGCTTTCGTAATCGTCCAATATAACGATAAATCACTCTAAGAGACACGGAACCGCGATATTTACCTCTTCCCCACGCGCTGTGTATCGAAAGAAGTTAAGGATGTACTTCCTAGCTTGTCGGAATCGACCGATATAACGATAAATGTCTCTGGGACACACGCAATCGCGATATTTATCTTTTCCAAGCGTTGTGTATCGAAATTGGCTAAGGATTCACGTCCCAGTCCCTCGTAATCGTCCGATTAAAACGAGAAATCGCCCTATTACACTCGGAATCGCGTTATTTACCTTTTCCACCCACTGTGTATAGGAAAAAGTTAAGGTTGTACTTCCTACCTGTCCGTAAATCGTCCAATATAACGATAAATCGCTCTAGGAGACTCGGAATCGCGTTATTTACATTTTCCACCCGCTGTGTATAGGAAAAAGTTAAGGTTGTACTTCGTAGCTGTCGTAATCGTCCAATATAACGATAAATCGCTCTAGGAGACTCGGAATCGGGATATTTACCTTTTCCCCACGCGCTGTGTATCGAAATTGGCTAAGGATTCTCTTCCGAGCCCTCG
>OZ018299.1:9463534-9479437 GCA_963969485.1 Nomada goodeniana
TCGGATTATTACGAGGGCTGGAAGGTGAATCCGTAGCCAATTTCGATACACAGCATGTGGAAAAGGTAAATATCCTGATTCCGAGTCTCCTACATCCATTTATCGTTATATCGGATTATTACGAGGGCTGGAAGGTGAATCCTTAGCCAATTTCGATACACAGCGCGTGGAAAAGGTAAATATCGCCATTCCGAGTCTCCTACAACCATTTATCGTTATATCGGACGATCACGATGGCTGGAAAGTGAATCCTTAACCAATTTCGATACACAGCATGTGGAAAAGGTAAATATCCTGATTCCGAGTCTCCTACATCCATTTATCGTTATATCGGATTATTACGAGGGCTGGAAGGTGAATCCTTAGCCAATTTCGATACACAGCGCGTGGAAAAGGTAAATATCGCGATTCCGAGTGTCCTAGGCAGATTTAACGTTATATCGGTCGATTTCGAGCGCTGGAAAGTGAATCCTTAGCCAATTTCGATACACAGCATGTGGAAAAGGTAAATATCCTGATTCCGAGTCTCCTACAACCATTTATCGTTATATCGGACGATTACGAGGGCTGGAAAATAAATCCGTAGCCAATTTCGATACACAGCATGTGGAAAAGGTAAATATCCTGATTCCGAGTCTCCTACATCCATTTATCGTTATATCGGATTATTACGAGGGCTGGAAGGTGAATCCTTAGCCAATTTCGATACACAGCGCGTGGAAAAGGTAAATATCGCGATTCCGAGTGTCCTAGGCAGATTTAACGTTATATCGGTCGATTTCGAGCGCTGGAAAGTGAATCCTTAGCCAATTTCGATACACAGCATGTGGAAAAGGTAAATATCCTGATTCCGAGTCTCCTACATCCATTTATCGTTATATCGGATTATTACGAGGGCTGGAAGGTGAATCCTTAGCCAATTTCGATACACAGCATGTGGAAAAGGTAAATATCCTGATTCCGAGTCTCCTACATCCATTTATCGTTAAATCGGATTATTACGAGGGCTGGAAGGTGAATCCTTAGCCAATTTCGGTACACAGCGCGTGGAAACGGTAAATATCGCGATTCCGAGTGTCCTAGGCAGATTTAACGTTATATCGGTCGATTTCGAGCGCTGGAAAGTGAATCCTTAGCCAATTTCGATACACAGCGCGTGGAAAAGGTAATAAGGAAAAGGTAAATATCGCGATTCCGAGTGTCCTACATCCATTTATCGTTATATCGGATTATTACGAGGACTGGAAGGTGAATCCTTAGCCAATTTCGATACACAGCGCGTGGAAAAGGTAAATATCGCGATTCCGAGTCTCCTACAACCATTTATCATTTTATCGGAAGACTACGGGGCCTGAAAAGTGAATCCTTAGCCGATTTCGATGCACAGCGCGTGGAAATGTAAATATCGCGATTCCGAGTCTCCTACAACCATTTATCGTTATATCCGACGATTACGAGGGCTGGAAAGTGAATCCTTAGCCAATTTCGATACACAGCGCGTGGAAAAGGTAAATATCGCCATTCCGAGTCTCCTACAACCATTTATCGTTTGATCGGAAGACTACGAGGCCTGAACAGTGAATCCTTAGCCGATTTCGATGCACAGCGCGTGGAAAAGGTAAACATCGCGATTCCGAGTGTCCTAGGCAGATTTATCGTTACATCCGACGATTACGAGGGCTGGAAAGTGAATCCTTAGCCAATTTCGATACACAGCGCGTGGAAAAGGTAAATATCGCGATTCCGAGTCTCCTACATCCATATATCGTTATATCGGATTATTACGAAGGCTGGAAGGTGAATCCTTAGCCAATTTCGATACACAGCCCGTGGAAAAGGTAAATATCGCGATTCCGAGTGTCCTAGGCAGATTTAACGTTATATCGGTCGATTTCGAGGGCTGGAAAGTGAATCCGTAGCCAATTTAGATACACAGCATGTGGAAAAGGTAAACATCGCGATTCCGAGTGTCCTACATCCATTTATCGTTATATCGGACGATTACGAGAGCTGGAAAGTGAATCCTTAGCCAATTTCGGTACACAGCGCGTGGAAAACGTAAATATCCCGATTCCGAGTGTCCTACAACCATTTATCGTTTGATCGGAAGACTACGAGGCCTGAACAGTGAATCCTTAGCCGATTTCGATGCACAGCGCGTGGAAAAGGTAATAAGCAAAAGGTAAATATCGCGATTCCGAGTGCCCTAGGCAGATTTATCGTTATATCCGACGATTACGAGGGCTGGAAAGTGAATCGTTAGCCAATTTCGATACGCAGCATGTGGAAAAGGTAAATATCGCGATTCCGAGTGTCCTACATCTAGTTAGCGTTATATCGGATTATTACGAGGGCTGGAAGGTGAATCCTTAGCCAATTTCGGTACACAGCGCGTGGAAACGGTAAATATCGCGATTCCGAGTGTCCTAGGCAGATTTAACGTTATATCGGTCGATTTCGAGCGCTGGAAAGTGAATCCTTAGCCAATTTCGATACACAGCGCGTGGAAAAGGTAATAAGGAAAAGGTAAATATCGCGATTCCGAGTGTCCTACATCCATTTATCGTTATATCGGATTATTACGAGGGCTGGAAGGTGAATCCTTAGCCAATTTCGATACACAGCGCGTGGAAAAGGTAAATATCGCGATTCCGAGTCTCCTACAACCATTTATCATTTTATCGGAAGACTACGGGGCCTGAAAAGTGAATCCTTAGCCGATTTCGATGCACAGCGCGTGGAAATGTAAATATCGCGATTCCGAGTCTCCTACAACCATTTATCGTTATATCCGACGATTACGAGGGCTGGAAAGTGAATCCTTAGCCAATTTCGATACACAGCGCGTGGAAAAGGTAAATATCGCCATTCCGAGTCTCCTACAACCATTTATCGTTTGATCGGAAGACTACGAGGCCTGAACAGTGAATCCTTAGCCGATTTCGATGCACAGCGCGTGGAAAAGGTAAACATCGCGATTCCGAGTGTCCTAGGCAGATTTATCGTTACATCCGACGATTACGAGGGCTGGAAAGTGAATCCTTAGCCAATTTCGATACACAGCGCGTGGAAAAGGTAAATATCGCGATTCCGAGTCTCCTACATCCATATATCGTTATATCGGATTATTACGAAGGCTGGAAGGTGAATCCTTAGCCAATTTCGATACACAGCCCGTGGAAAAGGTAAATATCGCGATTCCGAGTGTCCTAGGCAGATTTAACGTTATATCGGTCGATTTCGAGGGCTGGAAAGTGAATCCGTAGCCAATTTAGATACACAGCATGTGGAAAAGGTAAACATCGCGATTCCGAGTGTCCTACATCCATTTATCGTTATATCGGACGATTACGAGAGCTGGAAAGTGAATCCTTAGCCAATTTCGGTACACAGCGCGTGGAAAACGTAAATATCCCGATTCCGAGTGTCCTACAACCATTTATCGTTTGATCGGAAGACTACGAGGCCTGAACAGTGAATCCTTAGCCGATTTCGATGCACAGCGCGTGGAAAAGGTAATAAGCAAAAGGTAAATATCGCGATTCCGAGTGCCCTAGGCAGATTTATCGTTATATCCGACGATTACGAGGGCTGGAAAGTGAATCGTTAGCCAATTTCGATACACAGCATGTGGAAAAGGTAAATATCGCGTTTCCGAGTCTCCTACAACCATTTATCGTTATATCGGACGATCACGATGGCTGGAAAGTGTGAGTGTGATTGTTTTCATTGTGTGTGTGAGAGCGTGCGTGTAGAGAGAGAGGGGAGTAAATACACAGAGTGAGAGTAACGCGCCAGCCGCATGTGTGAGGAGGCAACGGTATGTGCAATGGAAAGATAGATTTATCCTAATAAATATATATAAGCTGATCCAGGACGGGTATTTGCATGACTTATTTTCCACCACAAATTGGTAGCAGAAGTCCGTGGTTGTTTGATTGATTGACAAGTAATAGCTTGATAGTTAGTAATCCATAATATGTGCCACGTGTTCTTTGAGGTTATGAGATACCGCATGCAAATTTTTCTGAGAAGTGAATAAAAAGAAACAAACGTAAAAGATGAATACAAAAATGATTGAAGGATGGAATTTTGCGAGTGTCGAATCACTTAATGACGTAAACTATTTTCTATGGAAAGAAAAAGTTGAAGGAATATTGAGAGCAAAGAAGCTATGGAAAAAAGTGATAGAAAAGAAATCACCAGAGAAACCTCAAGAGGAAGAAGAAAACTACGAACAAAAATTTAAAATATGGGATGAATGGGATGATGAAAACCATGCGGCTAGAGCAATAATAATAAACACCATGTCACAGGCGCAAGTGTTGAAATATTGCAATGAGAAAAATGCAGGTAAATTATGGAATCAGATTAAATGTGATATGGCAGCAGAATCTGAACATATAAAAGGAAAAGCCCTAAGTGAATTGACAAATTTACAAATGACGAAAGACGAAAATGTAGATGCCTATATAAACAGGGCAGAAGCGTTAACAAATAAATGCATACAATTGGGAAGAGCTATAGAAAAATATGAATTAAAAATGTATGTTCTGAGAGGCTTGAGGACTGAATTTGACCAAAATGTGAGAATATTAGAAAACCAAAGGGAGGTAAATATGAATGAAATAAGGTTTGCGTTAAAACAAGAAGAGATGAGAAATGAAAGAAGAAGAGGTGAGCGTATGCAAAAAGATCAAGAGGGAATCAGAAGAGCCAAGGAAAAGATAAATAAAGAAATACATTGCTTTAATTGTGGTAAGAAGGGGCACATTTCAAGCGAGTGCTATGGAAAGGTTAAATGTTTCAATTGCCAAGGATATGGACACAAAGCATCTAAGTGCAGGGAATCAAAAACCATCAGTCCTACTCGAGGAAGAGGACAAAGAGGCAGATTCCAAAGCAGAGGACATCATGGAACGTATGGATATGGACGTGGAAGGGGAGAAACCATGATGAGTATGAATGATGAGACAATAATGACTGCAAGTGATCGAATCTATGTAAATAAAACAGTAGTAAGTAAAATAGGAATAAGAGACGTGAACATTAAAAACATGGAATGGCTGTTAGACTCAGGATCAACAAGTCATATGACAAATGACACAAAAATGTTTGACAAACTGGAACAAGACGTGAGAGAAATTACACTAGCAGACAAGAAAGGCAGGAAACTGATTTCTGGTGGTATTGGAGACATTGTTATGAAACAACCACAAATTAAAAATAGAGTCAGGCTTACAAATGTACTGTGTGTTCCGGATCTGAACGCTAATTTATTATCAGTAGCGAAATTTACAGACAATGGATACACTGTAAAATTTAGCAAATTTGGTGCTGAAATATATAAAGAACAAAATGAGGTACAAATGACAGCAGTAAGAAAAGGAAATGGATACTATGTGGAATCAAAGACAATTAACAATGAAGAAGCAACAATGACAAAAGATATTGATATATGGCATCAAAGACTGGGACATGTGAACAGAAAAATAATAGAGGATATGAAGAAAAAGGACTTGGTAATAGGAATGAAAGGACAAAACAAAAGAAACGTACAATGCGAAAGCTGTGTTGAAGGAAAAACATGTAGGAAAATCCATGTCAGATTGACCAATAGAAGAGCAAAAGAAATTATGGAACTATGGCATATTGATTTGATTGGACCTATTAATCCAATATCAAAGGGTGGAAAAAGGTATATATTTACTATAGTAGATGACTACTCAAGAATGTTTTTTGTTATATTGCTAAGAGAAAAAAGTGAAGCAGCCGAGGAATTGAAGAGATTAATAATACTAAAAAAGAACCAGTCAGGAAAAAGGATGAGAGGAATACGTTCAGACAATGGAGGAGAATTTATTGGAAAAAATTTAAACCAATGGCTAAGAAATAAAGGAATAAAACATGAATTGAGCCCAGCAAGAACACCTCAGTGCAACGGGGTAGCCGAGAGGGCAAATAGATCTCTGATAGAGATGACGAGGACATTAATGGCTGATTCACACCTACCAATGAATTTTTGGGCAGAAGCAGTATGTGTCTCTGCACATACGAGAAATAGGGTAAAATCAACAGTACATGAAAAGACCCCATATGAATTATGGCATGAGAGAAAGCCAAACATAGGTTATATGAAAAGATTTGGGTGTATGGCATTTGTCTTAAATAAGGAATATTCTAAGAACAAATTTGGACCAAAGACTTCTAAAGGTATTTTTATAGGTTATGCCGAGAACAATACATATAGAGTGTACGTACCTGAAACAGGAAAGGTCAGAAATGATAATGACGTGAAATTTGACGAAAGTAGAAATGGAATAGAAATTCTTAATGCAAAGAAAGAAACTGAGTATAAAAAGAATGAAGAATTGTCAATTATGGGACTAGATTTAGAGAACGACGATGAAGAGAATGAAGCACATGAAGAAAATATTGATGATATTACCCAAGAGGAAGACAGCATTTATGAAGACGCAGACGAAGATGGAATCAATGAGCAGAGCATAGGACAAGATGAAGATGGAAGAGAAGAGGATGCAATAGAGTCAGAAGAAGAGGAAGTGAGAAATAGGAGCAGAGGGAGACCAAGAGGTACAACAAGAGAGGTGATAGAAGCACGAAGACATCTACAGCAGGAGGAAGACAGACGAAAAGAGGAAACAGAAGGATTGCGAAGATCTGAAAGAATACGAGATAGGAACTTTGCCATGATGATAATAGGTGAGGAAATTCCAAAAACTGTGACTCAAGCAAGAAATTCGGAAAACTGGGAGAAATGGAGACAAGCCATGGATGAGGAGATGAAATCAATGAAGAAACATAACGTTTGGAATGTCGTCACAAGACCCAAAGGAAAACGGATAATTAGTAGCAAGTGGGTGTATAATATTAAAGAAGATCCTACGACTAAGGAAAGAAAATACAAGGCTCGATTGGTAGCACTTGGATGTGGACAACGACCAGGTTACGACTATGGAGAGACATTCGCACCAGTGATACGCATAGAAACCATCAGATTGTTATTTAGCATAGGTGCGGAAATGAAGAAAAAAATAAAAATGTATGACGTAAAAACTGCGTTCTTACATGGGAATTTAACGGAGGAAATATTTATGGAAATGCCAAAAGGGTATGAGGAAAGCAGTAATGTGTGTCAACTAAATAAGAGCCTGTATGGCTTAAAACAGGCTGGAAGATGTTGGAACCAATTTCTAGTAGAAGTCGTTATAAAAAACGGATTAAAACAGAGCAAGGAAGATCAATGCTTATTTTTCAAAAAGGAGGGTAAGGACTTCATATATTGTGGAATACACGTAGACGATATAATAGTATTAGCGAGTAATAATAAGATTGAGAAAAATTAT
The DNA here is from genome assembly GCA_963969485.1 of Nomada goodeniana. NCBI lineage: Eukaryota > Metazoa > Arthropoda > Insecta > Hymenoptera > Apidae > Nomada > Nomada goodeniana. The sequence goes on from OZ018299.1 coordinate 9,470,902, forward strand.
ATGGAAAAGATAGGCAGAGAAATAGAATTAAAAAGCTTAGGCGAAGCCAAGTGTGTTTTAGGTTTACAGGTCGAACAGGAGGAAGGAAAGATTGTAGTACATTTAAGGGATTATATAGAAAAACTATTAGACATGTACGGGATGAGAGAGTGCAATGCAGTTACGTCACCGATTGATATCAATGTCAAGATGCAAAACCATGAGACGAGTCCGACATCTAACATAGAGGAATACCAGGAATTGATAGGTAGACTCATGTACCTGAGTGTGTATGCTAGACCCGATATATGGTTCGCGTTGAGTTGTTTGTCACAATTTAGCAAGAATCCAAAAGTAATGCATATGATGTCGTTAAAGAGGATTTTAAGGTATTTGAAAGGAACAATTGATTATCGTCTAGTATTTGGAGATAAAAATTGTATGAAAGGGGTAGAATGTGAATCGGATGCGTCATGGGACAGTACGGGAGATGCGAAATCTTATAGTGGAATGTTAATGTATAGAAATGGCGATTTAATACACTGGAGGAGTAAGAAACAAAAAATGGTTGCGTTATCGTCGACAGAGAGTGAACTTGAATCAGTATTAGAAAGTGTAAAAGAACTGATCTGGTGTAAGAGAATATTAAATGAGATAGACGGCAAAAATATTGTAAAGAAAGTAATAAAGTGCGACAACTTAAATGTGGTTAAATTAGCTAAAGGCGGAAACTATAAGACAAAGTCGAAATTGTTAAACCGTAAATGTTGGTATGTGAGAGAAGCGGTAATGAATGAAAACTTGGAGATAATACATGTACCGAGTGTAGCGATGACAGCTGATTGTATGACAAAACCACTGAGTGGACCAAATTTATTAAGGAATATAAAAAAGATGTTGCTAACCGAAAAGCAATAAAAACAAGGGGGGTATGTGTGAGTGTGATTGTTTTCATTGTGTGTGTGAGAGCGTGCGTGTAGAGAGAGAGGGGAGTAAATACACAGAGTGAGAGTAACGCGCCAGCCGCATGTGTGAGGAGGCAACGGTATGTGCAATGGAAAGATAGATTTATCCTAATAAATATATATAAGCTGATCCAGGACGGGTATTTGCATGACTTATTTTCCACCACAGAAAGTGAATCCTTAACCAATTTCGATACACAGCGCGTGGAAAAGTTAAATATCGAGATTCCGAGTCTCCGACAACCATTTATCGTTATATCGGACGATTACGAGGGCTGGAAAATAAATCCGTAGCCAATTTCGATACACAGCATGTGGAAAAGGTAAATATCCTGATTCCGAGTCTCCTACATCCATTTATCGTTATATCGGATTATTACGAGGGCTGGAAAGTGAATTCTTAGCCAATTTCGATACACAGCGAGTGGAAAAGGTAAATATCGAGATTCCGAGTCTCCTACAACCATTTATCGTTATATCGGACGATTACGAGGGCTGGAAAGTGAATCCTTAGCCAATTTCGATACACAGCATGTGGAATACGTAAATATCCCGATTCCGAGTCTCCTACAACCATTTATCGTTATATCGGACGATCACGATGGCTGGAAAGTGAATCCTTAACCAATTTCGATACACAGCGCGTGGAAAAGGTAAATATCGAGATTCCGAGTCTCCAACAACCATTTATCGTTATATCGGACGATTACGAGGGCTGGAAAATAACTCCGTAGCCAATTTCGATACACAGCATGTGGAATACGTAAATATCCCGATTCCGAGTCTCCTACATCCATTTATGGTTATATCGGATTATTACGAGGGCTGGAAGGTCAATCCTTAGCCAATTTCGATACACAGCGCGTGGAAATGGTAAATATCGCGATTGCGAGTCTCCTACAACCATTTATCGTTATATCCGACGATTACGAGGGCTGGAAAATAACTCCGTAGCCAATTTCGATACACAGCATGTGGAATACGTAAATATCCCGATTCCGAGTCTCCTACATCCATTTATGGTTATATCGGATTATTACGAGGGCTGGAAGGTGAATCCTTAGCTAATTTCGATACATAGCGCGTGGAAAAGGTAAATATCGCGATTCCGAGTGTCCTAGGCAGATTTAACGTTATATCGGACGATCACGATGGCTGGAAAGTGAATCCTTAACCAATTTCGATACACAGCGCGTGGAAAAGGTAAATATCCTGATTCCGAGTCTCCTACATCCATTTATGGTTATATCGGATTATTACGAGGGCTGGAAGGCGAATCCTTAGCCAATTTCGATACACAGCGCGTGGAAAAGGTAAATATCGCGATTCCGAGTGTCCTAGGCAGATTTATCGTTATATCGGACGATTACGAGAGCTGGAAAGTGAATTCTTAGCCAATTTCGATACACAGCGCGTGGAAAAGGTAAATATCGCAATTCCGAGTCTCCTACAACCATTTATCGTTTTATCGGAAGACTACGAGGCCTGAAAAGTGAATCCTTAGCCAATTTCGATAAACAACGCGTGGAAACGGTAAATATCGCGATTCCGAGTCTCCTACAGCCATTTATGGTTATATCGGATTATTACGAGGGCTGGAAGGTCAATCCTTAGCCAATTTCGATACACAGCGCGTGGAAATGGTAAATATCGCGATTGCGAGTCTCCTACAACCATTTATCGTTATATCCGACGATTACGAGGGCTGGAAAATAACTCCGTAGCCAATTTCGATACACAGCATGTGGAATACGTAAATATCCCGATTCCGAGTCTCCTACATCCATTTATGGTTATATCGGATTATTACGAGGGCTGGAAGGTCAATCCTTAGCCAATTTCGATACACAGCGCGTGGAAATGGTAAATATCGCGATTGCGAGTCTCCTACAACCATTTATCGTTATATCCGACGATTACGAGGGCTGGAAAATAACTCCGTAGCCAATTTCGATACACAGCATGTGGAATACGTAAATATCCCGATTCCGAGTCTCCTACATCCATTTATGGTTATATCGGATTATTACGAGGGCTGGAAGGTGAATCCTTAGCTAATTTCGATACATAGCGCGTGGAAAAGGTAAATATCGCGATTCCGAGTGTCCTAGGCAGATTTAACGTTATATCGGACGATCACGATGGCTGGAAAGTGAATCCTTAACCAATTTCGATACACAGCGCGTGGAAAAGGTAAATATCCTGATTCCGAGTCTCCTACATCCATTTATGGTTATATCGGATTATTACGAGGGCTGGAAGGCGAATCCTTAGCCAATTTCGATACACAGCGCGTGGAAAAGGTAAATATCGCGATTCCGAGTGTCCTAGGCAGATTTATCGTTATATCGGACGATTACGAGAGCTGGAAAGTGAATTCTTAGCCAATTTCGATACACAGCGCGTGGAAAAGGTAAATATCGCAATTCCGAGTCTCCTACAACCATTTATCGTTTTATCGGAAGACTACGAGGCCTGAAAAGTGAATCCTTAGCCAATTTCGATAAACAACGCGTGGAAACGGTAAATATCGCGATTCCGAGTCTCCTACAGCCATTTATGGTTATATCGGATTATTACGAGGGCTGGAAGGCGAATCCTTAGCCAATTTCGATACACAGCGCGTGGAAAAGGTAAATATCGCGATTCCGAGTCTCCTACAACCATTTATCGTTTTATCGGAAGACTACGAGGCCTGAAAAGTGAATCCTTAGCCGATTTCGATGCACAGCGCGTGGAAAAGGTAAATATCGAGATTCCGAGTCTCCTACAACCATTTATCGTTATATCGGACGATCACGAGGGCTGGAAAATAACTCCGTAGCCAATTTCCATACACAGCATGTGGAATACGTAAATATCCCGATTCCGAGTCTCCTACATCCATTTATGGTTATATCGGATTATTACGAGGGCTGGAAGGTGAATCCTTAGCCAATTTCGATACACAGCGCGTGGAAAAGGTAAATATCGCGATTCCGAGTCTCCTACAACCATTTATCGTTTTATCGGAAGACTACGAGGCCTGAAAAGTGAATCCTTAGCCGATTTCGATGCACAGCGCTTGGAAAAGGTAAATATCGAGATTCCGAGTCTCCTACAACCATTTATCGTTATATCGGACGATCACGAGGGCTGGAAAATAAATCCGTAGCCAATTTCGATACACAGCATGTGGAATACGTAAATATCCTGATTCCCAGTCTCCTAAAACCATTTATCGTTTTATCGGAAGACTCCGAGGCCTGAAAAGTGAATCCTTAGCCGATTTCGATGCACAGCGCGTGGAAAAGGTAAATATCGCGATTCCGAGTCTCCAACAACCATTTATCGTTATATCGGACGATTACGAGGGCTGGAAAATAAATCCGTAGCCAATTTCGATACACAGCATGTGGAAAAGGTAAATATCGCGATTCCGAGTCTCCTACAACCATTTATCGTTATATCGGACGATTACGAAAGCTGGAAAGTGAATTCTTAGCCAATTTCGATACACAGCGCGTGGAAAAGGTAAATATCGCGATTCCGAGTCTCCTACAACCATTTATCGTTATATCGGACGATTGCGAGGGCTGGAAAGTGAATCCTTAGCCGATTTCGATGCACAGCGCGTGGAAAAGGTAAATATCGAGATTCCGAGTCTCCTACAACCATTTATCGTTATATCGGACGATCACGAGGGCTGGAAAATAAATCCGCAGCCAATTTCGATACACAGCATGTGGAATACGTAAATATCCCGATTCCGAGTCTCCTACAACCATTTATCGTTATATCGGACGATCACGATGGCTGGAAAGTGAATCCTTAACCAATTTCGATACACGGCGCGTGGAAAAGGTAAATATCGAGATTCCGAGTCTCCTACAACCATTTATCGTTATATCGGACGATTACGAGGGTTGGAAAATAACTCCGTAGCCAATTTCGATACACAGCATGTGGAATACGTAAATATCCCGATTCCGAGTCTCCTACATCCATTTATGGTTATATCGGATTATTACGAGGGCTGGAAGGTCAATCCTTAGCCAATTTCGATACACAGCGCGTGGAAATGGTAAATATCGCGATTCCGAGTCTCCTACAACCATTTATCGTTATATCCGACGATTACGAGGGCTGGAAAATAACTCCGTAGCCAATTTCGATACACAGCATGTGGAAAAGGTAAATATCGCGATTCCGAGTCTCCTACAACCATTTATCGTTATATCGGACGGTTACGAGAGCTGGAAAGTGAATTCTTAGCCAATTTCGATACACAGCGCGTGGAAAAGGTAAATATCGCGATTCCGAGTCTCCAACAACCATTTATGGTTATATCGGATTATTACGAGGGCTGGAAGGTCAATCCTTAGCCAATTTCGATACACAGCGCGTGGAAATGGTAAATATCGCGATTCTGAGTCTCCTACAACCATTTATCGTTATATCGGACGATCACGATGGCTGGAAAGTGAATCCTTAACCAATTTCGATACACGGCGCGTGGAAAAGGTAAATATCGAGATTCCGAGTCTCCTACAACCATTTATCGTTATATCGGACGATTACGAGGGTTGGAAAATAACTCCGTAGCCAATTTCGATACACAGCATGTGGAATACGTAAATATCCCGATTCCGAGTCTCCTACATCCATTTATGGTTATATCGGATTATTACGAGGGCTGGAAGGTCAATCCTTAGCCAATTTCGATACACAGCGCGTGGAAATGGTAAATATCGCGATTCCGAGTCTCCTACAACCATTTATCGTTATATCCGACGATTACGAGGGCTGGAAAATAACTCCGTAGCCAATTTCGATACACAGCATGTGGAAAAGGTAAATATCGCGATTCCGAGTCTCCTACAACCATTTATCGTTATATCGGACGGTTACGAGAGCTGGAAAGTGAATTCTTAGCCAATTTCGATACACAGCGCGTGGAAAAGGTAAATATCGCGATTCCGAGTCTCCAACAACCATTTATCGTTATATCGGACGATTACGAGGTTTGGAAAATAAATCCGTATCCAATTTCGATACACAGCATGTGGAATACGTAAATATCCTGATTCCCAGTCTCCTACAACCATTTATCGTTTTATCGGAAGACTACGAGGCCTGAAAAGTGAATCCTTAGCCGATTTCGATGCACAGCGCGTGGAAAAGGTAAATATCGCGATTCCGAGTCTCCTACAACCATTTATCGTTATATCGGACGATTACGAGGGCTGGAAAATAAATCCGTAGCCAATTTCGATACACAGCATGTGGAATACGTAAATATCCCGATTCCGAGTCTCCTACATCCATTTATGGTTATATCGGATTATTACGAGGGCTGGAAGGCGAATCCTTAGCCAATTTCGATACACAGCGCGTGGAAAAGTAAATATCGCGATTCCGAGTCTCCTACAACCATTTATCGTTATATCGGACGATTACGAGGGCTGGAAAGTAAATCCTTAGCCAATTTCGATACACAGCGCGTGGAAAAGTAAATATCGCGATTCCGAGTCCCCTACAAACCATTTATCGTTATATCGGACGATCACGATGGCTGGAAAGTGAATCCTTAACCAATTTCGATACACAGCGCGTGGAAAAGGTAAATATCGCGATTCCGAGTCTCCTACAACCATTTATCGTTTTATCGGAAGACTACGAGGCCTGAAAAGTGAATCCTTAGCGATTCGAAGCACAGCGCGTGGAAAAGGTAAATATCGCGATTCCGAGTCTCCTACAACCATTTATCGTTTTATCGGAAGACTACGAGGCCTGAAAAGTGAATCCTTAACAATTTCGATACACAGCGCGTGGAAAAGGTAAATATCGCGATTCCGAGTCTCCTACAACCATTTATCGTTTTATCGGAAGACTACGAGGCCTGAAAAGTGAATCCTTAGCCGATTTCGATGCACAGCGCGTGGAAAAGGTAAATATCGCGATTCGAGTCTCCAACAACCATTTATCGTTATATCGGACGATTACGAGGGCTAGAAAATAAATCCGTAGCCAATTTCGATACACAGCATGTGGAATACGTAAATATCCCGATTCCGAGTCTCCTACAACCATTTATCGTTATATCGGACGATCACGATGGCTGGAAAGTGAATCCTTAACCAATTTCGATACACAGCGCGTGGAAAAGGTAAATATCGAGATTCCGAGTCTCCTACAACCATTTATCGTTATATCCGACGATTACGAGGGCTGGAAATAACTCCGTAGCCAATTTCGATACACAGCATGTGGAAAAGGTAAATATCGCGATTCCGAGTCTCCTACAACCATTTATCGTTATATCGGACGATTACGAGAGCTGGAAAGTGAATTCTTAGCCAATTTCGATGCACAGCGCGTGGAAAAGGTAAATATCGAGATTCCGAGTCTCCTACAACCATTTATCGATTTATCGGAAGACTACGAGGCCTGAAAGTGAATCCTTAGACGATTTCGATGCACAGCACGTGGAAAAGGTAAATATCGCGATTCCGAGTCTCCAACAACCCATTTATCGTTATATCGGACGATTACGAGGGCTGGAAAATAAATCCGTAGTCAATTTCGATACACAGCATGTGGAATACGTAAATATCCCGATTCCGAGTCTCCTACATCCATTTATGGTTATATCGGATTATTACGAGGGCTGGAAGGTCAATCCTTAGCCAATTTCGATACACAGCGCGTGGAAATGGTAAATATCGCGATTGCGAGTCTCCTACAACCATTTATCGTTATATCCGACGATTACGAGGGCTGGAAAATAACTCCGTAGCCATTTCGATACACAGCATGTGGAATACGTAAATATCCCGATTCCGAGTCTCCTACATCCATTTATGGTTATATCGGATTATTACGAGGGCTGGAAGGTGAATCCTTAGCTAATTTCGATACATAGCGCGTGGAAAAGGTAAATATCGCGATTCCGAGTGTCCTAGGCAGATTTAACGTTATATCGGACGATCACGATGGCTGGAAAGTGAATCCTTAACCAATTTCGATACACAGCGCGTGGAAAAGGTAAATATCCTGATTCCGAGTCTCCTACATCCATTTATGGTTATATCGGATTATTACGAGGGCTGGAAGGCGAATCCTTAGCCAATTTCGATACACAGCGCGTGGAAAAGGTAAATATCGCGATTCCGAGTGTCCTAGGCAGATTTATCGTTATATCGGACGATTACGAGAGCTGGAAAGTGAATTCTTAGCCAATTTCGATACACAGCGCGTGGAAAAGGTAAATATCGCAATTCCGAGTCTCCTACAGCCATTTATGGTTATATCGGATTATTACGAGGGCTGGAAGGCGAATCCTTAGCCAATTTCGATACACAGCGCGTGGAAAAGGTAAATATCGCGATTCCGAGTCTCCTACAACCATTTATCGTTTTATCGGAAGACTACGAGGCCTGAAAAGTGAATCCTTAGCCGATTTCGATGCACAGCGCGTGGAAAAGGTAAATATCGAGATTCCGAGTCTCCTACAACCATTTATCGTTATATCGGACGATCACGAGGGCTGGAAAATAACTCCGTAGCCAATTTCCATACACAGCATGTGGAATACGTAAATATCCCGATTC